>CM035437.1:33100965-33443465 GCA_020310875.1 Ceratopteris richardii
GTTTTCATATTGATATATAGTGTGAACGCATTTTAGCTGACTTATGGTGGGTAAAACAAGGTTTGTTGGGCAAGTGTTATATATGGTTGGATTGCACTCTTCGAGTATTTTAGGAATATGTGTTTCATTTCCCATGTGCCATATGACCATTTCTGACCATTTTTTTACCAAGCCATTTATCAACTTTGACTTTTATTCTATGAACATATCTAATCAAAGTGGTCATGAATATATACATTGATTGAGATAATCTAGCTGTCTAGATAAATATATACATTGATTGAGATAATCCATCTCAACAATATATAAAAAAGAATTTCTAAGTTGCTAATGTGCTAAATATCCAAATTTTTATGTGTGAATCTAAACACACTTGTTACATATCCTCTATGGTTGAACTACCCAAACAGATCATTACATTTCCAAAGATGGATATTTCTTCGGACGTGTAAATGGAAATGATTTCGTCATTATCAGCTCTGACATATCCTGTCCCCCCTACGTGATCAAAACTTGCCAAAGACTAGCCGCACAAAGTCAGAATTCAACCAAAAGGTGGCTACAATAATTTTCTTCATAAATAGGCCAATGTGTGTTTGCTTTGGCCTCTGATATTAAGTATTTCACATTTCAAAAGCAAGATAGACCCATCACACATAGGTTACAGTCCATGAGAATGCATAAAACAAATTTGTTTCCAAAATACATCAGTTCAGAGCCCACAATAGATGTTTGATGACAAAATAACAATAATATTCCAACAAAGGCTCTACATTTTCTGAGTTTCTAACCCAATAAAGCTTGTCCACAGACTACCAAGGCAATATCAGCATTTGCATAGCAAGCTCTGTGAGCATACTGTAGTTTGCAGGCATTGAGCATTCAGTGACCTGGTATTGGAATCAGTTTACGCATCTATGTCTTTTTTTTCTTTTTGCTAGCTCTCTCTCTCTCTCTCTCTCTCTCTCTCTCTCTCTCTCTCTCTCTCTCTCTCTCTCTCTCTCTCTCTCTCTCTCTCTCTCTCTCTCTCTCTCTCTCACACACACGCACACGCTGAAAAAGAAGTTATGGAAAGAAAGAGAGAGAACGTACCTCTTTCTTGAGTTTCAATCGTTCCAAATTCGCACGACTATCTGTAGGAGAAGAGAGATGAAGTTACGGCCACTGCGTCCGATTTCCAATCTTGCATTGGCACTCCCAATTTTGAATCTCCGATTTGCCCGGAATCTGCTTTCTCCTCTGTGCAGTGGTCAGACGTCCTTAGCTAGAAACACAAAATCAAATGGCCACCAACATGAATATTCTGATTTTCAATGCTTTGGCAATATGATGATGGCTGAAGCCTGCTCCACTCTTGCCAATCCAGGTGATACTTCGCTCGAGCCTCAATCATAGAAATCGAGTTTTCTGAGAGTCCCAAACGCAACAAGAAAGAGCGACCTTGCGGGCTGCACTCATCTGAGATCTCCCGCAAGCTGCATATATATGTAGATATGGTACGATGCACAGTGCACGTAGTAACCTGAATATAATGCGTCCCGAGACTTAATTTATAACGTCAAACTTATTTTTTTTTAAATGTCAAAGTAATTATAATTATAATTATGTTCGTTACGTTTTCCTAAACTTACCGCCAAGGAAAGACGCTGAATAAAAAACGGGTGTCAGGTGCATAAACGGAAGTATCAGCATCCTCTACTTTCCCTCTCTTTCATGATCAGGAGGCTGCCTGGAATGCGTAAGACTGATGTTATCTGTGAGTGCAATGCGTATGCACGTCGTTGTCTAGTCCTTTTGTTCCTTTCGTCTTTTCTCTCCACAAAAGCAGCGCATGAATGGGAGATCTTTGGAACTCCTGCTCTCCTCCTCTAACTCATTCCTAAATTTTCCCGTTACACCGGTACGCTCTCGTAGACCATCGCGCGTATTACAGACTTTGAGGACTACTTGCCAATCATAGCGAAGAAGCTTGGTGAGCGAGATGTGATGCAAGAGCTTGCAAAGGGCTTTGACTTGCTTACGGATCTTGCACCAAAACCATCACATTTAATAGCTTAATAGCCTTAAGACGAAGAATGCATGATTGCTTGGTTTTATTTTAATTGTTGTTGTTGCAAATTTTAGTTTTATTTTTTTAAGAAAAAAAGTGGTAATTTTTTTGAAGTTTCTATGGTGCATTTCAAATAGGGCAGCAGCAAAAGTCATCACATACCAAGCCCCTCCATCAATGGGTCAAAATAGATTGTTGGAAAATGTTTCGACCCCTTTGCATAGCCCATGCTCCATCCATTGCACCAAATCTTAGGATGTTTGGACATGTGAAGTCTGATTTTTTTGAAGAGGAAGTTCGATTGAAGTCTAATCTCCCTTGTTTGAGTAGATTGAAAGAACAGTTGTACATGTGAATGGGCATAGTATCCATGGGACCCCAGATCCCTCAAAGCAGGGGTTAAACTACCCAAAGGTGACACTTGAAAAGAACTACCCAAAGGCAACTGGTTTAACAACTAGTTGTTACACTGGCCCATGGCCCACAACTCTCCTCCCATAGGAGGGGTTGAACCCTCGCCCCCACATCAAGAGGTAAAAGGCCCAACCAGGCATCAAGTTTTTTTTTCTTTTTTGAGAGAGAGAGAACAATGAATTGGAAATACAACCTCTTAAGGTAGAGGCACCCCTCATGAAAGACTCATGGACATGTCCAGCCAGGACTTGAACTCAGGACATCCTCCTAGAGCTTCAAGGCGTCTACCACTAGGCTACGCAGGCTCGGACTTCATCAGGGTATTTTAGTCAATAGCCATGGTTGAAAGCAATGATATATTTCGTATTTTGGTTGTTGAGGATAGATTGGATGGTATTAATTACCCATTGTGGGCATATATGATGTGTCATGTATTGGTAGCAAAAAAGATTGTGGAATATTATGCAGCATGTTGGAAAATGACCTACTTCACCTACAAATACAGTTATTGAAGGTGATGTAGATCATGTTGAAGAAAAAAATCTTTAAATTCATGTTCGTGTTGCGGTTTCTGCTACACCTACTGCAGAGCAACTTCGTTGGGATGGGAGAGATTCTCAGACACATGCATTGATAGCTTTGTCCATCAAACATGCCATTATCCCTCACATTCGCTCTTGAAAAACAGCAAAGGATGCTTGGGATACACTTACCCCTTTATACTAAGCAAGAAATGAGGCTCGTGTTGCTTGCCTCCAAGAATAGTTGGAGAGTGGGCATACGAATGAAGTAGATTCTATAGATACAAAGATCAACGATTTGAAGGAACAATTAATTTTTGTTGAGGAAGTCTTGCCAGACAATTCACTTATGCAAATTGTTCTGAACGATCTTCCTGATTCATATTCGATTTTTGCATCTACTCTTCAATTGACGATGAAAGGCAATTCCGATGCCTTAACATTTGAGGATTTAGTCTTTGTTTTGTTGCACAAAGATCAGTCTAGGGAGAACAGGTCCATTATGTGTGGTGCAAGTGAAGCTTGTTGAAAAGCCCTCTACACCCAAAACAAAGTCTCCTAATCTTGTGCAAAATGACGAATTGACATTTACTATTGTTTGCACTTATGAACCATCTTCTCATGAGCAATGTATATCTATAGTGGACTCAGATGTTTGGTACTTTGATAGTGGGGCAACCAAACATACTATCTCATAGTATAGTTTCTTAAGTTCACTTGAGCCTGCCCCTAGAGGGGATACTATCGCATGTGCCAACAACTCCTCTTATCATGTAATGGGGTTGGTAAGATCATTTTGACTACTATTGATGGTAGTTCTTTCACATTGTCAGATGCTTTGTATGTACCAAGCATCAAGAAAAATATGTTGTCAGTTTCAACATTAGCCAAGATCCGCTTGGTTATCAAAATCATTGATCACAGATGTATAGTTCATGATTTTTCAAATGGCAATGTTATTATTACTTCTTCTTGGAGTTATACATTTACGATAACACGCAGATAGCACAAGGAAGAAGGAGAAGCTTGGAGCACAACACACAATAGAGAATGTATTACCACTAGAATGTACAAAGATAAGTAACATGTTAGGGCTATAGGCATATATACAAGCCAAGGGGAAAAAACCTCCTAAAGCGGGAAAAGAGTGCCTCGACAGTCCTAATGTATTCACACATATCACTACCTAAATATATCAACAAATCCCCCCTAGGAGTGATGCGGTGAACAAAGAGCTAGCACTCATGTATAAGGAAGTGCCAAGCTATGTGGAATCAATCCACAAAAGGAAGTAAGCCCAAAGCTTTGCGAAAAGCTTCAAACTTCTCCCTACGCAGAGCCTTCGTAAAAATGTTTGCAATGTTCTCTTGCGTGGGCACATATGCCAAGCTGATCTCCTTACCAAAGAACATCTCCCTGATATAATGATAATGCACCTCAATGTGCTTAGTGCAAGCATGGAACACACGCTTCCTCGCAACTGCCAATGTGCTCTGACTGTCAATGAAGATGGTGGTGGCAGAAGATTGACCAACACCCAAATCAACCATAAGACGTCTAAGCCACACACACTCAACAGTCGTTGTGAAAGCTACCCTATACTCAGCCTCACAATTGGAAGTGGCCACAGTAGGCTGCTGCTTGCTTAAACAAGATATACATGAGCTATCAAGCATGAAGCAAAAACCACCGATGGACAAATTCATAGCAACCAACCCAATCACTATAAAAAAAAGCATGCAAATCTAGCGGTAGTGATCCCCCCTTGGGATAAAACAATCCAAGTAGTTGGGTACCACTCAAGTACCAAAAGATGTGCTTAACCGCCTACCAATGCTTAACACTTTTTTTTTTTCAAATGGAGGTTCAGCCGAAGCCTACTCCCTCGGACTTTAACTTTGAAATTGCAACTGTACAAGTGAATGGGCATAGCACCCGTGGGACCCCCGTATCCCACAAAGCAGGGGTTAGACAAGGTTACAACTGAGAGACATGGTTACAACTGGGTTTAACTGGTATAAAAAGTACTTGATTCTCAGCCTTTTAAGAACAAAATGCTTATAATATGGAGATTGTCTATGGATTGAGTTCTTATTTTTTGGAGACTTTGTTTTGGATACATGTTGGCCTTGATATGAGGGCCTTACTTGATGCATTTGGTTTTGGCAAGTGTGATGGAACCGGTGACCTCGAGCATGCATTGATAGCTTTGTCCATCAAACATGCCATTATCCCTCACATTCGCTCTTGAAAAACAGCAAAGGATGCTTGGGATACACTTACCCCTTTCTACTAAGCAAGAAATGAGGCTCGTGTTGCTTGCCTCCAAGAATAGTTGGAGAGTGGGCATACGAATGAAGTAGATTCTATAGATACAAAGATCAATGATTTGAAGGAACAATTAATTTTTGCTGAGGAAGTCTTGCCAGACAATTCACTTATGCAAATTGTTCTGAACGATCTTCCTTATTCATATTCGATTTTGGCATCTACTCTTCAATTGACGATGAAAGGCAATTCCGATGCCTTAACATTTGAGGATTTAGTCTTTGTTTTGTTGCACAAAGATCAGTCTAGGGAGAACAGGTCCATTATGTGTGGTGCAAGTGAAGCTTGTTGAAAAGACCTCTACACCCAAAACAAAGTCTCCTAATCTTGTGCAAAATGGCGAATTGACATTTACTATTGTTTGCACTTATGAACCATCTTCTCATGAGCAATGTATATCTATAGTGGACTCAGATGTTTGGTACTTTGATAGTGGGGCAACCAAACATACTATCTCATAGTATAGTTTCTTAAGTTCACTTGAGCCTGCCCCTAGAGGGGATACTATCGCATGTGCCAACAACTCCTCTTATCATGTAATGGGGTTGGTAAGATCATTTTGACTACTATTGATGGTAGTTCTTTCACATTGTCAGATGCTTTGTATGTACCAAGCATCAAGAAAAATATGTTTTCAGTTTCAACATTAGCCAAGATCCGCTTGGTTATCAAAATCATTGATCACAGATGTATAGTTCATGATTTTTCAAATGGCAATGTTATTATTACTTCTTCTTGGAGTTATACATTTACGGTAACATGCAGATAGCACAAGGAAGAAGGAGAAGCTTGGAGCACAACACACAATAGAGAATGTATTACCACTAGAATGTACAAAGATAAGTAACCTCTTAGGGCTATAGGCATATATACAAGCCAAGGGGAAAAAACCTCCTAAAGCGGGAAAAGAGTGCCTCGATAGTCCTAATGTATTCACACATATCACTACCTAAATATATCAACAAATCCCCCCTAGGAGTGATGCGGTGAACAAAGAGCTAGCACTCATGTATAAGGAAGTGTCAAGCTATGTGGAATCAATCCACAAAAGGAAGTAAGCCCAAAGCTTTGCGAAAAGCTTCAAACTTCTCCCTACGCAGAGCCTTCGTAAAAAGGTTTGCAATGTTCTCTTGCGTGGGCACATATGCCAAGCTGATCTCCTTACCAAAGAACCTCTCCCTGATATAATGATAATGCACCTCAATGTGCTTAGTGCAAGCATGGAACACATGGTTCCTCGCAACTGCCAATGTGCTCTGACTGTCAGTGAAGATGGTGGTGGCAGAAGATTGACCAACACCCAAATCAACCATAAGACGTCTAAGCCACACACACTCAACAGTCGTTGTGAAAGCTACCCTATACTCAGCCTCACAATTGGAAGTGGCCACAGTAGGCTGCTACTTGCTTAAACAAGATATACATGAGCTATCAAGCATGAAGCAAAAACCACCGATGGACAAATTCATAGCAACCAACCCAATCACTATCAAAAAAAGCATGCAAATCTAGTGGTAGTGATCCCCCCTTGGGATAAAACAATCCAAGTAGTCGGGTACCACTCAAGTACCAAAAGATGTGCTTAACCGCCTACCAATGCTTAACACTTTTTTTTTTTTCAAATGGAGGTTCAGCCGAAGCCTACTCCCCCGGACTTTAACTTTGAAATTGCAACTGTACAAGTGAATGGGCATAGCACCCGCGGGACCCCCCGTATCCCACAAAGCAGGGGTTAGACAAGGTTACAACTGAGAGACATGGTTACAACTGGGTTTAACTGGCCTAAGCCATAACATGTCCAGCCTGGGACTTGAACCTTGGACCTCCGCCTCAAGAGGCCAAAGCTCCACCAACTGTCCTACAGGACGTGGACACTTAGGCAATGCTTAACACTTAGGCAATGCATAAAATTGTTCATCTATGAGACAACAAACTGAATATTTGGCCGAGTAATGCATAAGTAAATCAAGCATCCAATAGCCTGCTAATAAAGAACAACATCAAATGCATCTCCAACATCATGAAGACTCAATCATAAACCTGTCTCCATAGGAGTGGCAATACGCTTACAGTCTTCAAGGCCAAAACACTGCAATAATGTGTCAATATATTTTGTTTGACATAAAGCCATTCCACCATCAACTTACATAAACTGAATGCCCAAATAGTGATGCAAATGCCCCAAATCAGACATCTCAAATGAGGCATACAAATCAGCCTGTGTGCAGCATATGTACTTAATAGGTGTCCCACCAAAGCATTGTAGTCTATCACTACATATGAGGCTTTAAATTGTTATGTGTGCAGCATATGTACTTAACAGGTGTCCCACAAAGCATTGTAGTCTATCACTGCATATGAGGCTTAGCATAGTTGAAAGCCATATGTTTCTCATCTGCGTGTCTTTGGTTATGTGTCATATGCATTCATGCTTGAACAACAACACAAGAAATCGGATGATAAAGCAGTGAAATGTATTTTTGTTGGCTATAATTTTGAAAGCAAAGGCTATCGTCTGTATCATCCATGGAGTAAACACATTTTGGTTAGCCGTGATGTTGTTTTCATGGAGGATGCAATTCAGCCATTACTTTCATGCACCAAGAAGACTTCAGTTACCTCTAGAGATGTGTATGACACTTTGTTGCCTCTTTTTACAGATGGAGGGTCAAGTGCGATGCTCCAAATGAGGCATTTCTCAGCCTTTACAGGTTCCACATGATGATGTAGATCATTCCATTTCTGATGCACTTGTTGATGAGAGGATTGATATAGAGGAGGCAAAAACTATGTCTAAATGGTTGGTGTAGACTTTGCAACAGAGCAAATTAGATGCACCTCTATCATATTATACTCGTTCAGGCACCCACAGTGCTTTCTCTACATCAGATTGCTATGTTATGGCTGCCTCTAGTCTTTGTGATTAGAATGAACTTGTTTCTTTTGATGAAGCACAAATTCAAAAAAATGGATGGCTTCTATGCAATCATATTATGAGGTGTAATCTAATGGAATAATTTAATAGGTACAAAGCTAGGCTTATTGCAAAAGGTTATGACCAAGGGAGAGGCATTGATTTTGATGAGACCTTTGCACCCACTTGCCAATGACCACTGTTCATAGCATATGTGCACTTGAAGTTCATCATGGTTGGAATGTATATCAGTTGGACATTAAAAATGCATTTCTCAATGGTGATCTACATGAAGAAGTTTATGTATTTCATCCCCGTGGTTTTGGCATGAAAACAAAGTATGCATGTTGAAAAAGACATGATATGGTTTGAAGCAAGCACCATGTGCTTGGTATGAAAACAACATGCCTACTTGATTGCACATGGTTTTGAGAATATTCCAACTCAGAGCACCTTATATGTTAAGCGTGCAGATGATGTACTTCTTATCAGCGTTGTATGTATTGATATGTTGTTCATTGGTCCTATTGAGAAGCATATTGCTGATTTTAAGGTTGATTTGCATGCCTCTTTTGAGATGTCAGTTGTGGAGCAAGGTTTATGATTGGGTCTTCATGATATTGGATATTAATTTGATGTTGTTCTCTATTAGTAGGTTGCTGGATGCTTGATTTACTTATGCATAACTCAGCATGATATTTAGTTTGTTGTCTCTCAAATGAATAGGTTTATGCATTCCCTAGGTGTCAAGCATTGGTAGGCAGTTAAGCACATATTTTGCTACTTGAGTGGTACACGGATACTTGGATTGTTTTATCCCAACGAGGGGTCATTACCACCAAATTTACATGCTTGTTCCGATTCATGCTTGGTAGCTCATGCATATGTGAGCAAAAAGTAGCTTACTGTGGCCACTTCTAGTTGTGAGGCTAGGTATAGGGAAGCTTTCACAGCGACTATTAAGTGTGTGTGGCTAAGATGCCTTTTAGCTTATTTGGGTGTTGGTTAGTCTTCCACCACCACCATCTTTACCGATCGTGAGAGCGCACTGGTAGTTGCGAGGAACCGTGTGTTCCATGCTCGCACTAAGAAAATTGAGGTGCATTATCATTATGTGAGGGAGAGGTTCTCTGTTCGTGAGATTTGTTTGTCATATGTTGCCGCATAGGAGAACATTGCATTATGTATCTGAATAGATGAGGAGAGGACTTGTCCAATTTTTTCATTTTCCATTTGGAATTCAAACATATCTTATGTTCATTCCTCCACCCGTATCTGAAACTACCTTAAGTGTGCATGTGAAGGAAGACCTTCTCAACAATCTTTGCAATATAAAGTTTAGAGAATTTTGTGAGAGGTGATGTAGTGCAACCCCCTTAATTCTTGCTTCTTTAACAAAGATCCGAAAATCCCTCAAAAGAAGGGTCTATAAGGTAAAGAGATGACAGATTGTTAAGCTACAAAGAGCCAAGGAAGATACACATAAAGGAACAAAGTGAAAACAAGGGTAGAAAGGAGCTATATTGTGTGAAGAATGTTGAATTTCGCAAAAGAGCGCATCCAAAGAAGAACAACAACAATATAATTTAGGTAAAAAGATAGTTTTGGAAAGAGGATTGACCATCTAATGATGAAAAGGAAGAAAACGCATTCAAAATATGTATAGGAGTTCATCGCCTTCAAGGAGTTCAAAAAGATAAAATCATCAAACGAAGAGTATCAAAATATGCTCATTGAATTTCTAGTGCAATATTATTAGGAATTTGTAACTTCATAGATAATAGTGTGAAACTAAACTATCTGCAATCTTTTCTATAAAAGATAATCTATACGCAATCACAGTTCGTTTTTTCCCACTTGAAATGATCTCCAATGAAATGATCGCACTCTACATGTCTATGAAAATCAATGGATTGATTTTAAGAATATCTAATGAGAGGGTAGCCAATGCCCTTGGGGGAAAAGTGATATAATGTGGTTTCAAAGTTGCAAGGGCATGAATAATTTTTTGAGTTTAATTATCAATTTACAACTCTTGAGATGCAATAATCATTTATGGTATAAAAAGTACTTGATTCTCAGCCTTTTAAGATCAAAATGCATATAATATGGAGATTGTCTATGGATTGAGTTCTTATTTTTTGGAGACTTTCTTTTGGATACATGTTGGCCTTGATATGAGGGCCTTACTTGATGCATTTGGTTTTGGCAAGTGTGATGGAACCGGTGACCTCGAGCATAAGAGATGTGGAGGTGACCTCGAGCATAAGAGATGTGGAGGCGTGCGAATTGAATCAATCTTGGAGAAGGATTGGAGATGTGATGTGCCTCAACCTCTCTTTCTTGTATGACATGTTGTATAAAGGTACCCAGCCTATAAATGGTTTCCATGTAATTTTTATATTGTTGATGTTGGGTGTGTCTAGAAGTGTGAGAGACACATGAGAAACACACACAAGGAGCACAAATGCAGCAAGACACATGGAGAAGATGAATGGTTGGAATAGCCTTCTCTATTGACAATGTTCAGAACTGAAGTAAGAGCTAAATAATATCCCTAAGTACAAAGTACCACCACATATGAGTGAACCATGTATGTGGTAACATGGGGAAAAAACCTTTAGCCAGCACTGGAGTAAAAAGTGCTCATGTATAGGGAAAAGGTTCACATCAAAGCTACTCGACGAGCACATAAGTGTAACAAAACCCCTTAGAGCAAATGATGTGAACACATAGAGAGAGTGTTAGATCAACCTCCACAAGGTAATAAGCCTAAAGCTTTGCGAAAAGCTTCAAACTTTTCCCATGGAAGAGCTTTGGTGAATATGTCTACCACATTATCTTGTGTAGGCACATATACCAAATCAATATCTCATGCATGAAGGCACTCTCTCACATAGTGATAATGCACCTCAATATGTTTGGTTCATGCATCAAGCACTAGGTTTTGTGCAATAGCCAATGCACTCTGACTATCAGTGAGAATATGTGTAGCAACATTAATCTTCATGCAAAAATCCATCAATAGGCATCTCAACCATATACACTCCACTGTAGCTGTGAAAACTACCATGTACTCAACTTCACAACTCGATGTCGCCACTATAGGTTGCTTCTTACTCAACCAAGGTATGCATGAGTCTCCAAAGAAAAAGAATTTACCACTAATGGACATGCAAGTATCATAGCAACCAACCCAATCATTCTCTGTAAAAGCATGCAAGCATGGCTAAATATCTCTTCCATAAAAGAGACCTAAAATCAAATTGCCTTAAAGATATCTAAACGCATGTTTCACCGGTTGCCAATACTTAGTGACAGGGCTATGCATGAATCGACTCAATTGAGAGACGACATACTATATATCCTACCTTGTGTTGCATGCATATATAAGACATCCCATAGCTTGTTGATAAAGATAAGTGTCAAATGCATCATTGGAATACTCAATTGAGAACCTAAATCTTGTCTCAACTAGTGTGGAAATTGGCTTGCAATCCTCAAAGTCAAAACATTGAAGTAGATTTTCAACATACTTTTCTTGATGCATAACAATTCCCCCCTCAAAAGATACAAACTAGATGCCATGATAGTAGCTCAAAAAGACCAAGATAAGTGACATTAAAAGCATGTTGCAAATCATCCATAAGAATGTTAAGCTTTGCATCACATGACCCAATCAAGAGTATGTCATCGACATAAAGAACAAACACTACAAGATCAAACCCATCTTTGCGTACATAGAGTGTGCTTTCAATTGGACCACATGTGAAGCCAAGAGCAATGAAGTGCTTATAGATTTTGTCATACCATGCACATGGATCTTGCTTGAGACTATACAAGGCTTTACGTAAGCGACAAACCATATGTTCTTGCCATTTCATGGCAAATACAGGAGATTGTTGCACATAAACCTCTTCTTGCAAATAACCATTGAAGAAAGCTCTTTTTATGTCCAACTGATGTACCTTCAAACATCAATGGGCAACCAATGCTAGCATGATATGAATGATAGTCATGCATGAAGTAGGTGCATAATTTTCCTCATATTCAATGCCATATTGTTGCACATATCCTTTGGCAACCAATCTAACTTTGTAATGATCAATGCTACCATCTGACTTTCTCTTAATTTTGTACACCCACTTTGTACCAATGATATTCTTTTCTTTTGGCAATTTGCATAACTCCTAAGCACCATTGTTGGCATACAAGTCCGATGAAGAGCATACTAGCGCAACGGAGGAGTCATGCACAATACGGCAACAAGGCCCAATCATTTTTTCCCATGGACCATTTACAACTCAAGTGATTTTAATCACTACACAAACATTGTAAATTCCGTTTTTGGTAGAATTGACTCCATTTTGTGCAAGCCGAGGAGTCCTCGAGCTTGAGGAGTATTAGAACTAGCTACATATCAATTTCCATAATTTTTAGACTCTGTTTGAGCCCTCAAATAGGCTCTAGAACCTAATTTTTAACTAGGCCGAACACTAGGTCTGGACAAGACCAAAGCTAGTTAGAAAACTATAAAAAGAGCTAGAGAGCTCATTTTAGAGGTTAGATTGTTTGTGAATTGAGCTTATGTAAGAGACTTTTTGACTAATGCAAAGAACTCCATTGTTCCTCTCCTTGTTCTTGCCTTGTGTGCGCGTGTGTGTGTATGTGTGTGCATGCTTGTGTGCTTCTCACTCACACACTTGTGCCTTCACTTGCTCATAGTCTTCATACTAGTCCTCACGTCTCCACGGATTGACAATTATGAGGTGAATCTTCTCATGTTGGTACTCACCATTGTGCTAGAGTGACACCAAATTTGGCGCCGTTGCCGGGGAGAGAGCTTCGAGGACGAGCGTGTGATGGTAAGACGTCGAGTTGAGACATTGGAGTTATAGGTAATATCCTTCCTTCTCTTTATTTTTCTTCATTTTTTCCTTACTTTTGCATCACCATCATCATCCCCACCATCTCCCACCTCCATCTCCATCTCCACAAAAAATTTCAGTTTTTTGGTCATATTACACTCCCCACCTCATTTCCCTCATTTCATTGTGAGAGAGAGCGAGAGAGAGCTTGCATGCTATCTATTTTTGGTGTGTTTTTGAGCTTTTATTGCAGGAACTAGCTGTACCACCTTCTCCAGCAGTGTGTGCAGGTACGACAGACTTTGCACAGGTCCCGGGACGACGACCTCTGTCTGTCGCGACAGACAGAAAAACTTAAAATTTTGTGAATGCGTGTTTGGCACGGTAACCTACACCATTAGAGCACTCCAAATCACTAGAAGTTTCTAAAAAATTTTCATTTTTTTAGTCTATCACGACAGACACCGTCTATCGCGATAGACCCATCTATCGCGACAGACACCGTCTATCACGATAGACCCATCTATCACGATAGACCCATCTATCGCGACAGACACCGTCTATCGCGATAGACAGACACCGTCTATCGCGACAGACCACTCTATCGCGACAGACACCGTCTATCGCGACAGACCCATCTATCGCGACAGACACCGTCTATCGCGATAGACAGACACCGTCTATCGCGACAGACCACTCTATCGCGACAGACACCGTCTATCGCGACAGACCCATCTATCGTGACAGACACCGTCTATCGCGACAGACACCGTCTATCGCGACAGACCCATCTATCGCGACAGACACCGTCTATCGCGACAGACACCATCTATCGCGATAGACAGACATTTTCGGCAAAAATTAAGGGGCAAATTTTTTGGAAATTTAGGCTAATTTTGGGCTTATTTGCACTCTCAAATACTCACACACTCGCAAAGGCCTTAGAAAAATGCATTAAAACCGCTGAAAGGTTCGGTTTGTCTAGCTAACCCCCTAAACCCTGAACTGCCATAACTTTTTCATACGAAGTCCATTCCTTGAGCTCTTGGGCTTGTCAGAAAGCTCGTGGCATATACTACGTGCCCTCAACTGTTTTTTATAAGAATAATGCATTGCTTTTCAGATAGGATATTTGGAAGTTAGCACACTGAGGGGTAGGAACACCAAGGGAGCTCTAGAGAAATTTTTAGCAAGACAAAAGGGGGAACAAGGGTCATTAAAAAAGTGTCTGAAATAAATTGTCTGTCAATTGAAGGATCAAATTGAAGCTAAACGTGGGATTCTTACAAGATCATCGAGAGCTCTTGAAGAAAGCAAAGTAAGTGCCAAGGCGAACAAGCTTGGGAACGTGCTTCCTGAGTAGACCAGCATTGCCAAGAGGAGCAACTTGAGGTTGGAACATCACTTAACCCCCTCAGTCTATTCTTAGCATAGACTAAGTGCGAGTAGTTGTTCTGATTGACTAGGAGTACGATAGGAACACTCAAGTTTGAAGAGCCCTTAATTTCTCAAGTGCAAGGGTAGGCTAAGTTGTAGTCAAGGGATAACTTAAAGGAAAAGAACTTAAACTAAACAGACGCAGAACATCAAGTACAACCCACGAAAGTGCTCCTGATGACGCTTAATTAAAAACAAGAAAACACATCCAAAGGAACTTAAAAGAAACAAGTGACTAGTACCAAAGAATCAGCAACGTACAAAGGGAATATGAACCTTAGGTCAGGTAGACACCTGGGGAGAGACAGACAAAGTCTTAGATCTTCGGAGGCTAGTGTCAATCATACTGCGAGGTCTTGGGCCCAGCACTTGAGCCATCATTCGTATTACCCTAGTTCTGAGACTAGCGAGTCTCAGACGTCCCACGATATGGAGAGACCTACAGGAAGTTCTGGGGTGCCATATTTACATAGGGTGGAAGGCCCTTACAAAACGCAGTTGGAATACCTTAGGACCAACCGATTAGGTGCCAGCATCTATGAGGACGGCCTAGGAAGATCTGTGGTACAAATTAAGAATCTTGATCAATCCATTGGACTAGAGCACCTAGCTGTTAAGTTCGAAAACGGAGCGTACGTAGACAAGGAAGGGACAATATATGTAGTCACCAGTCATTCCGATGGGACTGATGAATTTGGGAATGTAGTCCCAGAATCCGACTTAGATGACCTAGAGCAAGAGAACATGGGAGTAGAACCGAGGACCCCTCGAGGGAAATCTGTTCTTACGAGGATTATCACACCAGAGTGGATTCCCCAAGATAATAAGAGCATAGATCTTCTTCTGAACCGAGAAACTGAAGAAGCCTTTTGGAGATATAAATCTGATCGGCCATTTGATATAGCAACAATCATGATCTATGAGCTTAAGGATCCTGATAGCCCAGGCAGAGTGACCTACTTAGATCACGCCTCAGAGAGGATCTTCGTGGTGACAGAAAATGATAGGCATGCTTACACTTGGAAAGGTGAAATCATTTTCCCCCAACCAAGATCAAATGTGTCCTACGGTCACCCTGGAGCGGGAACATCCCAAGCTCATGGAACTCAAAGAGACAGAAGTAGAGATGGACCAGAAGTAAGTTTTGCTAACCCAGGGGGCAGAGAAAGAACAAGGATGGAAACAAATAGGATGGAATCGGAGATACATAGAGCTCACAGGAATCAAAGAAATGCGGATGAGTTCCCTCTACCCCGACCTAGAGAGCACACAAGGACTTTGAGACCAACTCAGCTAGTTAAGTCCATGAAAAATTACTTTGATGGCACAGGAGACCCATACGATCATGTGGCAGAGTTTAGGCAAGACTTGAGAGTAGAACAAGTGGAGGACCTATTCACACAATATAATGCCTTTGGTCTAACCCTTAGGAACACAGCCCTTACGTGGTTCCAACCATTGAATGAGAGACAGTTTAAGAGCATAGACCAACTCTTGGAGGCTTTCCTTATTGAATTCTCTAAGAGTGGCATAAGACATACTACCTCCTCATTGATTCACAGCTTCAAGCAAACCCCTCAAGAGACTGTGAGACTTGCAGGACGAAGATTTAGGCAATATCTTGAAAGATGCCCTATTTCGGAGCTCCCCACACCAGCTAAGCAAGTGGCTTTATTCTTGGATGGATTGCTGAGTACAAAGTTAAGATCCTATGTGTACTTGAAGGAGCCTAGGACCATAGAAGAGTGTGTATGCATGTGCATTGACATCGAGGATAACCTAGGGGAGGAGTTAGAGCTTTCCAAGATATACAAAGATTCAGATAGTGCCTCTAGCCTCTCTTCCACGCAATCCACATCAATTGAGGAACTTGCAGAGAAAGTAGCTCAGAAATTAGGTGTCACTGGTAAACAGATCCCAAGGTTTGCCCCTGTGAAGAGATGCTATACTTGTGGTGGCGACCACATGGCGAATGTATGTCCCATTATGGCTCAACCCCAAGTAAATCCTAGTAGCCAGTACTGCACCATATAACGAAGATACACAAATCACACAGCACAAGACTGCCCATACAATAAGCAAGATGTTAGGCAAACCTACCCTCAACCATACCCTCAACAGGGCAGATACCAGAACCAATACCCACCACAACAATATGCTAGGCCTCAACAAACCTACCAACCACAATACCAAGCCCAGCAAAGGCCTCAGCCTGTGTTAGCCCAACAACCTCCAGCTCCATCCAACGTGATCCCTGTAAAGTATGCAGCTGCAGAAGAAAACCTCAATAGAGCTATAGTCCCCGTAACACCATTGCTTTCAGAAAGTGATCCCAGTGACCATAGCTTCGATTCTACACATGTTGATAGTCCCCAGGCATACTACATGCAGTCTCCTGAACATGGTGAGTCTTACTATAGTGAAGAGCCAAATGAACCTAGTTGGGAATCAGATTACACAAATGTCATGTATGCAAACCCCAACCCTAGACCCCAACCTAGGCAGGTAAGACCCCCATTCCCTAGAGGACCATGCTACCGATGTCAGGGTGATCATCTCATTCGTGATTGTCCCTTGCCTCCACCTACACAACCCTAGTCAGTAACGATCCAAGGCTATTGCCAAGAGTGTGGGAAGGAACATCTCTTACGAGATTGCCCTAAAAATCCTAATAATATGCCAAAAATCACTTCTATTAACGTTATTGGGTTAGTAGTAGACTCCTCAGGGAGTGTGACTTCCACTGCACCAGTACAGGTAGTGACTAGAGCTCATGCATTGCAACAAAACCAAGGGGTAGGCCAGGAAAAGAGCCCGAAAGTTAGTGAAATCGAGAACATGACAAAGAAAAGAACTAGAGCTTGGAGAGATAGTCGTGAAAGAATGAAAAGGCAATGGGCAAAGAAGATGAGTGAATTAGAGGAAAGTCTACGAGAAACCAAGGCTAAAATCATAGAGATCACATCTCAACTGCACTCTCACACATTCCCACCGCTACCATCCCCATCACCCTCCATCCCTCCACCCTTTAATACACCCCACGTAACCCACCCACCACCCCGAGCAGGATCAGTATTAGCTGATCCCACTCCTGAAGACATAGACATGATGCTTAAAGCATATCAGGCCAGAATCCAAGAAGGGCCAAATTTAATGGATCATGACAAGTGCTACCCTAGAGCTGACCTAGAGATAGAAAGAACCAAGCTTTGCGCGAAAATGGTCGCATTGGCTCAGACTATGTTTGAAGCCAGTCGCCTTTTCAATTACTCGGGCTCAGCCAAGACGCAATTACACTTGGATGGACTTCTAGAGAAGTTAGAGGGCATAATTACAAGATCTGCCAAGGAAGAAAAA
This sequence comes from Ceratopteris richardii, assembly GCA_020310875.1. Taxonomy (NCBI): domain Eukaryota; kingdom Viridiplantae; phylum Streptophyta; class Polypodiopsida; order Polypodiales; family Pteridaceae; genus Ceratopteris; species Ceratopteris richardii. Next base: position 33,118,855 of record CM035437.1, read on the forward strand.
AATCAAGAGAGAGGTAAAGCAAGCAAAAACATGACCCATCCCCCATCAAAAGCTTATGTGCCCAATTCCACGGAACCAGACAACCCCCCCTTCTTAGAAAGAATAGAGAATCTAATGGCACAATCACAAAAGGAACTTACCCCTCAACACCATAACAAGGCTAGTGAAAGAGCAGGTCTTCCTACCCAGAGAGCCTATGTGCCTGAAGCCTATGTGCCTAACTCTACAGAGCCAGACACATCATCTTCTATGAATCGGTTCACACCAGAATTCCTACGAGAAATTCAAGAAGACAAATGGGCTAAGGAAGGTGAAGTCCCTCCTCCCATTGAACTGGTGGATGACACACACGATCAATTCCCACAAGACCTTCCTTCCATTTATGGAGAGCAGGAGAGTACCCAATCTCAAGAAAGATTAGACTTCGAGTCTAATTCCTTACAGGAATTACCCCACTTCACGGGCCCATGGGAAGCCAAGTCTACTTGTATGAGAGCACCTACAGTCATGGTGAGAAACGAAGATTCAGTCATACCTAGGAACACAGAGGTAGTGAAGAACACCAAAGTGCAGTGCAATCTCACTTTGGAAGAGCTGCTCAAGGTTACACCAGAAGTGTGGAAACACGTAGCAAATCAAGTGCCCGAAGTAGCAAAACCTCATTCCCAGGTAGGATCACATAGGACAGTGCCAGAGATACCCTTGGATAAGATAGGAGACATGTGTGAAGGTGAACAAGGGAACACCTATCTTCCCATTACCTACCAGGGGCACACCACCAAGGCAATTTTGGACTCAGGTGGAGGAGTTGCAATTGCCACCACTTCCCTATGGAAGTGTTGGGGCAAGCCAGCACTCAGGCCCACAAGGATGAAATTGCAAATGGCTGATGGTCACATAGAGAGACCCTTAGGATTGCTAGAAGGAATAACTCTCACCACCTGTGGTGTCGAGTTTGAGCATACATTTGCTATATGTGATTTTAGCAAGAACCATGCCTATGAAATGATCTTGCGACGACCTTTTATGCGACAGTTGCAAGTGGTACAGGATTGGGGAACCAATTCTTTGTACCTGCAACACTTGGGTGTTACGACCAAAGTGAATCTCAAAGATTACTCTCATAGAGATGTTCCTCCTATTCAATGGAATCCCATCCATAGAGCCAAAGATGATACGGAATCTGTGCATTCCATAGGATCAGGATCCTCATGGATGCATGAAGACACCCACTTATGGATGTGCAAAGTAGCAGTAGAAGAGGAGAAAAGAGAAAAGGCTAGAGATATAGGTGCAAACGAAACACATAGACCCATTCAAGACCCAGCCTATGTACCGGTAGTATTTCACGATGAAGAATTCGAACCCCACGGCTGGGCAGAAATCCTAGCAACAATGGATGTAGCCATCAATGAAGAACAATGGACACCCCACTGTGATGAGGATGGCTATGACATTTCAGTCTTCTCCATAGAGCCAATCATGGGAGAGGCAGTATTAGAAGAATGCGAACCTAACCCTGATGTATTTGAGGATGCGAGTGACTCCGATCTAGAGTCAATCATCATGGACCCACCTTTTTCATCAGATGAAGAATACTTCCATGAAGTAGAATTTCAACCCCAAAGGTACGGAGAGCTTACAAGTGATGTAAGACTAGCCACACATGTGACCCTGAAGGGAGAAGGAAAGAAAAGAAAGAAGAGAGAAGTCACACAAGAAGAGGAAGAGTCTTTGTTTGAGGTCCCGGAAAATTTTAAGAAATATGAGATAGATGACAGAAGAGTCATGATCAGAATGCCTAAGCGAGAGGCACAATCAGGAGAGGCCTATGATAACAAAGAAACCACCAAGAAAATAGTTGTGGCCCTAGAGGAAGGAGAGGAGAGATGCACATACATAGGCCATGACCTGACAGAAGAGGAAGAACAAGAGCTAATAGCCTTGCTAAGAGAATACAGAGATGTATTCGCTTGGAGTTACAAGGATTTGAAGGGTGTAGACCCTGACATATGTTCATACACTATCCCATGACCTCAGATGCCAAACCCTCTAAGCAAAAGCCATATACGTATAACGATAATTATGCGGCTAAGATCAAAGAGGAGATAGATAGACTGGTTGAAGCTGGATTTATCTATGAAATTGAGCACACTGAATGGGTATCCCCCATTGTAGTGGTGCCCAAGAACAACGGCAAATTGCGGGTATGCATTAACTTGAAGAAGGTTAACGCAGCCACGATCAGAGATAACTATCCGCTTCCTATCACTGAGCATCTATTAGAAAGGGTGGCAGGCAAGGAAGTGTACAGCTTCCTAGATGGGTTCTCTGGCTACAATCAAGTGGCCATTGCACCAGAAGATCAGCATAAAATGGCTTTTGCCACTGAATGGGGCATATTCGCCTTTCGGGTAATGCCATTTGGGCTTACCAATGCACCAGCAACCTTCCAGAGGCTGATGTGCCATGTATTTAAAGAGTTCCTGAGGAAGAATTTAGAAGTCTATGTTGATGATCTTTGTGCTCATTCCAATATTAGACAAACCCATATTCCTGAACTCAGACAAATCTTTGACAAATGCAGAGAATATCAAGTCTGCCTAAACCCAGAAAAATGTGTTTTTATGGTCAGGCAAGGCAAAATTCTAGGACACATAGTGTCAAAGAATGGCATATCTACGGATGAAGAGAAAGTAAGAGCTATAGCCGAATTACCTAGGCCAAAGAATGTCAAGGAAGTACAAGCTTTTATGGGGCATTGTGGTTATTACCAACGATTTATACACATGTATGCCATCATTGCAAAGCCCCTGTACGGACTTCTGACAAACTTCGAGTGGACTGAGGAATGTGAGAATTCCTTCAATGAGCTTAAACGGCGATTATGTTCAGCACCAATCTTAACCACACCGGATTGGAATAAGCCTTTCCATGTTCATGTGGATGCATCCAATTATGCCATTGGATGTGTGCTTGCACAACCTACTGGTGAAGGTAATATGGATCTTCCAATTGCCTATGCTAGTAGACAATTGAATGCAGCTGAACGAAATTACACCACTACTGAGAGAGAAGGCTTAGGCATGGTATATGCAGTTAAGAAATTTAGACACTATTTGCTTGCAAATAAGTTTAAATTTTTTACTGACCACCAAACATTGTTATATCTCGTAAACAAGCCATGCAATACAGGAAGATTAGTAAGATGGTTTCTCTTGCTAATGGAATATGATTTTGAGGTTGTGGTAAGGAAAGGGAGGACTTATTTGAGAGCTGATCATCTTTCTAGGCTCACATCTGGAGAAGCCCCACAAGGAGTATCTGATGACCTTCTTGATGCTTACTTGTTTAACTTGGAAGTGGTACCACAGTGGGCTAAGCCATTAGTGCCAGTATTGACATACGGACCTAATCATCCAGTAATAAACACGCAGGATAGGGAGGTAGTAAACGCCCAAAAGTATCACATCATGGCTGGAAGTATGTACAAGCACACAGATCAAGGGATCTTGGCCTGTTGTGTGGAAGAGGATGAGTATGCAAAATGGTTGCAATTAGCACATGTAGGTGCATTAGAGCAACACTACTCAAAACAACGAACCCTACAGACGCTAAGGAGACTCAGAGTACATTGGCCAACTATGGAAGATGATGTCCAAAGGTCGTGCAAGGAATGCCCAATCTGTTGCTCTAAGCCATCTATGGAACATGCCACTCTTTATCAAGTTTCCATAGTGCCAGATTGGAGTGAACCACTAGCATCCTTCCTGAGGACGAAAACATTCCCTCCAGACATGACTCTAGCTAGGAAAAGGAGTTTAGAACAAGAAGCCCAGGATTACTCACTTATTGGTGATAATCTATACAAACGTGGTAAAGACGGTTACCTGAGACTATGTGTCCATGAGAGTGAGTATTTCAAGATCTTGGACACTGCTCACCAAGGTGTAGCAGGAGGACACTTTGGACCAGATCGAGTGATCAAGGCAATACTATTTGCGGGCTTCTGGTGGCCGACCCTTCACATGGATGCACATACCTATGTGAAATGCTGTGACGTTTGCCAGAGAACTCAGTATCCTATACGTAAAGATGAGATGCCACTGAAACCTATGATGGGTGGACGTGCATTCTCTAAGTGGGGAATAGACTTCGTAGGTCCTATTAATCCCCCAGCTAAGGGTTCCCATGCAGAATATATCATTGTTGCGACAGACTATCTAACAAAGTGGGTAGAGGTAAAAGCCACAACGAAGAACGATGCTCAAACAACAGCTAAGTTTTTATTTGAGAATGTGTTTACTAGATACGGGCTACCTATAGAGCTAGTTAGTGATAGAGGCACTCACTTCTTGAACGAAGTGATTGAAAATCTACTCCAAGAATTCTTGGTAGTTCATAAGAAATCTGCCCCCTATCACCCTCAAGCAAATGGCCAGGCTGAGAGCACCAACAAGATCTTATGCAACGTATTGACGAAATTAGTGAACAATAAACGCTCTGATTGGGACAAACAGCTACACCATGCTGTTTGGGCATACCGAGTTGCCTACAAAACGGTACTCCAAGCCACCCCCTTTCAGATGGTATTTGGCCAAAACGCCATGCTACCGTTGGACTTCTTAATACCTACATTGAAAGTAGCACAAGAGCACGAATGGACGGGTCATGAACTCTCCTCTAGAATTTTTGACCTTGAACGATTAGGAGAAACAAGACTGAGAGCAGCTGCAGGGATATATGCAGCAAAGAAACGACAGAAGGCATACTTTGATGCCCACATTAAGGATAAGGGTTTAAAGGTAGGCGACTTAGTCTTAATCTACACACTGAAGCAACATGCGAGGAAACTGGAGAAGAGAGGCTACGGACCCATGATCATTAACAGAATCTCAACGAGTGGAGCAGTACAACTAGCCACTTTAGAGGGTGATGTTCTCCCAAACTATATTAGCGGATGCAGAGTCAAGTTGTATAAGGAACCTCTCACAGAGGAAATGCTAAGTCGACTCAACACTGCTAAGCAACGTAAAGAGGAGGAAAAACGAATTCGAGAAGAAGCTCAAGCAGAAGCCCTAGAGCGCATACGGAGATTGAAATTAAGAAGACAAGGTAGAGAGCATCCTAGGCAAGATGCATATGCAGATCAAGGATATGACGTAGCTATGTGTGAAGTTTCAGGTGTTAGCTCACATAGGATAACTGATCGACGTCCTTTCATAACCTTAGATATAGGACAAGGAAAGAGTGCAAGGACTGTAAGAGCCTTGATTGACTGAGGTGCAGCCACTAGTGCTGTTAATTTGTCTTACTGTCAAGAGTTGCAGTTAACTGTCAATCCTATGGAAGTGTATCTCATAGGATTGGGAGGCGTGGAAACCCTTTGCATGGGCGAGGTGGAACTTCCCCTCTATATTCATGATGAGGCACTGACAGTTAAAGTACTAGTGTGTCAAGATGAGGACCTCACTGAACCTTTTGTCTTGGGTCAAGACTGGATCTATAACCAAGCAGTCAACATAAACCTAAGAAGTGGAATTCTTCAGGTATGGGTGAATCAGACTAGAATTACAATTGAGTTAAATAATGGAGCACTCAAGGAACTAGAAAAGACACGGACTCCTGGTCCCTCCAGGGGTGCACATGAAGTTGACCATGCTGTTCTTGTCCAAGGCTATGTGATGCAGAAGAAGGAAGATCTCAAAGAAGGAGTCAGAACCACAATGGAACTCTCTTCTTTTCCAAAGCCCAGAAGGAGGCAGCAACTAAGGGCAGGTCAATCATTGAAGACTCTTCAGGCAAGAGACCAAAAGAACGTGCGAAGTAGAACAACTCAGCCGAGGAAACAAATGTGGGTGCGGAAAGACGAGCTGCCGACTGTAACTAAGTTGCAACAACGGTATCAACTTCCTATTAGTAATCAACGACTTGATGCTAATAAGAGGACTCCTAAAACCTCTGTTGAGAAAGTGAAGTCTATTTGGGTACCCAAGAAGTCGATGAAGGCTGACCCACAATCGAGACAAATTTGGGTGCCTAAGGCTTGCTTGCGGGCTCAACTATCCCCACACAATTCACATCATACACGACAGGGTTCACTCGCTCAAGCAGCCGCCACCCACTCTTGTCTGATACACTTGAACACACTACCACCTAGAAGCACGCACAGACTCACTCGTAAATGGGTCCCAATGGCACAACAACTCCCAGCAGAATTACTCATGCAACCCTCTCGAATCTCCACAAAACCAAGACCCAAAGCCATCCACTGTATTTGGAAACCTAAAACTTGTAAAAAACCCTTGGACCCCAGTTGTAAATCCATGCCCACCTACTAACTACGTCACTCTCACACTACATCATTCCACTTAGTTCTTAGGTCCAACCAATTCCTAACTACACACACAAGCACCGAGCACTTATTAACCTACTAATCTCTCCCGAACCTCATGATAATGTTGTAATGGGGACAAAAACGATTCTAACTTGTCCTTTACAATATTAACACATGTTTCTATATTCTCACAGAATCAGAAGGCAAGAAGTAACATGGCAGAAGCGACAGGTCCGAGCTCACAAGTAGGAATACTTACTGCAGGAATCGATGTGGATAGTCTACCTGTGGATGTGCCACCAACTGAACGACCTGTGGAGCTACAACACCTTCAGCAAATCTCGATACCGGATCCACCCACAGGGATCACAGAAAGAGTCCATGCCAATTCTCATTGGTTCAATGGCATGCCAGGTCCATTAGGAGAGGCCAAGTATATATGGGAGTCTAAGTGCGAGTATGATAGATCTTGGGTTCGATTCCAATTTTTCTCCAAGGAGTTCGAGACTCTACAGAACACCGAGGATCTCCAGACCATATGGCAACGTGCAGGGCTAGCAGAATACTTTGAAGCACCACTACCTAAACCACATCTCCTTCGATGCTACTATTTGGTCTCCACATTACAAGCAAATGAAGAAAAGGACAAACCAGGATCATTTGTTCTTCCTTCCTTGCTGGGCAACAACGAGTTGAAGAGGTTTGAACTTACTGCGGAGTTGGTGAGTGATGCTTTGAATATGCACGGCACACATGTACCCTCTGAAAAGGATGCTCTCGTTCCTACTAACATGAAGGATAGGAAACTATTGAAGCTTAAAGACATGGCAGCACTCACACCAAACGTGTCCATCCCTCTCCATATGTGCATGCAACATTTTGCTTTCCCCGGCCAAGACCGCTTCACACAACCACACAAAAGAATCTGGTTCGCTCTCTACTTAGCGGAAGCAGGTGCATTACCAATTAAGCTGCCGGTATGGATTATAGATCAATTGTATGAAGCAAATAAAAGGTCTTCTAGGAAATTAGTGGTGAACGGTTGCTGTGCAATCACACACATTATTTACCGGTGCCTAGCATATGATGTTCCCATTGAACGTGCCTTAACTTGGGCACAATTACAAATGTTTAAGAAGCTCAAGACGTCCACACATCAATCCAAGCGCATGAGGGGTGCGATCCCTTGTGTCCAGACAAGGGAAGTTCTGACTACTCCTGAGGTATCGCCACGAAGGGAGACCATTGTACCTCCCTTTATCATTAGGATACCCAGGTCTGGATCTGAAACTACGACACAAGCTACCCGTTCAGCTCCTCCTGCTCCACCTGAATTTGAATTTGCTACAACTGGAGATACTAAAGGAATGGATCCCCAGGACTTCGAAGCATTCTTACAAAGTACACAACTCTCTGATGTAGAGTTTTATTCAGATGCAGAAGAACAAGGCACATCTTCACAAAGGAGAAGAAAATCTACAGACGGCCACCATGTACATTGGAGCGACGCCCAGCAAGGCCAACAACAATAACACCTAGAAGAAGAAGGAGCATATGAAGAGGAGACCACTGAAGCCCCAGCCTATACAACAGAACTCCGAAGGCTGTATCAAATTATGGAACGGGTGCGATCGCAACAACTGCTCACCGAACAGAGCAGTAGAGTACTCATGACTCATCTGTTGGAAGAAGCAGGAGTTGTCTCAGAGTATAGTGAAGGTCTCTTATTGATTGCAGAAACATATGGGGTAGTGGAAGCAGTGCGGACTGCCATTAGGAGGTCTCCAGTTCAATATGATCCACGAAGATTCCAGACACGACCACGCTCAGGTAAGAATATCCAGATCCCCATTACAACTGCAGAAGAGCCAATTATTACATCTGAACCCATCAGGACAACCTCCCAAGCAACCGAAACGGCTAGCCAAGAGCACCCAGTCACCCATGAGGAATCCACCGAGCCACTACCACCCACACCCCCACCATCGCCTCCTAGAGCAGAAACAGTGGAAATCCCCTCGATCACTCAACCCACCGAACCAACCTTCATCTTCCATACTCCCATCTCTAGTTCAACCCTATTCTCCACCACTGATAACCCAATCTATGAAGCAACCCCCATCACTACACAATCCACCGAATCGCTCATAGAGCCTGCCCTAGGACAACCATCCCCCATGCCCTCAGCCATAGGTCATCCTGACCCTAGGTCCATATTCATGGGTTTCCCTGCTACCACGCAACCCTTCATGCCCTCCTCAACTCTACAACCTCAACCCCCAACCTCCATCTCTCCACTTCTCCAATCCCTCCATAACTTCCTTGTTAAAACTTTTCAACCCAGGTCTCAACCATTCCCCTTATTTTCAGCTCCCCACCCCACCTCTCATCTATTCACCACTTTCACACACACACCACCTACCATTCCAATGTATATGGTAGACCCCACACTCACACCCACTCCTGAAAGTATGGACATTTCACCACCCACAGCACCTCCCCCTCCCCCCACGCTTCCACCCCCTTCCATTCCCCCTCCACCAATTTCACCCACACACACGTCTTCAATAGACACATCATTCACTCTTCCCCTTCCCCAATTCCCTTCCCATGCATCTTCCATTGTAAACACCACCCCCTCATCTATAGGCAATGCATTGGACACCATGCTAGCTTGTATATCAAACTTGAGGACAGATTATAATCAGCTCCAGCAACAGAATGAACGCTTGCAAAAGCACTCGGAGACACTACAACACCGCCTTGCTGCACTAGAGTACGAAAATGCTCGCCTTCACACACAATTCCAAACTCTCCAAGAGGCTCATAGCATATTGGAGGTACAGTTGCAGAACACAGATAAGGAAGCAATACAAGAGGTAGAAGGTCACCTACGGACACAGCTGGAACGCAATTCAAAGCTTCAGCGAAATATGGCCCTACTCAAGCTGCATCTTGCGGCCGCTCAAGAAGAGAATCGACGCCTGCAAGTAAAAAATCAAGAGAACCTAGAAGCAGTTATTGAAAGCACACCTGGGGCACCCATCAACCCATCAAAGTTTCAAGCAGTGACCCCCGACAATATCAAGATCATATTGGAAGACTATGCCATGCTGCTTGAAGCACATGACCTGCTATCAGAGGAACTGGGTCAACTGAAGCAGAAACACCAAAAAGAAACAACAGCAGCCTCTCAAACCACCTCCTCCATGGCTTCACTTCTCACAGACTTAGAGGCCTTAAAAGATCTCCAGAAACAGGTCACCGAATTGCAAGCACGTCTACTACAATATGAGAGACCACCTTCCCCTCCAGAGGCTCCCACCGACGAAGAAGTAGTACAAATTCCTGTGGAACAGACATTTGAAGAAGAATACGACCCACAACCCTTCCCAGGAGGCCAACAAACAGAAGAAGCTCAGGACACATTCGAGGCACCATGGCCTCCATGGCTACGTCAAGTGGAGGAAATCGGGAGTTCTCACGAAGAGCGCACAGTAGTGCAAAATCAGGCCATGAGGGTCATAGAGGAAACTGTGCTACAATCTGCTTACTTCAAGAACCTGTCATCGAGACGCCTTATCCTCTCATCTGAACTCCAATACAGGCCTTATTATATTATCTTGGATGATTATAATGCAAAAATACAGAGAGTCACGGGTCAGATTCCTACCTTTGCTACCCAATTTCAACCCGAAGACCTTCCTCCAGAGGCGCAAAAAGGCAAAATTCGTCAACCCACCTGGCGGTAGAAACTTCTAGAGACATATCCAGAAATGCTACGCACATGGAACAATGCACCTCTACATCTCCTATATAATCCATGCTACGGTCCAGTTCCACGCCGCAGGTCTTGGAAGGCATTCAATATCAAAGTGCAGAACAACGCACAATGCAAGGAATGGCTAAACTACCCATACATTGCGCCATCACAGGGACCACCGTCGGTAGCATACATGATGGGAACAATTCGCCATTGGATGCCGCGATTGAAGCCCATGCCAGATGTAGTAGCTCAAATGATGCTTAAAATTTTAGATATGATGCAGGTATTCCTGAAAACTTTTAGAAATGCAGCCGCACCACAGGTACGTCTCCCGGGGTTTAGCAATGGAAATTATGATTTGGTGTATGACATGAGCACCACCCCCAGTATTCGTGTGGCTTACGCCTGGCACGCATGCATCAAATACCTCCCTGCATGTTACAAACAGACCTTCGAAGAAATGTTCAGATCAGGTTTTTGGGAGTATCACTCGGAGATCTTCGCACCGAAGCCAACACACCTGCTCCATCTCTTTGCTTGTGAACAGGCAATTTACTTTGAGTACTACACCACCCCGCAACCAGAGGCCCCTGGCGCAATAAATTGGGATGCATTGGAAGGTGATCTAGCAAGAGGCTTAAGGATAGGAGAACACGAACTTGCCACCAATGTCATCCAATACTATATCGACCACCCGATAGAACAGAGGTCTGTCAGAGGCGACAGACGCTAGGAAGGGGGGAGTGTTGGCATACAAGTCCGATGAAGAGCATACTAGCACAACGGAGGAGTCATGCACAATACGGCAACAAGGCCCAATCATTTTTTCCCATGGACCATTTACAACTCAAGTGATTTTAATCACTACACAAACATTGTAAATTTTGTTTTTGGTAGAATAGACTCCATTTTGTGGAAGCCGAGGAGTCCTCGAGCTTGAGGAGTATTAGAACTAGCTACATATCAATTTCCATAATTTTTAGACTTTGTTTGAGCCCTCAAATAGGCTCTAGAACCTAATTTTTAACTAGGCCGGACACTAGGTCTGGACAAGACCAAAGCTAGTTAGAAAACTATAAAAAGAGCTAGAGAGCTCATTTTAGAGGTTAGATTGTTTGTGAATTGAGCTTATGTAAGAGACTTTTTGACTAATGCAAAGAACTCCATTGTTCCTCTCCTTGTTCTTGCCTTGTGTGCGCGTGTGTGTGTATGTGTGTGCATGCTTGTGTGCTTCTCACTCACACACTTGTGCCTTCACTTGCTCATAGTCTTCATACTAGTCCTCACATCTCCACGGATTGATAATTATGAGGTGAATCTTCTCACGTTGGTACTCACCATTGTGCTAGAGTGACAACCATCCTATGTATGGAATCAATTTTTGATTGCATAGCGCTCATCCATTGTGGATCTTCACATGCATCTTCAAAAGTAAGTGGCTCTTCATTACGTGTTGTTGCAATAAGAGAATAATCCACAAAATTACCTAATGCATGGTGAGAGCTTGATCTTGTTCTACCAAGTAAAGGTGCACTCAATTTGTTGTCTTGCAAAGTTTTTTTTAGCCACTTTGGCATACTTTGTATGTTGAGAAGTTTTGGTAGTGATGTGTGTGAACACACGACTATTGGGGCACTTTTTTTCCCTCTTTCGGAGGTTTTTCCCCCAACTTGTATGTATGCCTATAACCCTAAATGGTCATTATCTTTGTACATTCTCTTGATAATACATTCAGTATTGTGTGTTCCACTCCAAGCTTCTTCTTCTTCCTTGTGTTGTTCATGCCCTTCCATAGACAACAAACTCCAACAAATGGTATCAGAGCAAGTCGCTGCTTCATCTAGTGCATCGTCAACACCCCTCTAGCCATAGTCTCAGAGTCACACAAAAATTGTTGAGCATACTCAGGGCGGTTAGGAGTTCAAAATAGCTTTGTTGTGTGGTGTCAAAATTGCGATATGAACTCGTTTCAGCCTTGGAATGCATTATTACAATGCTTGTGTAGGCAATTTTTTTTTGTGCCAAAGATATATACAAGTTTCGACTCACTAGTATAAGATTCTCAAAGTCTACTACAGGTTTAGTAGAACTCGATACGGTAGTTCTGTTCAACTTTTTGAGATACAATCATTTTTCTCCATTAGGGTAGCATGGCTGAAAGCAATGATGGATTCCGTATGTTGGTTGTGGAGGATAAATTAGGTGGAACCAATTACCCATTATGGGCTTATATGATGTGTAGCTCAGTGATGAGTAGCACCTCCTTTAATGTCAATCCGGGAAGACGTGAGGATGGTATGAAGACCTCGAGCAAGTGGCGGCACAAGTGCGTGAGTGAGAAGCACACAAACATGCACACACATACACACACACGCGCACACACAGCAAGACAAAGAGTGAGAAACAATGGAGTCTTTTGATTACTTTCAAAGAGCTCTTACAAGTTCATTCCAATTACAATCTAACCCAAAAATGAGCTCTCTAGCTCTTTTTATAGTTTTTGACTAGCTTTGGCCCTGTCCAGACCTAGTGTCCGGCCTAGTTAAAAATTAGGTTCCAGGGCTTATTTGAGGGCTCAAATGAAGTCTAAAAATTATGAATTTTGGTACGATGGTACTTCTAATACTCCTCAAGCTCGAGGACTCCTCGGCTTGCACAAAATGGAGTCTATTCTACCAAAAACGGGATTTACAATGTTTGTGTAGTGATTAAAATCACTTGAGTTGTACATAACCCATGGGGAAAAATGATCTGGCCTTGTTGCCGTATTGTGTATGATTCCTCTGTTGCTTTGTGTGCAAACACTCCCCCCTTCCTAGCGTCTGTCGCCCCTGACAGACCTTTGTTCTCTCGGGTGGTCGATGTAATATTGGATGACATTGGTGGCCAGTTCATGTTCTCCTATCCTTAAGCCTCTTGCTAGATCAGCTTCCAATGCATCCCAATTTATTGCACCAGGGGTCTCTGGTTGCGGGGTGGTGTAGTACTCTGAGTACATTGCTTGTTCACAGGCAAAAAGTTGTAGCAGATGTGTTGGCTTTGGTGCGAAAACCTCCGAGTGATACTCCCAGAAACCTGATCTGAACATGTCTTCAAAGGTTTGTTTGTAACAGGCAGGGAGGTATTTGATGCGCGCATGCCAGGCGTAAGCCACACGAATACTGGGGGTGGTGCTCATGTCATACACCAAATCATAATTGCCATTGCTGAACCCCGGGAGACGTACCTGTGGTGCGGCTGCATTTCTAAAAGTTTTCAGGACTACCTGCATCATATCTAAGATTTTAAGCATCATCTGCGCTGCTACATCTTGCATGGGCTTCAAGCGCGGCATCCAGTGGCGAAGAGTTCCCATCATATATGCTACCGATGGTGGTCCTTGTGGTGGCGCGATGTACGGGTAGTTCAGCCATTCCTTGCATTGCGCATTGTTCTGTACCTTGATATTAAATGCCTTCCACGACCTGCGGCGGGGGACTGGACCGTAGCATGGGTTGTACAGGAGGTGCAACGGCGCGTTGTTCCATGTGCGTAGCATTTCTGGGTAGGTCTCTAAAAGTTTCTGCCGCCATGTTGGTTGACGAATCTTGCCTTTTCGCACCTCTGGAGGAAGGTCTTCGGGTTGAAATTGGGTCGCAAAAGTAGGAATCTGACCTGTGACTCTTTGTATTTCTGCATTATAATCAGCCAAGATAATATAATATGGCCTGTACTGGAGTTTCGATGAGAGAATCAGGCGTCTCGATGACAAGTTCTTGAAGTAAGCTGATTGTAACACAGTCTCCTCTATGACCCTCATGGCTTGATTTTGCACTATGGTGCGCTCTTCATGCGAGGTTCCTATTTCCTCCACTTGTCGTAACCATGGCGGCCGTGGTGCCTCGAACGTGTCCTGCGCTTCTTCTGTTTGTTGGCCTCCTGGGAATGGTTGCGGATCATATTCTTCATCAAACGTTTGTTCCACATGAATTTGCACAACTTCTTCGTCCGTGGGAGCCTCCGGAGGGGAAGATGGTCTCTCATATTGTAGTAGACGTGTTTGCAATTCTATGACCTGTTTCTGGAGATCTTTTATGGCCTCTGCGTCTGTGAGGAGTGAAGCCGCGGAGGGGGTGGTTGGAGAGGCTGCTGTTGGTCCTTTTTGGTGTTTCTGCTTCAATTGTCCGAGTTCCTCCGATAGCTTATCATGTGCTTCAAGCAGCAAGGCATAGTCTTCCAGTATGATCTTGATATTATCGGGGGTCACTGCTTGAAACTTGGATGGGCTGATGGGTGCCCCCGGTGTGCTCTCGATAGCTGCCTCCAAGTTCTCTTGATTTTGTATTTGTAGGCGTCTATTCTCTTCTTGAGCGGCTGCAAGATGGCGTTTGAGTAGAGCCATATTTCTCTGAAGTTTTGAGTTGCGTTCCAGCTGTGTCCGTAGGTGATCTTCCACCATTTGCATCGCTTCCTGATCTGTATTCTGTAATTGTACTTCCAATATGCCATGAGCTTCTTGGAGAGTTTGGAACTGTGTGTGGAGGCGAGCATTTTCCTCCTCTAGTGCCGCGAGGCGGTGCTGTAGTGTCTCTGAGTGCTCGTGCAGGCGTTCGTTTTGTTGCTGGAGCTGAATGTAATTTGTCCTTAAATTTGATATACAAGCCAGCATGGTGTCCAATGCATTTCCTATAGATGAGTGGGTGGTGTTTACAGTAGGAGATGCATGGGAAGGGAATTGGGGAAGGGGGACAGTGAATGATGTGTCTATGGAAGTCGTGTGTGTGAGTGAAATTGGTGGAGGGGGAATGGGAGGAGGTGGAATCGTGGGGGGAGGTGCCGTGGGTGGTGAAATGTCCATACCTTCAGGAGTGGGTGCGAGTGTGGGATCTGCCATATACATTGGGATGGTAGGTGGTGTGTGTGTGGAAGTGGTGAATAGATGCGAAGTGGGGTGGGGAGCTGAAAAGAAAGGAAATGGTTGAGACCCTGGTTGAAAAGTTCTAGCAAGGAGGTCATGGAGGGATTGTAGAAATGGAGAAAGGGATATCGGGGGTTGGGGTCGTAAATTTGAGAAGGGTGGAAAGGGTTGCGTGGTAGTAGGGAAGCCCATGAATGTGGATCTGGGGTTAGGGTGGCCCGTGGCTGAAGGCATTGGGGATGGTTGTCCTAGGGCAGGCTCGGGAAGGGTTTCAGTGGGTTGTGTAGTGATGGGGTTTGCGTCAAAGATCGGGTTATCAGTGGTAGAGAATAGGGTAGCACTAGAGATGGGAGTACGAAAGATGAAGGTTGGGTCAGTGGGTTGAGTGGTCGATGGGATTTCCACTGTCTCTTTTCTCGGAGGTGATGGTGGGGGAGTAGGTGGTAGTGGTTCGGTGGACTCCTCATGGGTGGCGGGGTGCTGTCGACTAGCTGTTTGGGAGGTTGGTGTAGTAGTTGGCTCTTCTGCAACTGTAACGGGAATTTGGATGTTTTTACCTGAGCGAGGTCGTGTCTGGAACCTTCGTGGGTCATATTGAGCTGGGGACCTCCGAATGGCAGTGCGCACTGCTTCCACAACCCCATATGTTTCTGCCATCAATACGAGACCTTCTCTATACTCTGAGTCAACTCCTGCTTCTTCCAACAACTGAGTCATGAGTACTCTGCTACTTTGTTCGGTGAGTAGTTGTTGTGATCGCACTCTTTCCATAATCTGATACAGCCTTCGGAGTTCTGCTGTATAGGCTGGGGCTTCAGTGGTCTCCTCTTCATACGCTCCTTCTTCTTCCGGGTGGCCGTGTTGTTGACTTTGCTGAGCGTCACTCCAATGGACATGTCTACCGTCTGTAGACTTTCTTCTTCTTCGTGAGGATGTGCCCTGCTCCTCTGCCTCTGAATAAAACTCTACATCAGAGAATTGTGTGCTTTGTAGGAATGCTTCGAAATCTTGGGGGTCCAGTCCTTCAGCGTCTCCAGTGGCAGCAAATTCGAATTCAGGTGTAACAGGAGGAGCCGATGGGGTAGGTTGTGTCGTAGTGTCAGATTCCGACCTGGGTATCCTAATGGTAAAGGGAGGTACAGTGCCCTCTCTTAATGGTGATGCCTCAGGAGTAGTCAGGACTTCCCGTGTCTGGACGCAAGGGATCGCGCCCCTCATGCGCTTGGATTGATGTGTGGATGTCTTGAGCCTTTTAAACATTTGTAATTGTGCCCAAGTTAAGGCACGCTCAATGGGGACATCATATGCCAAGCATCGGTAAATGATGCGTGTGAGTGCACAGCATCCGTTCACCACTAATTTCCTAGAAGCCCGTTTGTTTGCTTCATACAACTGATCTATAATCCACACTGGTAGCTTAATAGGTAACGCACCTGCTTCCGCCAAGTAGAGAGCAAACCAGATCTTCTTGTGTGGTTGCGTGAATCGGTCTTGACCGGGGAAGGCGAAATGTTGCATGCACATGCGGAGAGGGATGGACACATTTGGGGTGAGTGCTGCCATGTCTTTCAGCTTCACTACTTTCCTATCCTTCATGTTGGTGGGAACGAGAGCATCCTTTTCTGAGGGCACATGCGTGCCACGCATTTTTAACGCATCGCTTACCAACTCCACAGTGAGTTCAAACCTCTTCAACTCGTTGTTGCCTAGCAATGAGGGGAGAACAAATGATCCGGGTTGGTCCTTATCTTCATTAGCTTGTAATGTGGAGACCAAATAGTAACATCGGAGGAGATCGGGTTTAGGTAGTGGGGCTTCAAAATATTCCGCCAATCCTGCTCGTTGCCATATGGTCTGTAGATCTTCGGTGTTCTGTAAAGTCTCGAACTCCTTGGAGAAAAATTGGAATCGCACCCATGATCTGTCATACTCGCATTTAGACTCCCATATATACTTGGCCTCACCTAATGGACCGGGCATGCCATTGAACCAATGAGAATTGGCATGAACTCTTTCCGTGATGCCTGTAGGTGGATCTGGCACCGGGAGTTGCTGAAGGTGTTGCATCTCCACTGGTCGTTCAGTCGGAGGCACGTCCACAGGTAGGCTATCCACATCAATTCCTGCAGTAAGTATCCCTACTTGTGAGCCCGAACCTGTCGCTTCTGCCATTTTCTTCTTGCCTTCTGATTCTGTGAGAATATAGAATCATGTGTTAACATCGTAATGGACAGAATAAATCCGTTGTTGTCCCCGTTACAACATTAACATGAGGTAGATGGTGAGTTAGTGGTTAGTAAGTGCACGAAGACAGTGAGTGTAGTTAATGCCTGTGTATTCCTAGGAGACTAATGCCGGTAGTAAGTGGGGTGAATTTACAAATTGGGGTTGGGGGTTTTATTATAGGTCTTAGACTGCCAAATGCAGAGGATGGGCGTTGCTTTCGGTTTCGTAGAGACTCTAGAGAGCTGTCTCGGTGCCGTGGTTTGGGCCTGGGGCCTTTTAGGGACCCACTTATAAGTGATTACATGTATGCTCTTAGGTCTTGGTGTGTTCCTAAGTGCTGAGAACGAGGGAATACTGGTCGTACTCGTAGTCGGGTTATGCTGAATAGGTCGTGGCCTTGGCATAAGAACTTGTGCCCTCAAGCAAGCCTTAGGCACCCAAATTTGTCTTGATTGTGGGCCTGCCTGCATCGACTGCTTGGGCACCCAAATAGGCTTGGGCACCCAAATAGATTTTACTTTAACGGAAGAGTTCCTGAAAGACTTCTTATTAGCGTTGTGTTGTTGGTTACTAATAAGAGGCCTTGTCCGTGTAGTTGACGGTGGTGCAGTTGGTCGTTCGCCTTTCCACACCCACACCTGGTTGAGTTGCTGGGGCATTCTGCTGCGCAGGTACTTTTTCTCTCGGACATAGGTAGTACTCTGCTTCTTTTGCCTGTGATCCGCCTTTGGTTGCTGCCTCCTTCTGACCTTTGGAAAAGAAGGGAGTCCCGTTGCATCCTTGACTCCTTTTTTGCAATTATCATTCCTCTGCAACACAGGGTTTTGAACAAGAACAGCATGGTCATCTTCATGTGTACCCCTGGAAGGACCAGGAGTCTGTGCCTTTCCTAATTCCTTGAGTGCTCCATTGTCTAATTCTACTGTAACTCGACTATGATTTACCCAAACCTGGAGAAGTCCACTTCTTAGGTTTAGATTAACTGCTTGGTCATAGATCCAATCCTGACCCAAGACGAGAGGTTCAGTGAGATCCTCATCTTGACACACTAGTACTTTAACAGTCATTGCCTCATCGTGAATGTAGAGGGGAAGTTCCACCTCGCCCATGCAAGGGGTTTCCACACCTCCCAATCCTACAAGATACGCTTCCACCGGATTGATAGTTAATTGCAACTCTTGACAGTAAGACATTTTAACAGCACTAGTGGCTGCTCCTGAGTCAATCAAGGCTCTTACGGTCCTTGCACTCTTTCCTTGTCCTATATCTAGGGTTAGGAAAGGACGTCGATCAATGATCCTATGCGAGCTTGTTCCAGCGACTTCACACATGGCCATCGGGTATCCTTGATCTGCATAGTCAGTCATTCTAGGCTGATCTTTACCTTGCCTTCGTAATTTCATCTTTCTGATGCGTTCTAAAGCTTCTGCTTGAGCTTCTTCTCGAACTCGCTTTTCTTCCTCTTTGCGTTTCTTAGCAGTGTTGAGTCGGCTGAGCATTTCCTCCGTGAGGGGTTCCTGATACAACTTGACTCTGCATCCGCTAATATAGTTAGGGAGAACATCACCTTCTAATGTGGCTAATTGCACAGCTCCACTTGTGGAGATCCTATTGATAATCATAGGTCCGTAGCCTCTCTTTTCTAGCTTCCTTGCGTGTTGTTTCAGAGTATAGACTAAAACTAGATCTCCTGCTTTCAAGCCCTTATCCTTCACATGGGCATCGAAATATGCCTTCTGTCTCTTCTTGGCTGCATATATTCCTGCAGCGGCTCTCAGTCTTGTTTCCCCTAATCGTTCAAGGTCAAAGATCCTAGAGGAGAGTTCATGACCTGTCCATTCGTGCTCGTGTGCGACTCTCAACGTAGGAATCAGGAAATCCAAGGGTAGCACAGCGTTTTGGCCGAATACCATCTGAAAGGGGGTGGCTTGGAGTACCGTTTTATAGGCAACTCGGTAGGCCCAAACAGCATGGTGTAGTTGTTTGGCCCAATCAGAGCGTTTAGTGTTCACTAATTTCGTCAGTACATTGCATAAGATCTTATTGGTGCTCTCAGCTTGTCCATTAGCTTGAGGGTGATAGGGGGCCGACTTCTTGTGTATTACCAAGAATTCTCGGAGTAGATTTTCAATCACTTCGTTCAGGAAGTGTGTGCCTCTATCACTTACAAGCTCTATAGGTAGCCCATATCTTGTGAATACATTCTCAAACAAGAATTTAGCAGTTGTCTGAGCGTCGTTCTTTGTTGTAGCTTTTACCTCTACCCACTTGGTGAGATAATCTGTTGCAACAATGATGTATTCCGCATGAGAACCTTTAGCTGGGGGATTAATAGGACCTACGAAGTCTATTCCCCACTTAGAGAATGCACGTCCACCCATCATAGGTTTCAGTGGCATCTCATCTTTGCGTATAGGATACTGAGTCCTCTGACAGATATCACACCGTTTCACATAGGTATGTGCATCCATGTGAAGGGTAGGCCACCAGAAGCCCGCAAATAGAATTGCCTTGATCACCCGATCCGGTCCAAAGTGTCCTCCTGCTACACCTTGGTGAGCAGTTTCTAAGATCTTAAGATACTCACTTTCATGGACACATAGCCTCAGGTAACCATGTTTACCACGCTTATATAGATTATCACCAATGAGTGAATAATCCTGGGCTTCTTGTTCTAAACTTCTTTTCCTAGCTAGAGTCATGTCTGGAGGGAATGTGTTTGTCCTCAAGAATGATACTAGAGGTTCACTCCAATCTGGCACAATGGATACGTGATAGAGAGTGGCATGTTCCACAGGTGGTTTAGTGCAACAGATTGGGCATTCCTTGCACCACTTTTGGACATCAGCTTCCATAGTTGGCCAATGTACTCCGAGTCTCTTTAGGGTCTGTAAAGTTCGTTGCTTTGAGTAGTGTTGCTCTAATGCACCTACATGTGCTAATTGCAACCATTTAGGGTACTCATCCTCTTCTACGCAACAAGCCAAGATCCCTTGATCTGTGTGCTTGTACATGCTTCCTACCATGATGTGGTATTTTTGGGCTTTTACAACCTCTCTATTCCTTGTATTTACCACTGGATGGTTAGGCCACTATGTCAATACTGGTACCAATGGCTTAGCCCACTGCGGTACAACTTCCAAATTAAACAAGTAAGCATCAGGAAGGTCATCTGGTACTCCTTGTGGGGCTTCTCCCGATGTGAGCCTAGAGAGATGATCTGCTCTTAAGTGAGTCCTGACTTTTCTTACCACAACCTCAAAGTCATATTCCATTAGCAAGAGAAACCATCTCACTAATCTTCCTGTATTGCATGGCTTGTTTACGAGATATAACAATGCCTGATGGTCAGTAAAAAATTTAAACTTATTTGCAAGCAAATAGTGTCTAAATTTCTTGACTGCGTATACCATGCCTAAGCCTTCTCTCTCTGTAGTGGTATAATTTCGTTCAGCTGCATTCAATTGTCTACTAGCGTAGGCAATTGGAAGATCCATATTACCTTCACCAGTAGGTTGTGCAAGTACACATCCAATAGCATAATTGGATGCATCCACATGAACGTGAAATGGCTTGTTCCAATCTGGTGTGGTCAAGATTGGTGTTGAACATAATCTGCGTTTAAGCTCCTGGAAGGAGTTCTCACATTCACCAGTCCACTCAAAGTTTGTCAGGAGTCCGTACAAGGGCTTTGCAATGATGGCATACATGTGTATGAATCGTCGGTAATAACCACAATGCCCCATGAAAGCTTGTACTTCCTTGACATTCCTTGGCCTAGGTAGCTCTGCTATGGCTCTCACTTTCTCTTCGTCAGTAGATATGCCATTCTTTGACACTATGTGCCCTAAAATCTTGCCTTGCCTGACCATAAAGACACACTTTTCTGGGTTCAGGCAGACTTGATATTCTCTACATTTGTCAAAGATTTGTTTGAGTTCAGGAATATGGGTATGTCTAATGTTGGAATGAGCGCAAAGATCATCAACATAGACCTCCAAATTCTTCCTCAAGAATTCTTTAAACACGTGACACATTAGTCTTTGGAAGGTTGCAGGAGCATTGGTCAGCCCGAATGGCATTACTCTAAAAGCAAAAATGCCCCATTCTGTGGCAAAAGCTGTTTTATGCTGATCCTCTGGAGCTATGGCTACTTGATTGTAGCCTGAAAATCCATCAAGGAAGCTGTACACTTCCTTGCCTGCCACTCTTTCTAAGAGATGTTCTGTGATGGGAAGCGGATAGTTATCTCGAATGGTGGCTGCATTAACCTTTTTCAAGTTAATGCATACACGCAACTTGCCATTCTTCTTGGGCACCACCACGATGGGGGATACCCATTCAGTGTGCTCAATTTCATAGATAAATCCCGCTTCAACCAGTCTGTCTATCTCCTCTTTGATCTTGGCAGCGTAATTATCGTTATATGTATATGGCTTTTGCTTAGAAGGTTTAGCATCTGAGGTCATGGGGATAGTGTGTGAGCATATATCGGGGTCAACACCTTTCAAATCCTTGTAACTCCAAGCGAATACATCTCTGTATTCTCTTAGCAAGGCTATCAACGTATGCTCTTCTTCCTCTGTTAGGTCATGGCCTATGTACGTGCATCTCTCCTCTCCTTCTTCTAGGGCCACTACTATTTTCTTGGTGGTTTCTTTGTTATCATAGGCCTCTCCTGATTGTGCCTCTCATTTAGGCATTCTTATCATGACTCTCCTGTCATCTATCTCATACTTCTTAAAATTTTCTGGGACCTCAAACAAAGATTCTTCCTCTTCTGGTGAGACTTCTTTCTTCCTTCTTTTCTTTCCTTCTTCTTTCGGGGTCACATGTGTTGCTAATCTGACATCATTTGTAACCTCTCCATGCCTCTGGGGTTGAAATTCAACTTCATGGAAGTATTCTTCATCTGATGCAAAAGGTGGGTCCATAATAATTGATTCCAGATCGGAGTCACTTGCATCCTCAAATGCATCAGTGCTAGGTTCACATTCCTCTAGAACTGCCTCTCCCATGATTGGCTCTATGGAGAAGACTGAAATATCATAGCCATCCTCATCACAGTGAGGTGTCCATTGTTCTTCATTGATGGCTACGTCCATTGTTGCTAGGATTTCTGCCCAGCCATGGGGTTCAAATTCCTCATCAGGAAAAACGACAGGTGCATAGGCTGGGTCTTGAATTGATCTATTGTTTTCTTTTGCACCTATCTCTCTGGCTTTCTCTCTCTTTTCTTCTTCTACTGCTACCTTGCACATCCATAAGTGAGTGTCTTCATGCATCCATGAGGATCTAGACCCTATGGAATGCACCGATTCTGTATCATCTTTGGCTCTATGGATGGGATTCCATTGGATAGGAGGGACATCTCTATGAGAATAATCCTTGAGATTGACCTTGGTCGTAACACCTAAATGCTGCAAATACAAGGAGTTGGTTCCCCAATCCTGTACCACTTGCAACTGTCGCATAAATGGTCTTCCCAAAATCATCTCATAGGCATGATTTTTGCTGAAGTCGCATATGGCAAATGTATGCTCAAACTCGACACCACAAGTGGTGAGAGTTATTCCTTCTAGCAATCCTAGGGGTCTCTCTATGTGACCATCAGCCATTTGCAATTTCATTCTCGTTGGCCTGAGTGCCGGCTTGCCCCAACGCTTCCATAGGGAAGTAGTGGCAATTGCAACTCCTGCACCTGAGTCCAAAATGGCCTTGGTGGTGTACTCCTGGTAGGTGATGGGAAGATAGGTGTTTCCTTCTTCACCTTCACACATATCTCCTATCTTATCCAAGGGAATTTCAGGCACTGTCCTATGGGATCCTACCTGGGAACGAGGTTTTGCTATCTCTGGTACTTGTTTGGCTACATGTTTCCATAATTCAGGTCTAACCTTGAGTAGCTCTTCTAACTTGAGGTTACACTGCACGTTAGTGTTCTTCACTACCTCTGTGTTCCTAGGTATGACTGAATCTTCATTTCTTACCAAGACTGTAGGTGCTCTCATACAGGTGGACTTAGCTTCCCATGGTCCTGTGAAATGGGGTAACTCTTGTATGGAATTAGATTCAAAGTCCAATCTCTCGTGAGACTGAGTACTTTCATGTTCCCCATAGATAGATGGGATGTCTTGTGGGAATTGGTCGTGTGCATCATCCACAAGTTCAAAAGGAGGGGCGACCTCACTTTCGTTATCCCATTTGTCTTCTTGAATCTCTCGTAGGAAGTCTGGTGCAAATCGATTCATAGAAGAAGAAGTGTCCGGCTCCGTAGAATTAGGCGCATAAGCAACTTGGGAAGGAGGGCTTATTCTATCGTTAGCTCTCTCTTCGTTCTCATAGATGGCTGGAGCACAGGCTTCCTGGGGAGGGTTACTTATTCTATTACTTTTCCGAACAGGCTCATACGCTCCCTGAGAAGGAATGTAGGTGACCTGTGGAGGTACGCAAGCTTTCAAGGGAGGTTCATGTGCCTTTTGGGGGGGAAGATAAGCTTCTTGAGGAGGCACGTGGGCTTCCTGAAGAGGCTTGCTTATCCGTTCTCTTACCCTTTCCTTTCTTTGAGGGGCAGGTTCCTTTTCTGATTGTGCCATTAGCCTCTCTATTCTTTCTAAGGAGGGAAAGTTGTCTGGTTTAGTGGAATTGGCCACATAAACTTCCGATGGGGGATAGTTCATAATTTTGCTTGCTTTATCTTTTTCTTGATTTTTTTCTTCCTTGGCAGATCTTGCAATTATTCCCTCTAACTTCTCTAGGAGTCCATCCAAGTGTAATTGCGTCTTGGCTGAGCCCGAGTAATTGAAAAGGCGACTGGCTTCAAACATAGTCTGAGCCAATGCGACCATTTTCGCGCAAAGCTTGGTTCTTTCTATCTCTAGGTCAGCTCTAGGGTAGCACTTGTCATGATCCGTAACATTTGGCCCTTCTTGGATTCTGGCCTGATATGCTTTAAGCATCATGTCTATGTCTTCCGGAGTGGGATCAGCTAATACTGATCCTGCTCGGGGTGGTGGGTGGGTTACGTGGGGAGTATTAGCGGGTGGAGGGATGGAGGGTGATGGGGGTGGTAGCGGTGTGAATGTGTGAGAGTGCGGTTGAGATGTGATCTCTATGATTTTAGCCTTGGTTTCTCGTAGACTCTCCTCGAGTTCACTCATCTTCTTTGCCCATTGCCTTTTCATGCGTTCGTGGCTATCTCTCCAAGCTCTTGTTCTCTTTTTATTTTGGCTCTCAGTATCGCTAGCGTCTGGGCTCTTTTCCTTGCCTACCCCTTGGTTTTGCTTCACTGCTTGAGCTCTCGTGACTACCTGTACGGGTGCAGTGGAGGTAACACTTCCGCTGGAATCTACCACTAACTCAATAACATTGATGGGCGTGATTTTTGGCATATTACTGGGGTTCTTTGGGCAATCTCGTAAGAGATGCTCTTTCCCACATTCTTGGCAATAGCCTTGGATCGTTACTGACTGGGGTTGTGTAGGTGGAGGATAGGGGCAATCACGAATGAGGTGATCACCTTGACATCGGTAGCATGGTCCTCTTGGGAATGGAGGTCTCACTTGCCTAGGTTGAGGCCTAGGGTTGGGGTTTGCATACATGACATTCGCGTAATCTGACTCCCAACTAGGTTCGTTTGTCTCTTCGCTATAATAGGACTCACCATGCTCAGGAGACTGCATGTAGTAGGCCTGGGGGCTATCAACATGTGTAGAATCAAAGCTATGGTCACTCGGGTCACTTTCAGAAAGCAAGGATGTTACAGGGACTATAGCTCTATTCAGGTTCTCTTCTGCAGCAGTATACTTTACCGGAATCACATTAGCTGGGGCTGGGGGTTGTTGTGCTAGCACAGGCTGAGGCCTTTGTTGGTTTTGATATTGAGGTTGGAAATTTTGTTGTGGCCTGCCATATGGTTGTGGAGGGTACTGGTTCTGGTATCTGCCTTGTTGGTAGGGCTGAGGGTAGGTTTGCCTAACCGCCTGCTTGTTGTATGGGCAATCTTGTGCGGTGTGGTTGGTGTATCTCCGTTCTATGGTGCAGTACTGGCTACTAGGGTTTACTTGGGGTTGAGCCATAATAGGGCAGACATTCGCCATGTGGTCACCACCGCATGTATAGCATCTTTTCACAGGGGCAAACCTTGGGATTTGTTTGCTAGTTACACCTAATTTCTGAGCTACTTTTTCGGCAAGTTCCTCAATTGATGTGGCTTGTGTGGCAGATTGACTAGGTGCACTATCTGAATCTTTGTAAATTTTGGACAGCTCTAGCTCTTCTCCTAGGTTATCTTCAATGTCAATGCACATACGTACACACTCTTCTATAGTCCTAGGGTCTTTCAGATACACGTAGGATCTCAATTTTGGACTCAGCAATCCGTCAAGGAATAAGGCTACTTGTTTAGCAGATGTGGGTAGCTCCGAAATAGGGCACCTTTCAAGATATTGTCTAAATCTTCTTCCTGCAAGTCTCACAGTCTCTTGAGGGGTTTGCTTGAAGCTGTGAATCAGTGAGGAGGTGTTGTGTCTTATGCCACTCTTGGAGAACTCAATAATAAATGCTTCTAGGAGTTGGTCTATGCTCCTGAACTGGCGCTCATCCAGTGGCTGAAACCATGTAAGTGCCGTATTCCTCAGGGTTAGACCGAAGGCATTGTACTGCGTGAATAGATCCTCAACTTGTTCAGCTCTCAAGACTTGCTTGAACTCCGCCACATGATCATAGGGATCTCCTGTGCCGTCAAAGTAATTCTTCATGGACTTAACTAGCTGTGTGGGTCTCAAAGTTCTTGTGTGCTCTCTAGGCCTCGGCAGAGGGAATCCATCCACATTTCTTTGGTTCCTATGGGCTCTAAGCATCTCAGGTTCTACCCTATTCGTCTCCGTTCTCGTTCTTTCTCTGCCCACTGGATTGGCAAAACTTACTTCTGGTCTATCTTTACTTCTGTCTCTTTGCATACTATGAGCCTGGGATGTTCCAGCTCCAGGGTGACCATAGGATACATTTGATCTTGGCTGGGGGAAAATGAATTCGCCCTTCCAAGTGTAAGCATGCCTATCATTTTCTGTCACCACAAAGATCCTCTCCGAAGTGTGGTCTAAGTAGGTCACTCTACCTGGGCTATCTGGATCCTTGAACTCATAGATCATGATATTTCCTATATCAGTTGGCTGATTGGATTTATACCTCCAAAAGGCTTCATCAGTTTCTCGATTGAGGAGCAACTCTATGCTCTTGTTGTCTTGGGGGACCCATTCAGGCATAATAATCCTAGTGAGAACTGATTTACCTCGAGGGGTTCTAGGTTCCGCACCCATGTTCCCTTGTTCCAGGTCACCTAAGTCCGCTTCTGAGATTACATTCCCAAAGTCATCGGTCCTATCAGGGTGACTAGTGACTACGTATATGGTCCCTTCTTTGTCCAGGTATGCACCGTTTTCAAACTTGACAGCTAGGTGCTCTAGTCCTATGGATTGGTCAGGGTTTTTAATCTGGACCACGGATCTTCCTAGGCCATCCTCATAGATGCTAGCACCTAATCGGTTGGTCCTAAGGTATTCCAACTGTGTTTTGTAAGGGCCTTCTACCCTGTACAAGTATGGCACTCCTGCACTGCCTGTAGGTTTCTCCATACCTTGAGACATCTCAGACTCGCTAGTCTCAGAGCTAGGGTAGTACGAATGGTGGCTCAACTGCTGGGCCCAAGACCTAGCAGTATGGTTAACACTAGCCTCTGAGGATCTAAGGCTTTGTCTTTCCCCTACTAGATGTCGTCCTGATCTAAGGTTCATATGCCTATCTAAGTAGCACAGTTCTTTGCCCAGAGTACAACCTCGTTGCTGGTTACTTTAGATTAGTCGCTTGGTTCTTTTTAGTTATTTTATCATGTTTAAGGTCTTGTCTGATATCACGTCGTCAGGAATATTTGAATGTTGTTTCGCACTTACCGTTGATCGTTCCACATTAAGTTCTTTTCCCCTTAAAATTCTCGACAGTACAAGGATTATGCCCTTAGCTTGGACTTGAAAGTTAGGTATGCTTCGACTTGATAGTTGCCTATAGTCGCACTGACTTACTCCTACTTCTAATCGTTCTTAGCCTAAGCTAGGAATTGACGAAGAGGAGTTGAGAGTATTCCAACCTTTCTTGCTGATCCTGGCTCTTTAGTGCTCGAGAAGTTGATTCTCAAGCTTGCACAAAACCCTTGCTTAGACGCTCTCAATTGCTTCTCAATAGACCTGCATCAATCCCAAGATTAGCTCCAAGTTGACCTTTCGATTGACAGACAATTTAATTCAGACACTTTTTAATGACCCTTGTTCCCCCTTTTGTATTGCTAGAAATTTCCTCTAGAGCTCCCTTGGTGTTTCTACCCCTCTGTGTGTCAACTTCCAAATATCCTATCTGAAAATCAACGTGTTATTCTTATAAAAAACAGTTGAGGGCGTGTAGTGAATGCCAAGAGCTTTCCGACAAGCCCTAGAGCTCAAAAAATGGATTTCATATGAAAAAGTTATGACCGTTCAGGGTTTAGGGGTTTAACTAGACAAACAGATCCTTTCAGGGGTTTTAATGCATTTTTCTAAGGCCTTGGTAAGTGTGGGAGTATTTGAGAGTGCAAATATGCCCAAAATTTATCCTAAATTTCCCAAAAAATTTACCCCTAAATTTTGCCGAATATGTCTGTCTGTCGCGATAGACGGTGTCTGTCGCGATAGACGGTGTCTGTCGCGATAGACGGTGTCTATCGTGGCTCTCTGTCTTTCGCGATAGACGGGTGTCTGTCGCGATAGACAGGTGTCTGTCGCGATAGACGGGTGTCTGTCGCGATAGACGGGTGTCTGTCGCGATAGACGGTGTCTATCGTGGCTCTCTGTCTGTCGCGATAGACGGGTGTCTGTCGCGATAGACAGGTGTCTGTCGCGATAGACGGGTGTCTGTCGCGATAGACGGGTGTCTGTCGCGATAGACGGGTGTCTGTCGCGATAGACGGGTGTCTGTCGTGATAGACGGGTGTCTGTCGCGATAGACGGGTGTCTGTCGCGATAGACGGGTGTCTGTCGCGATAGACGGTGTCTGTCGTGATAGATGGGTATCTGTCGCGATAGACGGTGTCTGTCGCGATAGATGGGTGTCTGTCGCGATAGACGGTGTCTATCGTGGCTCTCTGTCTGTCGCGATAGACGGGTGTCTGTCGCGATAGACAGTGTCTGTCGCGATAGACGGTGTCTGTCGCGATAGACAGAAAAAACGCAAATTTTTGAAAAACTTCTAGTGATCTACAATGCCCTCAAGGTGTAGGTTACAGTGCTACTCATGCATTCACAAATTGTTAAGATTTTTTGTCTGTCGCGATAGACCGAGATCATCGTCTCGGGAACTGTGTAGGGCCTGTCGTACCTGAGCACACTGCTGGGGATGATGGTACAGCAAAAAACCTGCAAAATAGCTCAAGAAACATGCAAAACAGCGCATACAAATTCGCTCTCTCGCTCTCTCTCACAAGTGAAATGAGGGAAATGAGGTGGAGATGGGAATATAGTCAAAAAACTGAAATTTTGCGATGATGGAGATGGAGGTGGGAGATGGGGATGATGATGATGGTGATGAAGATGGTGAAGAAAGTAAAAGAAATTCGATGAGAGTGAAGAAAATACCTACCACTCCAACGCGTCAACTCTACGTCTTACCATCACACGCTCGTCCTCAAAGCTCGATCCCCGGCAACGGCGCCAAAATTTGGTGTAGCTCAGTGATGAGTAGCACCTCCTTTAATGTCAATCCGGGAAGACGTGAGGATGGTATGAAGACCTCGAGCAAGTGGCGGCACAAGTGCGTGAGTGAGAAGCACACAAACATGCACACACATACACACACACGCGCACACACATCAAGACAAAGAGTGAGAAACAATGGAGTCTTTTGATTACTTTCAAAGAGCTCTTACAAGTTCATTCCAATTACAATCTAACCCAAAAATGAGCTCTCTAGCTCTTTTTATAGTTTTTGACTAGCTTTGGCCCTGTCCAGACCTAGTGTCCGGCCTAGTTAAAAATTAGGTTCCAGGGCTTATTTGAGGGCTCAAATGAAGTCTAAAAATTATGAATTTTGGTACGATGGTACTTCTAATACTCCTCAAGCTCGAGGACTCCTCGGCTTGCACAAAATGGAGTCTATTCTACCAAAAACGGGATTTACAATGTTTGTGTAGTGATTAAAATCACTTGAGTTGTACATAACCCATGGGGAAAAATGATCTGGCCTTGTTGCCGTATTGTGTATGATTCCTCTGTTGCTTTGTGTGCAAACATGATGCATCATCTATTGGTTGCAAAAGGGTTGTGGAATATTGAATGGTGATATTCTTGAGGTTTGTGTTCGTACTATAGAGCAACTTTCTTGGGATGGCAGAGATGCTCACACACATGCATTGATAGCCTTGTCCATCAAACGTGCCATTATTCCTCACATTCGCTCCTACAAAACAACTAAGGATGCTTAGGATACAATTACCACTTTATTCCAAGCAAGGAATGAGGCTCGTGTTGCTTACCTCCGAAAATAGTTGGACAGTGAGTACATGAATGAAAAACATTCATGTACATGAGAGTGAGTACATGAATGAAGAACAAAAATAGTTTTCTGACAAAGGTCAAAGATTTAAAGGAGCAATTGATTTTTTATCATGAAGTCTTGCCTGACAATTCACTTGTGCAGACTGTTCTGAAGGATCTTCTAGATTCATATCAGAGTTTTGCCTCTACTTTTTGATATGATGAAAGACAATCCAAATGCATTAACATTTGAGGAGCTAGTCTTTGTTCTGTTGTAGGAAGATCAGTCTAGGCAGAACAAGTCCATTATGAATGTTGAAGATCAAGCTTTTCTAGCTAGTCAGAAGGGCAAAGGTAAATGGAGCTCATCTACTAGTGAGCAAAAATCTACTAATTTTGCACAATCAAAGAAGGATGACAAAGATGAGAAGAAAATAGAAAAGCACAAATTGTTTTGCAAATAGTGTAAATGAAATGATCATTTCATAAAGACTTGTCCAAAACTCGCTACAAAAGAGGCAAAGAAAAAAGAGGCTTGAATGGTTGTTGTAGAAGCGTCTACATCCAAATCAAAGTCTGCAAATCTTGTGCATAATGAATAATGGGCATCTACTATTGTTTATAGTTATGACCCATCTTCTCATGAACAATGTATGTCTACAATAGAATCAAATGTTTGGTACTTTGATAGTGGGACAACCAAACATATTAGCTTGCAATGTAGTTTCTTCACTTTGATTGAGCCTACCCCTATAGGGAATATTGGTTCTTTTACATTGTCGGATGCTTTATTTGTGCGAGGGATCAATAAAAATCTATTATCAATTTTAGCATTAGCCAAGATCGGCTTGGTTGTAAAATTTGTTGATGATAGATGTATAGTTCATGATATACCAAATGGCGATGTCATTATTGCTTCTGCCATTTTATGTTGTGGGCTATATAAGCTCATAGACCATGAAAAATATGTGAATGATTTAGCATGTGTAGTACATGATTCTCAGTCTATGTCAAACACAAAACTTTAGCATGCATGCTTTGGTTATCTAAATTTTGCTAGTCTGCTATGCCTATAGAAATATGAAATGGTGTTCTCTTTGTCCAAACTTGAGGCACCTGGTAAACATGTTTGGGAAGGTTGTATTTTGGGCAAAATGGAACATTCCTTGTTCCCAAAAGATGGTTTAGTTTGAGCTACTAAGAAATTGTAGCTTGTTTATAGTGATGTCTGTGGTCCTACATAAACATCTTCCTTTGGGAACTACCTTTACTTCAGGACTTTCATTGATAATTTTTTCAGGCATGCATGGGTATATCCATTGAAAGCAAATTTTGAAGTGTTTATGTGCTTCAAAAGTTTCTAGTTTTGGCTCAAAATCTATGAGCATGTAAAATGGGCACCCTCCATTCTGATTACTCCTGATGGTAGTTCTTTTACATTTTCGGATGCTTTATTTGTGCCAAGGGATCAAGAATTTTTTTTTATCAATTTTAAAATTAGCCAAGATCGGCTTGGTTGTTAAATATGTTGATGAAAGATGTACAATTCATGATCTATCAAGTGGCAGTATCATTATTACATCTGGCATTTTATGTTATGGGTTGTATAAGCTCATAGACTATGAAAAATCTATGAATAATTTAGCATGTGTAGTAGATGATTCTCAAGCTATGTCAGATGCAAAGCTTTGGCATACATGCTTTGGTCATCTCAATTTTGCTAATTTGTTATGCCTCTAGAAATCGGAAATAATGTCCTCTTTGCTCAAACTTGAGGCACCTAGCAAACATGTTTGGGAAGGCTATATTTTGGCAAAATGCAATGTTCCTCATTCCCAAAAGATGGTTTAGTTTGAGCTACTCATAAACTGCAACATTTTCATAGTGATGTCTATAGTCCTATGCAGACATCCTCCTTTGAGAACTACCTTTACTTTGGGACTTTCATTGATGATTTTTCTAGGCGTGCATGGGTATATCCATTGAAAGCAAAGTCCGACGTGTCTATGTGCTTCAAATAGTTTCTAGTTTTGGCTCAAAATCTATCAGCATGTAAAATGGGCACCCTCCATTCTGATCGAGGCAGGGAATATATGTCTTTTGATTTTAATGCATTTTTGGTTGAACATGGGATAAAACATCAGTGTACACTATCATATACACCTTAACAAAATGGAGTTGCAGAAAGGAAGAACAGGTCACTCATGGAGATGGCAAGGTGTATGGTCAAGAGTCAGGCTTTATCACATAGTTTTTGGCTTGAGGTTGTTATGTATGTAGCATATGTACTTAATAGTGTCCCACTAAAGCATTCTAGTCTATCACTCCATATGAGGCTTGGCATGGTCGCAAGCCATTTTTTGCTCACCTGCATGTCTTTGGTTGTCTTGCATATGCATTAGTGCTTGAACAAAAATGCAGGAAATTGGATGATAAAGCAATGAAATGTATTTTTGTTGGGTAGACTTTTGAAAGCAAAGGCTATCATCTATATCATCCATAGATTAAACACATTTTGGTTAGCCATGATGTTGTTTTAGTGGAAGATGTTATTGAGCCATTACTTTCATGTACTAAGGAGACATCAGTTAGCTCCAAAGGTGTGTCTGATACTTTGCTCCCTCTTTTTATAGGTGGACAATCTAGCACTGGTCCAAATGAGACAATTTCTTAGCCTTTACAGGTTTCACATGATGATCTAGATCATTCCATTTCTGATCCAGATTTACAGGATGTACTTATTGATGAGAGAACGAATATAGAGGAGGCAAAACTATGCCAAAGTGGCTAGTGCAGACTCTGTGGGATAGAAAAATAGATGCATCCCTATCATACCATACTCGTTCAGACTCTCATAGTGCTTCTTTTGCATCAGATTAGTATGCTATGGCTGCCTCTAGTCTTTGTGATGAGAAGCAGCCTATTTATATGGTGCTATTATGAAAAATGGTACCATTTCTTTATGTGATTTGCCTCTGAGCAAGAAGGCCATTGGCACTAAGTGGCTATACAAGATGAAGTGTAAGCCTGATGGAAAAGTTGATAGGCATAACACTAGGCTTGTTGCAAAGGTTTATGCTCAAGAAAGAGGCATTGATTTTGATGAGACCTTTGCTCCTACATGTTGAATGACTATTGTTCGTAGCATATGTGCATTTGCAGCTCATTGTGGTTGGAACATACATCAATTGGACATTAAAACTACATTTATGAATGGTGATTTGCATGAAGAAGTGTGTGGTTTTGTGCAAAAAGGGCATGAAAACAGTGTGCAAATTCAAAAAGGCATTATTTGGTTTGAAACAAGCACCACATGCTTGGTGTGAAAAGATACATGCCAACTTGATTGCACATGGTTTTGAGAACAATCCAACTGAGAGCACCTCATATGTTAAGCGTGCAAATGATGTGCTTCTAATCATTGTTGTCTATGTTGATGACATGCTGCTCACTAGTCCTAATGAGAAGCATATTTCTGATTTTAAGGCTGATTTGCATGTTTCATTTGAGATCTAAGATTTGGGGCATTTGCATAATGATTTGGGCATTCTGTTTATGCGAGTTGATGATGAAATAACTTTGTGTGAAACAAAATATATTGACACATTATTGTAGCATTTTGGTATTGAAGACTACAAACCTATTGCTACTCCTATGGAAATAGGTTTACGATTAAGTCTTCAAGCTGTTGGAGATGCATTTGATGTTGTTCTCTATCAGCAAGCTATTGAATGCTTGATTTACTTATGCATTACTTGGCCAGATATTCATTTTGTTGTCTCACATATGAGTAGGTTTATTCATTGCCCAGGTGTGAAGCATTGGCAGGCAGTTAAACACATCTTTCCCTACTTGAGTGGTACCTGGCTACTTGGATTGTCTTATCCCAAGGGGGGATCACTATCACCAATTAAACATGCTTTTTTTTTACTCTGACTAGGCTGGTTGTTATGACACTTGTGTGTCAACTAGTGGCTTTTGCTTCATGCTTGGTAGCTCATGCATATCTTGGTTGAGCAAGAAGGAGCCTACTATGGCCACTTCTAGTTGTGAGGTTGAGTATAGGGCAGCTTTCATAACGACTATTGAGGGAGCTATTTTTCTTTGTCTTGTATATACGCTGTGGGCTCCCAATTGAGCCTAGGGCATCTACAAACTCATTAACCTTCAAAAATGTTAGCTCATTGTTGAGATAAATATTCCTTTCCTTGGTTGATGGAGAGTACAATCTCTCCAAGGTCTCCCAAACCTTCTTCTATGTGTCCAAGTCTTGTATAGGCCCTATCATGTTATTGCTTATCTATTGGGATAGAATGAATAAGACTCTCTTATCCCTTTCTATCCATCCGCTAAGTGCTTTGACCTGTCCTTGAAGTGGTGGGTCATGTACATGAGGCATTGGCTGTATGCCACTCACTAATCCCCACAATCCTTTGCCCATAAGGTTGTTGCTAACTCTAAATGTCCATGGTTCATAATTGCCTTTCTCTAACTTCTCTATTTGTGCATTATACTCAGACACATTGAGCTCTAAGTCACTCCTCTAACTTCTCCTCAAGTGTTTATATGCTTTAGAAGGTGTGGATCTTACCTTTTGATAGCTTCTTCCTTGCTAACCTTCAACTAGTTAAGATCTCGATCAATGTAACCCCCTTTTGATGTCTTATTGCCTTGATAAGTCCTCCTTGTGCTTTCATGAGTTGTCTTGATCCCTTCAAGTCTTCAATACGATATCCATTGATGTCTCCAAGCCTCTAAAGTGCTCTAATACCACTGGTGGGGGATGATTCTAACACCCCAATGCAACAATAAAAAATGGTTGCCCTCCACTAGCCCCACAAGCAGTGATATATGCTCCATGTTCTAAACTTTTCTCTACACATGTACAAAGATTATAATCAAACTTTTGAGGCTTAAAATAGACTCTAAGAGCTACCCAAAAAGATTTAGATAATTCCAAATGGATATTCGAGCTGGGAGAACCATCCACTGCAAGAAATGATACCCGTTTGCAACAAAGACTCTTTGCCTATGGGCAGAGTTATAGCTTCACAAACTTAGCAATTTCTCACAACTAAATTGGGCAAAGAACTTGAAACTTTGGCACACTTTGGGGAACTATATTTGAGATGAAATGAAAATTAAAATAATGAAAATGAGTACATTGAGAGAATAGAAAATGCTCTACAATCTGACATAATCATATTTTGAAAAAGCCTCACTACACCTCTAGAGAGAGAGGAGCAAAATCACGAGAAAATGAGCTAAGCAAGAGAGGGGTTGCATGTTGGACTTTAGGACTTCAATAAAGTAAGTGCAAAACTTGTGGAATGCATACAAATCAAGAAACAAAGGCAACATGGTGCTTATATAGAGTTTTACTTTTTGTACAATCTATCTAACCATCGAGCAATCATTATAGGTGCACTTTTTCGTGGGTGGTTGATGAGATTTGAATTTAATTGAGTTTGATGGAGCTTCTAACTTGATTCCATGTCTTTGAGTCCTCCATTTTTATTGATCCACTTGCAAAATGCATGGATGAGTCCTTTTGCATGGTTGAGACTTGATTTTCAACATAGTACACTACACATTCTTTGTATCATAGTACATGCAAATAAATTAAATGAAAGAAATAATGGATGGGCTATTAGAACAAGAGCGTTTTACTACCATAGAAGAACCAATAGCTAGAACAAAGTCAAGCTATAGCTCAAATACAATTAGAACATATGGAAAGACAAATGTTAGAAAGGAAAACTACAAATCAAGTTTTTTTTTTCCAAAAATCAAATTTTTAAAGAAGCATAGTGCTAGAATTATGGATCATGTACAAAAACATTGCATGGATAATTTTTCAAACGTAACTTAACAAACAAAGATTTGGGGGATACATAACTTAGCAGATGAATGGAGAAAGATTACTATATGATGCTACACCATGTGAACACCAAAAAAAAGTTAGCATAGGTTACACTCAGAATTGAAGATAGAAAACAATGAAAAATTGTGATATAGGACTCTGCAAACAAGAGACAAAAGAAATATGAAGAACATTAATGTATTACAATGGACTCAAAGTACATCAGAATATATATATGATACAAAACAATGCTAGCGCCAAGGCTTGTTGAGCTAACTACTTTGATTTTTCTTGAAACTTTTGCATGAACCTTGCAAACGAACAAATACAATGGTTGAATTAAAAATTAGGATATTCTTCAAGGAGAAAGGGTTGGAATAAGAGATCTTAAAAAAAGGGAGATCAACACCACATGTGGTTTCTTACTTGATGATCTCACAGCTCTTAGTGGAGCTTTCGCAATCACCACTCGTGTCCTTCCTTTCACAATTCCACCTCTCTTTGTCTATTGCCACACCCTCAACAACTTCGTGGTATCACTTTGTGTGCCACAATGTGTAGATCAATATATGTAGCCTCTCTGCTTGTTCTGTACTAGACCTCCTCCATGACATTGCTTAAGAATCTCTGCGAATTGGCTTGCTTCCAGTCAACAACCTTACTCTTTGCATTCCCTATACCCCTTGACCTCTATGCGTGTGTGTATCATGGTTGACCTCCTCCATGACATTGCTTAAGAATCTCTACGAATTGGCTTCTTCCACTCTTTGTCTCTGTCGTCCCTTGACAGGCTTTACTTCTTGTCTTCAACTTGTTTAAGAGGTCTGAATACACGCACCTAGCGGTCGAAGCGGCAACAAGGACTGTCAGACAATTGGTTATCTTATCCGAGGTATGTCGTTTGTTTCTGTTTGCCTCTTGGTATTCCTTATATCACATATCTGGGTTGCTGTATTCAGTTGGGTTGCCACGCACGCCACCAGTGACCTCTTTCTAGCTTTTGGTCCTCTGATTTGTCCTGGTTGCACACATCTGACCTTGTTGTATTGCTTTGAGCCTGTTTAATTTCTTTTCATCACACGCTATCAGCGGAAGGATTAGTACCTTCCAATTATCTTCTTGCACTTCTTGGATAGTTTCCTGGCCCTGGTTCCTCCTTTCCACCTACGTGCTTTTTCCTTGATATGTGCCCCTGCGGGGCTCTGTGCAGAGATGGGTGTTGTGACCCTTGTTGGAGAAAGTCTATGACAAGCCTAAGTATTGGCTTGAGTCCCACAAAGTCATAGAAAAAGCCTTAAAATGAAGACTATGTAAAGTTCACTTGTGAACTACCTCTTGTAACTTTTGAAGAGTTTAATTAATGTAAAAGTAAGAGAATCTTAAGTGGTTGAGTCCACTTGATCAAGAATGGAAAGAGGAGCCACGAATTCATGATTTGTGGTAGGTAGAGAATCAAATCAATCATTGATTGATTGGAGAGTGATTGAGGGAAGTTAGCCTCCCAAACTCAACTATAAATAGATGGCAGTTTTAGTCATGGTTAGAGAGACCTATGTGAAGACCTCCAAGAGCTGAGCTTTATGCCATATCAAGGTGTGATTACAAGGCACACATATGTATCAGTAAGTCACTGTATTGTACAAGAAATATACTTTCATTTTCATGATTATTTGAGTTCATCTTTCCATGTTCTTGTGAAGTGTACTACTCACTGCCATTACTCTCAGTTTTCTCAGTCAGCTTGCAGAGATGTTTTCTCTGAGCTTGGTGCATCATTTTCAGTGATTTAACTTGTTAAAGTTAGCTCTATAAGTCTACTATATTCTCACTAATTTTCATGTCATTTGGATGTTGCAATCTTCAGTTATGTTCATTTGAAGTCAACAGGGTCTGTTCACCTTCACTTCTCTGTCAGGTACCCGACTTTTTCACTCATCTTGTCAGAGCCATTTATCAGTGGTTACTTACACAAATTCAGTGATTTAAAGCTTGTTGGATTTAACTTACTGTCTAGTATAACCATACAAATTTTCATAATCATTGGATTCCTAGATTTTGAGTTATGTTGATTTTTCTGCTCACTAGTCTCAAACTGTAGCAGCCCGTGAAAATTGGGATGATGTCATCACTTGTTAAAACTCATTCTCAATGTGTGGTTTATTATTTTTGATGAGATTACTCTTCAAAGTTAGCTCTTTAAGTTACCTAGACTTACCCAAGAGGAATTAAGCTAATTGCTGCTGTGCTTAGAGAATTATGTCAAACACTGGACAGGTGTATGAACCAAGAATAGCAAGTTTTCACCTCTGAGCTAACTCCAACTTATCTGTTTTGATCTATCTTTTTGAGAGTGATTGTTAGCAGCAGACAAGGGAGTCAACGAAGATCTGGAAAATAGGCCAATAATTTTCTTCAGGAAGAAAGTACGTATGAGCATTCACGCAGATTTAGCACTAAGGCATCCTTATTGTTTCAAAACCTCTACACCAATTAAAAGTGATTCTCATCACTAAACACCATTGTAAATACCATTTCATCTTTTTGTAGCTCCATTTTGTGCAAGCCGAGGAGTCCTCGAGCTTGAGGAGTATTAGAAGTACCATCGTACCAAAATTCATAATTTTTAGACTTCATTTGAGCCCTCAAATAAGCCCTGGAACCTAATTTTTAACTAGGCCGGACACTAGGTCTGGACAGGGCCAAAGCTAGTCAAAAACTATAAAAAGAGCTAGAGAGCTCATTTTTGGGTTAGATTGTAATTGGAATGAACTTGTAAGAGCTTTTGAAAGTAATCTAAGAATTCCATTGTTTCTGACTCTTTGTCTTGCCGTGTGTGCGCGTGTGTGTGTATGTGTGTGCATGCTTGTGTGCTTCTCACTCACGCACTTGTGCCGCCACTTGCTCGAGGTCTTCATACCATCCTCACGTCTTCCCGGATTGACATTAAAGGAGGTGCTACTCATCACTGAGCTACACCAAATTTTGGCGCCGTTGCCGGGGATCGAGCTTTGAGGACGAGCGTGTGATGGTAAGACGTAGAGTTGACGCGTTGGAGTTGTAGGTATTTTCTTCACTCTCATCGATTTTCTTTTTACTTTCTTCACCATCTTCATCACCACTATCATCATCACCATCTTCCACCTCCTTCTCCATCATCACGAAAATTTCTGTTTTTTGGTCATATCACCATCTCCACCTCATTTCCTTCATTCTACTTGTGAGAGAGAGCGAGAGAGCGATATTGCGTGCACTGTTTTTGCATGTTTATTGTGTTTCTTGCAGGTATCATCATCATCATCCCCTCCAGCACGCTGCGCAGGTACGAAATTCGTCGAATCTGTCTCGCGGTTGCCAGCCTCTGTCGATCGCGATCGACAGAAAATTCGATCATTTTGCAAAACAAAGTTCACCACTAGCACAAGCATGATGAGCACATCCTAAAACACTAGAAACAGTAGAAAAATTCCGTGTATTTCTGTCAATCGCGATCGACAGCCTCTGTCAATCGCGACCGACAGACCCTGTCAATCGCGATTGACACCGTCAATCGCGATCGACAGACTTCACGATCGATAGACTGCCACGTAGGATCCTGTCAATCGCGATTAACACCGTCAATCGCGATCGACAGCCACGACCGACACCTCTGTCAATCGCGATTGACACCGTCAATCGCGATTGACTCAAAGTCAATGATTGATTGACTTTTGCGCATAACCTCTTGTCCATCGCGACTGATAGAACCCCGATTGACTGAAATTTCGATGAAAAATCTGGAAAACGTGTCAATCGCGATTGATACCGTCAATCGCGATTGACAGCCACGATCGACTCTGTCGATCGCGATTGATACCGTCAATCACGATTGACACTGTCCATCGCGACTGACAAGCCCGACGGACACCTCTGTCAATCGCGATTGACAGACCTGTCGATCGCGATTGACAGGCTTTTCGGCCAAAAATTAGGGTTTTGTTTTTATTCAAAATTGGGGTAAATTTTGGGGCAAATAGTCAATCCATTAGCACTTTGATTTTGGGGCAAATAGTCAATCCATTAGCACTTTGGAGGTTCCTACACTTGTGATTGGGAGAAAATCCTAGGATCTGTCAGTCAGATTGAATCCTGTCTTAACCCCTAAACCCTGAACAGACATAACTTTCTCATACGAAATCTGTTTGCAGTGATTCTTGTTTTGTTGGAAAGCTCGTGGGGAGCACAACCAAAACATCGACTGGTTATAGTTAAATTAAGATCAGGATTATTAGATAGGGTATTTTGAAAGTAATCATACCCAGGGGAACAATAGTCAGGGATCTCTAGAGTTGAGTCCAGAAAATCATTGTGCAAATTGGTGAAGTATTACATGAATAAAAGTGATTGGTTCTATCTTTTGAATCTAAGTCTTGAGCTAACTTTGGGACTCTTACAGATCTATTGAGAGCTTCGAAAGGCATTCTAAGCAAGTGTAAGTGCAAGCTTGGGAACACACTTCCTGGGCACTCAAGGGCAACCAAGCAGGAAACAAAAGGTTGGAAACTTTTAACCCCCTCTGTCAATTCATAGTTTAGGCTAAGAACGACGAGAGGTAGGAGTAAGTCAGGGTGACGATAGGCACGTATCAAGTTGAAGACTACCTAAAAAACTCAAGTCGAAGCTAAAAACCTAACCTCTGTAGTGTCGATAACATAAAGGGAAAGAACCTAACGTGGAACGATCAATTCCAAGTACGAAAAAATGCTCAAGTATTCCTAATGACGCAATACCAGACAAGATCATAAACCTAATAACTCACTAAAAGCGAATCAAGTAACTGAGATGAATTGATCGGCAACGAGGTTGGACTCTGGGCAAAAATCGGGCTACTTAAATAGGCATATGAACCTTAGATCAGGACGACATCTAGTAAGGGAGAGACAGAGCCTTAGGTCTTCAGAGGCTAGTGTCAACCACACTGCTAGGTCGTGGGCCCAGCAGTTGAGCCATCACTCATACTACCCAAGTTCTGAGACTAGTGAATCCGAGATGTCTCAAGGTATGGAGAGACCTACAAGCAGTGCAGGAGTGCCTTACTTGCATAGGGTAGAAGGCCCTTACAAAACACAGTTGGAATACCTTAGGACGAACCGATTAGGAGCTAGCATCTATGAGGACGGCCTAGGAAGATCTGTGGTACAGATTAGGAATCCTGATCACTCCATTGGATTAGAGCACCCAGCTGTCAAGTTTGAAAATGGGGCATACTTGGACAAAGAAGGAACCATATACGTAGTCACCAGTCACCCAGATAGGACGGATGAATTTGGAAATGTGATCCCCGAAGCAGACCTAGGTGACCTAGAACAAGGAAACATGGGTACAGAACCTAGAACCCCTCGAGGTAAATCGGTTCTCACTAGGATTATCACACCGGAGTGGATTCCCCAGGATAATAAGAGCATAGATTTGCTCCTCAATCGAGAAACCGATGAAGCCTTTTGGAGGTATAAATCAGACAAGCCAATTGATATAGGGACAATCATGGTCTATGAGCTTAAGGATCCTGATAGCCCAGGTAGAGTGACCTACTTAGATCACGCGTCAGAAAGGATCTTTGTAGTGACAGAAAATGATAGGCATGCTTACACTTGGAAGGGTGAATTTGTTTTCCCCCAACCAAGATCAAATGTGTCTTACGGTCACCCTGGAGCAGGAACATCCCAAGCTCATGAATTACAAAGAGACAGACATAGAGCTAGGCCAGAAGTAAGCTTTGCCACCCCAAGGGGCAGAGAAAGAACGAGAATGGAAACAAACAGAGTAGAGCCTGAGATACCTAGAGCTCACAGGAATCAAAGAAATGCGGATGAGTTCCCTCTACCACGACCTAGAGAGCACGCAAGGACCTTGAGGCCAACTCAGCTAGTTAAGTCCATGAAGAATTACTTTGATGGCATAGGAGATCCCTATGATCATGTGGCTGAGTTTAAGCAAGTCCTGAGAGCTGAACAAGTAGAGGATTTGTTCACACAATATAATGCCTTTGGTCTAACCCTTAGGAACACTGCTCTGACATGGTTTCAGCCGCTAAACGAGAGGCAGTTCAGGAGCATAGACCAACTCCTAGAGGCATTCATTATCAAATTCTCTAAGAGTGGCATAAGGCATAATACCTCTTCGCTGATTCACAGCTTCAAGCAAACCCCTCAAGAAACTGTGAGACTTGCAGGAAGAAGATTTAGGCAATACTTAGAAAGATGCCCTGTTTCGGAGTTACCCACACCAGCCAAGCAAGTGGCTTTATTCTTGGATGGATTGCTAAGTACCAAATTGAGATCTTATGTGTACCTGAAGGACCCTAGAACCATAGAAGATTGTGTACGCATGTGCATTGATATTGAGGATAACCTACGGGAGGAGTTAGAGCTTTCCAAGATATACAAAGAGTCGGATAGTGCCTCCAACCTCTCATCCACGCAATCCACATCAATCGAGGAACTTGCAGAGAAAGTGGCTAAGAAACTAGGTGTAACAAGCAAACAGATCCCAAGGTTTGCTCCTGTGAAAAGGTGCTATACTTGTGGTGGCGACCACATGGCGAATGTATGTCCCATTATGGCCCAGCCCCAAGTAAATCCTAATAGCCAGTACTGCACCATAGAGCGAAGGTACACCAATCACACCGCGCAAGATTGCCCTTACAATAAGCAAGCCGTTAGGCAGACGTACCCACAGCCATATCCACAACAAGGAAGATACCAGAACCAGTACCCACCTCAGCAGTATGCTAGGCCTCAACAAACCTACCAACCCTACCAAAACCAACAAAGGCCTCAGCCTGTGCTAGCACAACAACCCTCGACACCAGCTAATGTAATCCCAGTAAAATATGCAGCAGCAGAAGAAAACTTGAATAGAGCTATAGTCCCTGTAACACCACTGCTCTCAGAGAGTGATCCTAGTGACCATAGTTTCGACTCTACACATGTTGATAGCCCCCAGGCTTACTACATGCAATCTCCCGAACATGGTGAGTCCTACTATAGTGAAGAGCCAAATGAACCTAGTTGGGAGTCCGATTACACAAACGTCATGTATGCAAACCCCAACCCTAGGCCTCAACCTAGGCAGGTAAGACCTCCGTTCCCTAGAGGACCGTGCTACAGATGCCAAGGAGATCACTTCATTCGTGACTGCCCCTTACCTCCACCTACACAACCCCGGTCAGTGACGATCCAAGGCTTTTGCCAAGATTGTGGAAAGGAGCATCTCTTACGAGATTGCCCAAAGAACCCCAATAATATGCCAAAAATCACTCCTATCAACGTTGTTGGGTTAGTAGTAGACTCCACAGGGAGTGTGACGTCCACTGCACCAGTGCAGGTAGTCACTAGAGCTCAAGCATTGCAGCAAAACCAAGCTGTAGGTCAGGAAAAGAGCCCAGAAGCTAGTGAAACGGAGAGCATAACTAAGAAAAGGACTAGAGCATGGAGAGATAGCCATGAAAGAATGAAAAGACAATGGGCAAAGAAAATGAACGAATTAGAAGAAAGCATAAGAGAAACAAAAGCCAGAGTTGTGGAGCTCACCTCTCAATCGGACTCTCACAGGTCACCCCCGCCTCAATCCATATCACCTCCCCTGCCACCCTTCATACCTTCTCCATCCATACCATCTCCATCCAACCCGCCTCACCTAAACCCACCACCCCCAAGAGTAGGATCAGTCCTAGCAGATCCCACTCCCGAGGACCTAAATATGATGCTTAAAGCATATCAGGCCAGAATCCAAGAAGGGCCAAACGTAACTGATCATGAAAAATGTTACCTTAGAGCAGAACTAGAGTTAGAACGAACCAAAATTTGTGCTAAGATGGTGGAATTGGCTCAGACCATGTTTGAAGCCAGTCGCCTCTTTAACATCTCTAGCTCAGCTAAGACGCAGTTACATTTCGATGGACTGCTAGAAAGAATAGAGAGGCTACTTGCACAATCAGAAAAGGAACCTGCCCCTCAAAGAAAGGAAAGGGCAAGAGAACGGATAAGCCAGCCTCTTCAGGAAGCCCATGTGCCTCCTCAAGAAGCTTATCTTTCCCCACAAAAGGCAGATGAGCCTCCCCCGAAAGCTCACGTACCTCCACAAGTTGCCTACATTCCTTCTCACGGAGCATATGAGCCTGTTCGGAAAAGTAATAGAATAAGTAATCCTCCCCAGGAAGCTTGTGCTCCAAACATCTATGAGAGCGAGGAAAGAGCCAACGATAGAATAAGCCCTCCTTCCCAGGTTGCTTATGTGCCTAATTCTACGGAGCCAGACACTTCTTCTTCTATGAATCGGTTTGCACCAGACTTCCTACGAGAAATTCAAGAAGATAAATGGGATAACGAAAGTGAAGTCGCCCCTCCCTTTGAACTGGTGGATGATGCACACGACCAATTCCCACAAGACATCCCATCTATTTATGGGGAACATGAGAGTACTCAGACTCACGAGAGATTGGACTTTGAATCCAATTCCATACAAGAGCTACCCCATTTCACAGGCCCATGGGAAGCAAAGCCCACGTGTATGAGAGCACCCACAGTCATGGTAAGAAACGAAGATTCAGTCATACCTAGGAACACAGAGGTAGTGAAAAATACTAAAGTGCAGTGCAATCTCAAGTTGGAAGAGCTACTCAAGGTTAGACCTGAATTATGGAAGCATGTAGCCAAACAAGTACCAGAGATAGCAAAACCTCGTTCCCAGGTAGGATCACAAAGAACGGTGCCAGAGATACCCTTGGATAAGATAGGAGATACGTGTGAAGGTGAAGAAGGGAACACCTATCTTCCCATTACCTACCAGGAATACACCACCAAGGCAATTTTGGACTCAGGTGCAGGAGTTGCAATTGCCACCACTTCCCTATGGAAGCGTTGGGGCAAGCCAGCACTCAGGCCAACGAGAATGAAATTGCAAATGGCAGATGGTCACATAGAGAGACCCTTAGGATTGCTAGAAGGTATAACTCTCACCACCTGTGGTGTTGAGTTCGAACATACATTCGCTATATGTGACTTTAGCAAAAATCATGCCTATGAGATGATTTTGGGACGACCTTTTATGCGACAGTTGCAAGTAGTGCAGGATTGGGGAACCAATTCTTTGTACCTGCAACACTTGGGTGTTACGACCAAAGTGAATCTCAAAGATTACTCTCATAGAGATGTCCCCCCTATCCAATGGAATCCCATCCATAGAGCCAAAGACGATACAGAATCGGTGCATTCCATAGGATCAGGATCCTCATGGATGCATGA
Source organism: Ceratopteris richardii (assembly GCA_020310875.1). NCBI lineage: Eukaryota > Viridiplantae > Streptophyta > Polypodiopsida > Polypodiales > Pteridaceae > Ceratopteris > Ceratopteris richardii. Next base: position 33,163,782 of record CM035437.1, read on the forward strand.
AGACACCCACTTATGGATGTGCAAAGTAGCAGTAGAAGAGGAGAAAAGAGAAAAGTCCAGAGATATAGGTGCCAAAGAAAACCATAGATCACTTCAAGACCCAGCCTATGCACCTGTAATCTTTCCTGATGAGGAATTTGAACCTGACGGTTGGGCAGAAATCCTAGCAACAATGGATGTAGCCATCAATGAGGAACAATGGACACCCCACTGTGATGAGGATGGCTATGACATTTCGGTCTTCTCCATAGAACCAATCATGGGAGAGGCAGTTCTAGAAGAATGCGAACCTAGCCCTGATGCATTTGAGGATGCAAGTGACTCCGATCTAGAGTCAATCATTATGGACCCACCATTTGCATCAGATGAAGAATACTTCCATGAAGTAGAATTTCAACCCCAGAGGCATGGAGAACTCACAAATGATGTAAGATTAGCAACACATGTGACCCCGAAGGAAGAAGGGAAGAAACGAAAGAAGAGAGAAGTCTCACAAGAAGAGGAAGAATCTTTGTTTGAGGTCCCAGAAAATTTTAAGAAGTATGAGATAGACGACAGGAGAGTCATGATAAGAATGCCTAAACGAGAGACACAAGTAGGAGAGGCCTATGATAACAAAGAAACCACCAAGAAAATAGTAGTGGCCCTGGAAGAAGGAGAGAAGAGATGCACGTATATAGGCCACGACTTAACACAGGAAGAAGAGCATGCATTAATAGCCTTGCTAAGAGAATACAGAGATGTATTCGCTTGGAGTTACAAGGATTTGAAGGGTGTTGACCCAGACATATGCTCTCACACTATCCCCATGACCTCAGATGCAAAACCCTCTAAGCAAAAGCCCTATACATATAACAATAATTACGCTGCTAAGATCAAAGAGGAGATAGATAGACTAGTTGAAGCTGGATTTATCTATGAAATTGAGCACACTGAATGGGTATCCCCCATTGTGGTGGTGCCCAAGAAGAACAGAAAATTGCGTGTATGCATTAACTTGAAGAAAGTTAATGGAGCCACAATTCGAGATAACTATCCGCTTCCTATCACAGAACATCTCTTAGAAAGAGTAGCAGGCAAGGAAGTGTACAGCTTCCTTGATGGATTTTCGGGCTACAATCAAGTAGCCATAGCTCCAGAAGATCAGCATAAAACAGCTTTTGCCACAGAGTGGGGCATATTTGCCTTTCGTGTAATGCCATTTGGGCTTACCAATGCACCAACTACCTTCCAGAGACTAATGTGCCATGTATTTAAAGAGTTCCTGAGGAAGAATTTAGAAGTCTATGTTGATGACCTTTGTGCTCATTCCAACATCAGACAAACCCATATCCCCGAACTCAGACAAATCTTTGACAAATGCAGAGAATATCAGGTCTGTCTGAACCCAGAAAAATGTGTTTTTATGGTCAGGCAAGGCAAGATTCTAGGGCACATAGTGTCAAAGAATGGCATATCTACCGACGAAGAGAAAGTGAGAGCCATAGCAGAGCTACCTAGGCCAAGGAATGTCAAGGAAGTACAAGCTTTCATGGGACATTGTGGGTACTACCGACGGTTTATACACATGTATGCTGTCATTGCAAAGTCCATGTATGGACTCTTGACTAATTTTGAGTGGACGGATGAATGTGAGAACTCCTTCCAAGAGCTTAAACGAAGATTATGTTCAGCACCAATCTTGACCACACCAGACTGGAATAAGCCTTTCCATGTTCACGTGGATGCATCCAATTATGCCATTGGATGTGTGCTTGCGCAACCTACTGGTGAGGGTAATATGGATCTTCCAATTGCTTACGCTAGTAGACAATTGAACGCAGCTGAACGAAATTACACCACTACAGAGAGAGAAGGCTTAGGTATGGTATATGCAGTCAAGAAATTTAGACACTATTTGCTTGCAAATAAGTTGAAATTTTTTATGGATCATCAGGCATTGCTATACCTCGTAAACAAGCCATGCAATACAGGAAGATTAGTGAGATGGTTTCTCTTGCTAATGGAATATGACTTTGAGGTAGTGGTGAGAAAAGGGAGAACCCATTTAAGAGCTGATCATCTTTCTAGGCTCACATCGGGAGAAGCCCCACAAGGAGTGTCAGATGACCTTCCTGATGCTTACTTGTTTAATTTGGAAGTGGTGCCGTAGTGGGCTAAGCCATTAGTGCCAGTATTGACATACGGACCTAACCATCCAGTAGTAAACACACGGAATAGAGAGGTGATGAAAGCCCAAAAGTACCACATCATGGCAGGAAGCATGTACAAGCACACAGATCAAGGAATCTTGGCTTGTTGTGTAGAAGAGGACGAGTATGCGAAGTGGTTGCAATTAGCACATGTAGGTGCATTGGAGCAACACTACTCAAAACAACGAACCCTACAGACACTCAGGAGACTCGGAGTGCATTGGCCAACTATGGAAGCTGATGTCCAAAAATTATGCAAGGAATGCCCAATCTGTTGCACTAAACCACCTGTGGAACATGCTACTCTTTATCAAGTGTCCATTGTGCCAGATTGGAGTGAACCTCTAGTATCCTTCCTGAGGACAAACACATTCCCTCCAGACATGACTCTGGCGAGGAAAAGGAGTTTAGAACAAGAAGCCCTGGATTACTCACTCATTGGTGATAATCTATATAAGCGTGGTAAAGATGGTTACCTAAGGCTATGTGTCCATGAAAGTGAATATCTCAAGGTATTGGACACTGCTCACCAAGGTGTAGCAGGAGGACATTTTGGACCAGATAGGGTGATCAAAGCAATTCTATTTGCGGGCTTCTGGTGGCCAACCCTTCACATGGATGCACATACCTATGTGAAACGATGTGATGTCTGTCAGAGAACTCAGTATCCTATACGTAAAGATGAGATGCCACTGAAACCTATGATGGGTGGACGTGCATTCTCCAAGTGGGGAATAGACTTCGTGGGTCCTATTAATCCCCTAGCTAAGAGTTCCCATGCAGAATATATCATTGTTGCAACAGACTACCTAACTAAATGGGTAGAGGTAAAAGCTACTACAAAGAATGACGCTCAGACAACTGCTAAATTCTTGTTTGAGAATGTATTCACAAGATACGGGCTACCTATAGAGCTTGTAAGTGATAGAGGCACTCACTTCTTGAATGAAGTTATTGAAAATCTACTCCAAGAATTCTTGGTAATACACAAGAAGTCTGCCCCTTATCACCCTCAAGCTAATGGGCAAGCCGAAAGCACCAATAAAATCTTATGCAATGTACTGACGAAATTAGTGAACACTAAACGCTCTGATTGGGACAAACAGCTACACCATGCTGTTTGGGCTTACCGAGTTGCCTACAAAACAGTACTCCAAGCCACCCCCTTTCAGATGGTATTTGGCCAAAACGCTGTGCTACCCTTGGACTTCTTGATACCTACGTTGAAAGTAGCTCAAGAGCACGAATGGACAGGTCATGAGCTCTCCTCTAGGATCTTTGACCTTGAACGATTAGGAGAAACAAGACTGAGAGCAGCTACAGGAATCTATGCAGCTAAGAAGAGACAGAAGGCCTACTTTGATGCCCATGTGAAGGATAAGGGCTTGAAAACAGGAGACTTAGTTCTAGTCTACACATTGAAACAACATGCAAGGAAGCTAGAAAAGAGAGGCTACGGACCTATGATCATAAATAGGATCTCCACGAGTGGAGCAGTACAACTAGCCACTTTAGAGGGTGATGTTCTCCCAAACTATATTAGCGGATGCAGAGTTAAGTTGTATCAGGAACCTCTCACAGAGGAAATGCTAAGTCGACTCAACACTGCTAAGAAACACAAAGAGGAAGAAAAGCGAATTCGAGAAGAAGCCCAAGCAGAAGCCCTAGAGCGCATAAGGAGAATGAAATTAAGAAGACAAGGTAGAGAACACCCTAGGCAAGATGCATATGCAGATCTAGGATACAATGTGGCTATGTGTGAAGTTTCAGGTGTTAGCTCACATAGAATAACTGACCGACGTCCTTTCATAACTGTAGATATAGGACAAGGAAAGAGTGCAAGGACTGTAAGAGCCTTGATTGACTCAGGCGCAGCCACTAGTGCTGTTAAATTGTCTTATTGTCAAGAGTTGCAGTTAACTGTCACTCCCGTGGAAGCATATCTCATAGGATTGGGAGGTGTGGAAACCCCTTGCATGGGCGAGGTGGAACTCCCCCTCTGTATTCATGATGAGGCAATGACAGTTAAGGTACTGGTGTGTCAAGATGAGGATCTCACTGAACCTCTTGTCCTGGGTCAAGACTGGATCTATGACCAAGCAGTCAATTTAAACCTAAGAAGGGGACTTCTTCAGGTATGGGTCAATCATAGTCGAATTACAGTAGAGTTAGATAATGGAGCACTCAAGGAACTAGGAAAGGCACACACTCCTGGTCCTTCCAGGGGTACACATGAAGATGACCATGCTGTTCTTGTCCAAAACTATGTGTTGCAGAGGAATGATGGTTGTAAACAAGGAATCAGGGATGCAACGGAACTCCCTTCTTTTTCGAAGGCCAACAGGAGACGACAACCAAAGGTGGATCAAAGGCATAAGAAGCAGAGTAATACCTATGTTGGAGATCAAAAGTACCGGCGCACCAAAATGTCTCAGAAAGTGAAACAAGTGTGGGTGCAGAAAGGCGAACACCCGGCTGCACTCAAGCCAACCACACGAGCACAGCCTCTTATTAGTAACCAACAACTTGACACTAATAAAAAGTCTTTCAAAAGTTCTTCGACTAATGTGAAGTCTATTTGGGTGCCCAAGAGGTCAATGAAGGCTAGCCCACAATCAAGACAAATTTGGGTGCCTAAGGCTTGTTTGCGGGCTCAAATAGCTACACCAAGGCCGCACCCTTTACAACGTGATCCATTCGCTCCCACCGTTGACATCCACACATTGTCCACACTCAGAAACACACTCAGGCCCATGAGCACGAACAAAACCACTTGTAAATGGGTCCCTAAAAAGCCTCATTTTCAAGCCGACACACTCATAAGGCTCTCGAGAGTCTCTATGAAACCAAGAGTAAAACCTATCCGCTGCATTTGGAAGCCTAAGACTTGTAACAAACCCCCGGACCCCATTTGTAAATCCATGACCACCTACTAACCGCATCACTATCACACTACATTATTTCACTTAGCTCTTAGGTCTACCGAACTCCTAACCACACACACACTCACACCGAACACTTACTAACCCATTAATCTCTCCCTACCCTCATGTTAATGTTGTAATGGGGACAACAACGGTTCTCTCTTGTCCTGTACAATATTAACGCATGTTTCTATATTCTCACAGAGACAGGAAGCAAGAAGTAACATGGCAGATACGGTAGGAACTAGCTCCCAGGTAGGCACCGGCCCCCAAATTGTGGACATTGAAAGCCTTCCGGTCGAGGAGGAATTAAAGGAAAGACCAGTGGCATTACGAGCATTACATGCCATTCCTATTCAGAATCCTCCACAGGGTCACACAATGCCGGTGGGCAAAACCTCACACTGGTTCAGTGATGTTGCGGGACCTCTCGGTGAAGGCACATACATGTGGGAGTCCAAAGTAGAATTCAATGGACGTTGGGGCAGATACCACTTCTTTACCAGAGAGTTTGAAAAGCTACAGAACAACGAAGGACTGCAGCCAATATGGAGGAAGGCTGGATTATATGATTATTTCGAGTTCCAACTACCAAAGCCAGATTTTCTAAGGTGCTCATACTTAATTAGTACCCTCACCCCCAGCAAAGACAAGAAAGGATACAGCTCCTTTGTGCTCCCATCACTCACAAGGGGCAATGAGCTGAAGCGCTTCCGCTTGACTATCAACCTAGTAAGAGAAGCTCTTGATATGCACGGAATGCACATTCCTACGGAAAAGGAGACCATGGTCCCCGATAACATGAAGAACAGGAATCTGACAAAACTGAAGGACATGGTGGCAATGACTCCCACAATTGCCATTCATTTACGAATGGTCATGCAACATTTCGCGTTCCCCGCACAAGACAGGTTCACAATGCCTCCCAAGAAGATCTGGTTTAGCCTTTACTTAGCGGATGCCTTTGAATTGTCCATCAATATGCCCCACTGGATTATCGACCAGATTCATATGGCTCATCAGAGATGGTATAAGAAGCAAAAGTCTGTGTTGTATGGTTGTTGTGCACTTACAAGAATTGTATACAGATGTCTTGCATATGATGTACCGGTGCAGAGGGCTCTCATTTGGTCCAGAGCACAGGAGTTTCAACGCAGGTTGTCCGCTGTCGGACCTCCCTCTAAAAAGATGAGAGGCACAGTATAGATGCCTTGTGCACAAGCTCATGGTGCAACCCTAACGCCTGAAACAACCCCAAGACTTCCTCGACGAGTGCAGCCATTTACTATAAGGCTACCCAGGCAGAGCATAGATGGCCCGAACCTTGTGTTTCCCCCAGTACCGACTGATCTGGAATTCCCGCATGGATTCACTCTGGAGGATCTAACGGACGAGGAAGTTGCTAGAATCATCGACGCTGTAAATGCAGAAGTTGAAGCAGAGCAAGCGGGAGGACAGCAAACTGCCCCAGACCAACCCCAGCCCAGCCAACCGGATGTAGTCAATGTGGACGATGAAGAAGAAGCACAGGAGGAGGCACAGGGTGGACAATCAGAAGCAGAAGAACAAGAGTATGATCAGGAAGCCCTACAAGTACTGGAAGGTGCCCCCGCCTATACTAACGCATTAAAGAAGCTCTACGATACGATGAACCGAGTCCAACAGCAACACAGGCTGTCATTAGCTGCAGGTAAAGCCCTCATGAACCAGATTCTGGAGGAGGAAGGCGTGGACGAGCAATATCGTGCCACCCTGGAAATGATATCAGATGCTTTGGGAGTACCTGAAACGGTGCATACTGCACTAGTGCAATCACGAAGGACAGAGAAAAGATATGGAAGACGCCCCCCACGCATGGGAAAACAAATGAATGTATTAGGATCCGGACCACAAGGCACCCCCACAACCACGGGCACTGCACACACCACTCACGACACCGAGGAAGACCATACATCAAGTGCACCTCCATCACCCCCCTTACCACCTTCTCCTCCCTCTCCACCACATTCACCTCCCATCACCAATGTAACTACCACCGTTACCGTCTCCGAACCCATCGCCATGACTGAAGCACAAACGACCTATCAACCCACACACCCTCTCAAAACCTCCCGTGTATACACCTCCACTACCACTGTAACCCTAACGGCGTCTACTGACATCCCCATTCCCCCACCCACACTTTCGAGCAGTTCACATCCACAACTGCACACACCACTGTACACATTCACCACAATAACTGCACCCATTGTTCCATTATTCACAATCACTCCCACTACTGCTTCCACCACAGATTTTATGGACATATCACCTTCCACTGCACCTCTCCCTCCCCCCATACCACCACAATCTCCCATTCCCCCACCACCCACTTCACCATTTCCCAGCACTGCATTCACACTCCCCTTCCCCTTTCCCTTCCCCGCTGCACCTAACACCCTCCCTGCATCCATCCCCATTAATAATGTATTTAATAGTATGTATCAATGCATGTCCCAACTTCAGCAACATTACCAACACCTTGACAACCAACATACAAGGCTTTTCCGAAGCCACGAAGATCTCCAAGCACGGTGTAAGGATCTTGAAGAGCAGAAGCAGCTACTACAACAGCAGCACATGACCTTACAGGAACAATATGCACAATTAGTAGCCAACCCACCCCAAGCAGATGATGAAGAGCGACGACACATGGACGAGTTGCTACATTCTCAAATCACAGAGAACCTCAAACTCCGCCGAAACATGGCTCTATTACGGAAGCATATGTCTGCAGCCCTAGAAGAAAATAGACGGCTTCAGACACAAAATGAAGAGAACTTGGAGTTAGCCATGGAAGGTTCCCCACAGGACATTGACCCGGGGAGATTTAAGGCTATCCCCTCGGATAATATGCAAATCATTTTGGAAACCCATGCGGATCTCCTCGAAGCCCATGCAGCCTTAGAAAAGGAAAGAGATGAACTACGAAGGCAATTGGAAGCTCAACCAGCACCACCCAAGGAAGCCCCGACCACAGCTGACACAGCTGACGAAGTAGCAGCACTCAAAGCACAAATTGCAGAATTGGAAAAGAAAGTGCTTGTATATGAACGCCAACCCTCCCCCTTGGCAGAACCAGAGCCTGACGATCTTGTGCCAATTGAAGTAGAAGAAACATTTGAGGATCCCTATGTTCCGATGCCAACACCCGGGGGTAAGCGAACAGAACAGGGCATGGACACAATTGAAATTGAGGCACCTGAATGGATGCAAAAATTAGAGAAAGTAGCCACGACGCATGATGATAGGGTGGCAGTCCAAATCGCATTGATGTCAAAATTAGAAGAGGTGGTAATAAAGTCCGATTATTTTCAGAATCTCTCACACCATAGGTGGATCAGCCCATCGGACGACCTGTATGTTCCTTTTTGCGTGCTAATGGCAGATTACAACGCAGAGATCAAGCACCACACCTCAAGGGAACCCACCTCTACCACCCAATTTGCACCTGACGACATCCCAGAAAGTGCCAAGCAGGGACATATTCGCCAACCAATGTGGAGAATTCGGCTGCTTGAAACGTACCCGGAAATGGTAAGAACATGGAACAACATGCCACTGTACATCAAATATAACCCATGTTATTGCCTTGTATTTCGAAGGAGATCATGGCCGGAGTACACACAAACAGTGCTGCAGATTAAAGGATGTGAGAAGTGGCTCAATTATGTGTACTTCGCACCCCCGAAGGGCCCACCTACGATTGGATATATGATTTCGACGATTCGACATTGGGGGGTCCGTTTCAAGAATGTACCTGATGTCATGACTCAGATGTGCCTGAAGATTTTCGAACTTATGCTGGTCACCTTCAGAACCTTCAAGAATGTCAAGGAACCGCATCTCTCAGCACTAGGATTTAATGAAGGTAATCAGGACCTTGTATACGACATGAGCACAACCGCATCGATTAATGTTGTGTATGCATGGCACGCTCGCATCAAATATCTACCGGCCTGCTTCAAACAAACGTTTGAAGAGATGTTTGTCACGGGATTCTGGGAATATCACTCCGAGATATTCATTCCCAGACCATCCCATCTCTTGCAGTTGTTTGCAGTGGAACAAGCTCTACATTCCGAAAAGCTACGTATACCACATCCAGAGGTTCCCGGGCCGGTAGACTGGGATGCTCTTCTGACAGATTTGGCCAAAGGGTTGAGAATTGCTGAACATCACTTAGCACAGGATGTCGTCGAGTACTACATCCAAAAACCCACTCAACAAGGGTCTGTCAGGGACGACAGACGCGAGAGAGGGGGGGTGTTAGCAGCAGACAAGGGAGTCAACGAAGATCTGACAAATAGGCCAATAATTTTCTTCAGGAAGGAAGTACGTATGAGCATTCACGCAGATTTAGCACTAAGGCATCCTTATTGTTTCAAAACCTCTACACCAATTAAAAGTGATTCTCATCACTAAACACCATTGTAAATACCATTTCATCTTTTTGTAGCTCCATTTTGTGCAAGCCAAGGAGTCCTTGAGCTTGAGGAGCTTTAGAAGTATCTACCTGCCAATTTTCGTATTTTTTAGACCTCGTTTGAGCCCTCAAATAAGCCCTGGAACCTAATTTTTAACTAGGCCGGACACTAGGTCTGGACAGGGCCAAAGCTAGTCAAAAACTATAAAAGGAGCTAGAGAGCTCATTTTTGGGTTAGATTGTAATTGGAATGAACTTGTAAGAGCTTTTGAAAGTAATCTAAGAATTCCATTGTTTCTGACTCTTTGTCTTGCCGTGTGTGCGCGTGTGTGTGTATGTGTGTGCATGCTTGTGTGCTTCTCACTCACGCACTTGTGCCGCCACTTGCTCGAGGTCTTCATACCATCCTCACATCTTCCCGGATTGACATTAAAGGAGGTGCTACTCATCACTGAGCTACAGTGATCTTCCAAGGTACATAGGGTGTCTAATACATCCATTGGCAAGCTAAAAGGGCCCACCATATACTCTTGGAGTTCAATTGGCTGGTGTAGATCAAGGATTTTGCAACACCTCTTCATCTTCAAGCATATACCTATCCATCTCTTCACACCCCTGCGGGGCTTCTTGCAGAGATGTATATTCAGATATGATATTTCTAATGAAGCTTCTTTCTTTGTCTTCTCCTTTTCTTCTTTTTGCTTGATTCTCCCTCAACACTGCCCCCTCCTGAACTCTATCGTCCCCTACAGGCTTTGGGAGTCGACGGGAGTATGTTCTATATACTTTTTGCTCTGTTTCATTAAGCAGATTGGCTTCATGTATCATTAGCTGCTTCCACTGTTCTGCTTTCACGCCGTCATGTGGTGGTTGTCTATGATCGGTGAAGAAGCTTAGCTCATATGCCACTAATCTGGCATTCAAGTTAGATGACATCTTTAAGAAGATTTCTGAATCAATTTCAAAAAACCCTGTGAAAAAGGCTTCTTCGAATGTCTGCATACATGCACTCGGCAAAAACATCAGCCTAGAATAATATGTCATTATTGTTGGTCGGCTAGGCATAACAGACAAATAAAAAACGAGAATATATGTTCCCTGATTAATGCCAATGAAGTTCAAAAGTGTATATGCCGCGTGTTTGAAGACCTTTAATAATGTATGTTGGAAGCAGCCAGAGGCACAGACGACGTGGAAGCATGTAAAGACGGAGCAGGGAGCCAGTCGGATCATTTTTTTAAACAATTATGTTTTTATTATCTCTTCAAACATCCAACAGTGATCTTCATCACTCTTGTAACATATGTAATATAGACAAAACCTCATTTTGTAATTCATAGCTCCATTTTGTGCAAGCCGAGGAGTCCTCGAGCTTGAGGAGCTTAGGTAGAATGCTCGTACCAATTTTTGTTATTTTTAGACATCGTTTACCCTTCCAAATAGCCTCTAGGACCTATTTTTTAACTAGGCCGGTCACTAGATGTGAAACCGGTCAAAACTAGTCTAAAAACTATAAAAAGAGCTAGAGAGCTCATTTTTAGGTGGTTCATGTTGGTTAGTGTGAGCTTAGAGCTAGTTTGAGCTTGTAATAGTGTTCTTGGGTAATAGAGCTAATTTCTCACCTTCCATTGTGTCTTGCTTGTCTCTTCATTGTGTGTGTGCATGTGTGTGTGCATCTTTGTGCTTCTCACCATCACTCTCACTTCATCTCATATTCACGATCTTCATATCACTCCTATCTCTTCCGCGGATTGACATTAAGGAGGTGGAGCTTCTTAACGTGGTTCTCACCATTGTGCTAGAGCAACACCAAATTTGGCGCCGTTGCCGGGGATCGAGTCTAGGACGAATGTGTGATGGTAAGAGTATAGCAAGAAGTGGCGTTGGAAGGTAAAAATTTTAGTTTTTGTTGTTGTTTTTACTTAGTTTTTATTGTTTTTCACCTTCCCCACACTCCATCTTCATCACCGCATCATCATCTTCATTTCCAAAAAAATCAAAAAATTCACCATATCCACCCATTCCCCTCACTTCCCCTCATTTGTGCATGCGAGAGAGCGAGAGAGAACTTTTGTGCTTGTGTGTGCTTGTGTTTTCTTGAGTTTTCTTGCAGGTACAGTGATCCAGAGCAGCAGGAAAGCTTGGAAAAGGTAAAATTTCACTCTCTGTCCAAGATCTGCCGAGTGTGGCGGACCATCGCGATGGTCTGCAACCTTCGGAATTTTGGGTAGGCGACCACACCACGAGGTAGGCGACCCTTGCGCATCTACGAATCCACAGGTGCATCTCAGAAAATCACATTTTGGTGGACCATCGCGACGGTCTCAGACCATCGCGATTGTGTCGCACCATCGCGATAGGCTCACGCCATCGCGACGGCTCGACCGGACCATCGCGACGGTCTCGGACCATCGCGACGGTTCACTTGAGCCATCGCGACGGTCCACTTGGACCATCGTGATTGTTCACCATTTCGGGCCATCGCGATTGGCCCAAGCCATCGCCACGACGGTGCCACGTGTCAAGATAGACCATCGCGACGGTTCGTTTTCTCGGACCATCGCGACAGCCCAAAATCAGACCATCGCGATTGGCTCATGCCATCGCACTTGTGACCATCGCGACGGTTCACTTCGGACCATCGCGACTGTCCAACTTTGACCGTTGACCCAAGACCATCGCGATTGTCCGCCTGATCACGCCATCGTGACGGTTCAATTTTTCGGGCCATCGCGACGGCTCGACTTCACGCCATCGCGACGGTTCACCATTTCGGACCATCGCGATTGTCTGCCTGATCACGCCATCGCGACGGTTCAATTTTTCGGGCCATCGCGACGGCTCGACTTCACGCCATCGCGACGGTTCGCTCGGACCATCGCGACGGTCCCAGACCATCGCGATTGTGCACCCCCATCGCAAATTTAGGGCTCCAATTTTTGACCAATTTTGGGGCTATTTTTGAGAAATTTTTGGACCATTAGACTCATAAGAGACCCCTTAGCCTATATTTGAAGGAAAATCTGATTGTCAGTTTTTACCCCCCAGGGCCTGAACACTCATAACTTTTTCATCCGAAGTCCGTTTTGTGAGCTTAATAGCTCGTTAGAAAGCTCATGACGAGTACTACGTGACCTCAACTGTTTTTTTCTTAAAGGATACGTCTAATTTTGGATAAGCTATTTTGAGGTTCACTCAGTTTGGGACTAGGAAGCCACGGGGCACACATTGAAAATTTGGGCAAAAAGGGGAAGGGACTTAAAAGGTGTATATACTCAAGTGTTTGATCATCCTGTGAATTGGTCTAATATTGGAATTTTCCAGGTCTAGCAAAGGCAATCAAAGGCAAGCAAGCAAGGCAGTGAAGACAGCAGAGCTTGGGAAGCGCGGCTTCTTGGGCAACAGGGCATCATAGCAACAGAAAAGCCGACTCGAGGTTGGAAGATTACTCAACCCCCTCAGTCAATTCTTAGCTTAGGCTAAACGGTAGTGTTGTGGATTAAAGACGATAGGAACGCCTCAAGTTCAAGATACTTAATTCTGTCAAGTTTAAGACTACAAGTAAAGGTGTGTGTGACGCGAAAACCTAAGGGAAGAACCTAAGTCTGACGGAACGAGAACTCAAAATTATAACGGAAAGTCGAATTCCTGACGCATACATTAAGACAAGAATCTAAAGAAATCTAAAAAGAATCAAGACAGTAATAACAAAGAATCATTGACAATTTGAGCATGTACTGAGTGTGCAAGGAAGAAAATTAATGAACCTTAGATCGGGCAAACATATAGGTAAATCAGACCGACGAAGCCTTAGATCATCAGAGGCGAGTGTAAGAACTACGGCTCGATCGTGGGCTCAGCAATTGAATACTAGTTACCCTTACGAGGGCTCAGACACCAGTGGCTCAGAAATGGCATTTAGCACAGAAAGACCAGAAGTAGGGCCAAATGTTGCATACTTAGAAAAACCAGAAGGACCCTATAGGACTCAATTAGAGTTCCTCCGAACCAACCGACTAGGTGCTCGCATCTATGAGGATGGTTTGCGAAGGCAAGTGGTGCAACTGCACAACCCTGATCAACCCATTGGATTGGAAAGACCAGTGGTGAAATTTGAGAGAGACGCTTACATAGACAAAGAAGGAACCATGTACATCTTAAGTACGCAGCCAAACAATCCGAACGAGTTTGGTGTAATTCAATTAGAAACGGAAACTAAATCTCAAGGAAAAGAACCATTAGAAGAGCCTAGAACACCTAGAGGGAAATCTGTACTGACACGAGTACTAATCCCTGATTGGATTCCTCAGGACAACAGAAGCATAGAGTTGTTCGTAAATAAAGAAACTAATGAAGCCTTTTGGAGATACAAGACGGAACTACTTAGTGAGGCAGGTACCATCACAATTTATGAATTCAAGGACCCAGATACACCTGGAAAGATTGTATACCTGGATGAGACTTTAGAAAGAGTCTTTGTGGTGCCTGACCACGCTAGAAACACATATACATGGAGAGGTGAATTGGTATTCCCTCCATCTAGAACGAACATGAATACAAGTCAACAAGGGGCAGGAACATCATCAGCCTTTGGAAATCAAAGAGAGGGAAATAAAGAAAGACCTGAAGTGAGCTTCACTCATCCCATAGGGAGAGATAGAACAACCACGGATAGACAAAGAGGTCATGGAATACCAGGTGGTAGAGATGATTTTCCTCTACCTAGACCACGTGAACACGCAAGAGTATTGAGACCCACTCAATTAGTGAAATCCATGAAAAATTATTTTGATGGGACAGGAGATCCTTATGACCATGTCGCAGAATTCAAGCAGGTACTAAGAGCAGAACAAGTCGAAGACATGTTCACGCAATACAACGCATTTGGACTAACGTTAAAGAATACAGCTTTAACTTGGTTCCAACCTTTGCAACAAAGGCAATTTAGGGACATCCATCACTTTTTAGAGTCATTCATCACCGAATTCTCTAAAAGTGGGATTAGACATGACACATCTTCGTTGATTCATAGCTTTAAACAAACCCCTCAGGAAACAGTTAGACTGGCAGGACGTAGGTTTAGGCAATATGTTGAACGATGTCCAATGCAAGAGCTACCCTCACAAGCTAAACAAGTGTCATTGTTTTTAGATGGCTTGTTGAGCGCTAAACTACGCTCCTATGTGTACCTAAAAGAACCCAGAACGCTAGAGCAATGTGTAGGAATATGTATAGACATCGAGGACAACCTAGGAGATGAACTAGAACTCTCAAAGATCTATAAAGACTCAGATTGTTCTTCTCTAGCATCCACAAAATTGTCTAATTCGATAGAGGACCTAGCAGAAAAAGTGGCCCAAAAACTAGGAGTTTCTAGTAAACAGGTGCCCAAGCTACCGACTAATGTACGTTGTTACACTTGTGGTGGAAATCATTTGGCAAATGTGTGTCCCAATGCGCCACAACCTCAAGCCAACCCTAGTGGCCAATATTGTACAATTGAGAGAAGATACACGAATCATACGGCTCAAGACTGCCCATACAACAAACAAACCGTGAGACAGAACTACCCGCAAGCATACCAGCAGCCAGGTAGGTATCAAGGCCATTACAATGCTCAGCCTTATTACTATAGGCCTCCTCAGAACTACCCATACCAGGCTCAACAGAGACCTCAACCTGTCTTAGCTCAGCAGCCACCACCACCAGCAAATGTCATCCCAGTCAAATACGCTGCTGCAGAAGAGAACCTAAGTAGGGCCTTAGTGCCTTCTTCACCTTTGATCACAGAGAGTGATCCAACCTCAAACAGTTTCGACTCTACGCCTGTAGATAGTCCACCCGCATATTACACGGAGTCACCAGAACATGTAGAGACGTATCATTATGATAGTCCACCAGTGGAACCTAGTTGGGAGCCAGACTACGCTAATGTGATGTACGCAAACCCAAATCCACGGCCCCAATTGAGACAACAGAGACCACAGGGCCCTAGAGGACCATGCTTTAGGTGCCAAGGAGATCACTTCATAAAGGATTGTCCACATCCTCCAATAGCAAGGCAATCACAGTACTATAACATACAAGGCTTTTGTGCCGATTGTGGCAAAGAGCACATAATCAAAGATTGTCCTAAGAACCCAGTTAACACTTCGAATGTGACACCAATCAATGTGATAGGTATTGTAAATAACGCAGATGGATCCAATCCTACCTACGTGCCTATCCAAGCTATAACAAGAGCCCAGGCGCTCTTACAGAACCAACAGCTTAATCAAGAGAAGGTAGCTGGAACCAGTGAAGTTGCAGAATCTAGCAGTAAAAAGACAAAATCTTGGAAAGATTCTAGAGAAAGAATTAAGAGAAAATGGAGTAAAAAGATAACTGAGTTGGAAGGAAGTTTAAAGGAATCTAGAGCCAAAATCCAAGAATTGACCTCACAGGAATTGAATCAAGAGAATCCAGCTCAGAAATCAGGATCAGTTTTGGCGGAACCCATACCAGAAGATCTAGACATGATGTTTCATGCATATCAGGCAAGATTAAAAGAGGGACCTCAAGTAACGGAAATAAGTAAAAACTACCCTCGAGCTGATCTAGAAATTGAGAGAACTAAACTTTGCATGAAGATGGTGGAGTTAGCACAAGCTTTGTTTGAAGCCTCTAGATATCTCAATTGGAATAACATGGCAAAACCGGAATTACACTTTCAAGGACTAATGGAGAGGCTAGAATACTTGATAGGAAGCAAAGAGAAAAAGGATCAGCATAGGAACCCTATTGTCCCAGAGACACAGGAAAGGAATGCACCATCCCTGTCTCAAGTACCCAATACAGAAAGTCAAGACAATTTGTCTTCTATACATAGGTACTCACATGAATTTTTGAGAGAAATCCAAGAAGAGAAATGGAGAAATGAACAAGGAACTCATCCTCCTATTCAAGAAATAGATGATTTGCAGGAGCAATTCCCCCAAGACATTCCCTCTATATATGATGATGTAGAGGAAGAACAACTGAGTGACCACACAGGCTTTGAATCTAATTCTTTACAAGAATTACCTCAGTTCACAGGACCTTGGGAAGCAAAGTCTATTAATATGAGAGCACCCACGATAATAGTGAGGAATGAAGAATCAGTAATCCCTAGAAACACGGAAGTGATCAAGAATACTAAGGTACAGTGTAACCTCACTCTAGAGGAGCTATTAAAGGTAAAACCAGAATTGTGGAAGCATGTAGCAAATCAATTCCCCGAGCTTGCTACCACTCCCTCACAAATAGGATCACAAAACAAGGTACAAGAGATACCCGTGGAAAAGATCGGAGATGTAAGCGAAGGAGAGGAAGGTAACACTTATCTTCCAATAACCCATCAGGGCTACACCACGAAAGCCATCTTAGATTCAGGAGCCGGAGTAGCCATAGCTACCACCGCTTTATGGAAACGTTGGGGTAAGCCAGCATTAAGACCCACCAGGATGAAGCTACAAATGGCTGACGGACACATAGAAAAACCATTAGGCTTACTAGAAGGAATATCTCTCACCACGTGTGGTGTAGAATTTGAGCATACCTTTGCCATTTGTGATTTTAGTAAAAACCATGCATATGAGATGATATTGGGACGACCATTCATGCGTCAGTTGCAAATTGTACAAGATTGGGGAACTAATTCTTTGTACTTGCAACATTTAGGAGTGACAACTAAAGTCAATCTTAAAGACTATTCACATAGAGATGTACCCCCAATACAATGGAATACCATCCATAAGACACAAGTGGAGACGGAATCCGTGCACTCATTAGAATCAGATCCTTCTTGGTTGCATGAGGATACTCATTTATGGATGTGTAAAGTTGCAAAACAAGAGGAAGAACGATTAGAAGCAAGGACCTTAGGTGCAGAACAACATTCACGAACCCTTCAAGATCCAGCTTACGCACCTGTAGTATTCCCTGACGAAGAGTTTGAACCCCATGGTTGGGCAGAAATCCTAGCAACTATGGACGTAGCCATCAATGAAGAACAATGGACACCCCACTGTGACGAGGATGGCTATGACATTTCAGTTTTCACGATAGAGCCAATCATGTGCGATGCAATTTTAGAAGAATGTGAACCGAACACGGATGCATTTGAGGATGCAAGCGATTTCGAATTAGAATCAATTATCATGGACCCATCCTTTGCATCAGAGGAAGAATATTTTTACGAAGTAGAGACTCACCCGCAGAGACACGACGAAGTTATGAATGAGGTGAGAATAGCCACTCAAGTGACTAATAAAAGTGAAGGCAAGAAAAGAAAGAAGAAAGAAACCATGTCAGAAAAAGAAGAATCTTTATTTGAAGTACCAGAGAATTTCAAGAAATATGAAATTGAAGATAGAAGAATCATGGTACGAATGCCTAATAGGAAGGCGAATGACGGACAAGTATATGATAACCGAGAGAAAACCAAGAAAATAGTAGTAGCCATAGAAGGAGAAGAAGAAAAATGCACATACATAGGGCATGATTTGACGACCGAAGAAGAAGAAGAGTTAGTTGCCCTATTGCGTGAATATAGAGATGTGTTCGCTTGGAGTTACAAAGATTTGAAAGGAGTAGATCCAGATATATGTTCTCATAGAATACCTATGACTCCAGATGCAAAACCTACGAAACAGAAACCATACACGTACAATGATAACTACGCTGCGAAGATTAAAGAGGAGATAGATCGCTTGATAGAAGCAGGATTCATTTACGAAATTGAGCATACCGAATGGGTATCCCCCATTGTGGTAGTGCCCAAGAAGAATGGAAAATTGCGTGTGTGTATTAACCTTAAAAAAGTTAATGCCGCCACGATTAGAGACAGTTATCCTCTTCTTATCACAGAACATCTATTGGAAAGAGTTGCGGGCAAGGAAGTTTACAGCTTTCTTGATGGATTTTCAGGCTATAATCAAGTAGCCATTGCTCCAGAAGATCAACACAAGACGGCTTTTGCCACTGAATGGGGCATATTTGCATTTCGTGTAATGCCATTTGGCTTAACAAATGCACCCGCCACTTTCCAGCGACTCATGTGTCATGTTTTTAAGGAATTCTTACGCAAGAATTTGGAAGTTTATGCGATGACATATGTGCTCATTCTAATGTAAGGCAGACGCATATCCCAGAGTTAAGGCAAATATTTGACAAATGTCGAGAATATCAGGTTTGTTTGAACCCAGAAAAGTGCGTTTTCATGGTCAGACAAGGTAAAATTCTAGGACACATTGTGTCAAAAAATGGAATCTCTACGGATGAAGAAAAGGTGAAGGTAATTGCAGAATTACCTAGACCAACTAATGTGAAAGAGGTACAGGCATTTAT
The DNA here is from genome assembly GCA_020310875.1 of Ceratopteris richardii. Lineage (NCBI taxonomy): Eukaryota > Viridiplantae > Streptophyta > Polypodiopsida > Polypodiales > Pteridaceae > Ceratopteris > Ceratopteris richardii. Next base: position 33,182,729 of record CM035437.1, read on the forward strand.
GGGCCATTGCGGATATTATAGGAGATTCATACACATGTATGCAATCATAGCCAAGCCATTGTACTCTCTTTTAACTAATTTTGAATGGACAAAAGAATGTGAAAATTCATTCAATGAACTTAAACGACGTTTGTGCTCAACACCTATATTGACTACCCCAGATTGGAATAAGCCATTCCATGTACATGTGGATGCATCCAATTATGCCATAGGATGTGTGTTAGCACAACCCACGAGTGAAGGTAACATAGATCTCCCCATAGCTTACGCGAGCAGACAATTGAATGCAACAGAAAGAAATTACACCACGACGGAACGAGAAGGATTAGGGATGATCTACGCAGTAAAGAAGTTCAGGCACTACTTGTTGGCCAACAAATTCAAGTTCTTTACAGATCATCAAGCCCTATTGTACCTAGTCAACAAACCATGTAACACAGGACGACTGATACGTTGGTTTCTATTACTCATGGAGTACGATTTTGAAGTAGTAGTCAGGAAAGGAAAGACACATCTTAGAGCTGACCACCTTTCAAGATTAACATCAGGAGAAGCTCCTCAAGGAGTGATGGATGATCTACCAGATGCATATTTGTTTAATCTTGAGATAGCACCAGAATGGGCTAAGTCTATAGTCCCTATTCTCACATACGGACCCAAGAATCCTAGGATAAAGATCAAAGAGGGAGAGATTACCAAGTCTCAAAGATACCAAATCTTAGCAGGAAGCATATATAAACAGGATAATCAAAAGATTCTTGCTTGTTGTGTAGATGAATCAGAACACGCGAATTGGTTGCAATTAGCACACATAGGTGCATTAAAGCAACATCATTCGAAACATGGAACATTACAGACTCTGCATAGACTAGGAGTATATTGGCCTTCAATGGAAGCAGATGTCTACAAGTTGTGTAAAGAATGCTATGTTTGTTGTGGAAGACCACCAGTAGAGCATGCTACGTTATATCATGTGTCTCTCACACCAAACTGGAGTGAACCTTTAGTGACATACTTGAGGACAAACACATTCCCTCAAGGCATGACCTTAGCTCGACAACGCAGTCTAGAGCAGGAAGCTCAAGACTATTCTCTTATTGGCGATAATTTATACAAAAGAGGACGAGATGGATATCTAAGACAATGTGTTCATGAGAGCGATTATCTGAGCATACTAGAGACTGCACACCAAGGTGTTGCAGGAGGTCATTTTGGACCAGACAGGATAATCAAAGCCATTCTCTTTGCAGGATTATGGTGGCCCACTCTTCACATGGATGCTCATACCTATGTTAAGAGATGTGATGTGTGCCAAAGAACTCAGTTTCCTACTCGCAGAGATGAAATGCCATTGAAACCCATGATGGGCGGACGTGCATTTTCTAAGTGGGGTATAGACTTTGTAGGACCCATTAACCCCCCTGCAAAAGGTACACATGCGGAATACATTATTGTTGCCACAGATTATCTCACGAAATGGGTAGAGGAAAAAGCCACGAAAAAGAATGATGCACACACAACTGCAAAATTCTTATTTGAAAATGTCTTTACAAGATATGGATTGCCTATAGAGTTAGTGAGCGATCGAGGCACTCACTTTCTAAACCAAGTCATTGAATATTTGTTACAGGATTTTATGGTGATCCACAAGAAATCTGCACCATATCATCCTCAGGCCAATGGTCAGGCTGAAAGCACTAATAAGATCCTTTGTAATGTACTGACAAAACTCGTGAACAACAAACGTTCAGATTGGGACAAAAAGTTACACCACGCTGTTTGGGCATATCGAGTGGCCTACAAGACCGTACTCAATGCAACTCCCTTTCAGATGGTTTTTGGTCAGAATGCTGTGCTTCCTTTGGACTTCTTGATACCGACCCTTAAGGTTGCACAAGAACATCAGTGGACCGGCCATGAATTATCAACAAGAATAATGGACTTGGAACGATTAGGAGAAACCAGGCTAAAGGCAGCAACAGGAATATATGCAGCAAAGAAGCGACAGAAAGCATATTTTGATGCACATGTGAAGGATAAAGGCCTAAAAGAAGGAGATTTAGTTCTAGTATATACGCTGAAACAACATGCACGGAAGTTAGAAAAGCGAGGTTATGGACCTATGATCATTAACAGACTCTCGACAAGCGGAGCAGTACAGTTAGCCACCTTAGAAGGAAACATAATGCCTAATTATATCAGTGGCTGTAGAGTCAGGTTATATCAGGAACCTCTTATGGAGGATATGCTTAGACGACTCACGTTGGCAAAGAAGCGTAAGGAGGAAGAAAATAGAATACGAGCGGAAGCTCAGGCAGAAGCAATAGAACGCATTAAACGCATGAAGTTAAGAAGACAAGGACTAGGGAGAGAACATTATAACCATCTGGAAACTACACCCAGATATCCCATGGCCATGTGTCAAGTAAAGTCAACCACCCATCCTAGTATAGTGGACAGGAGACCATTCATTACAGTTAGGCTAGAGCACGGCAACCCTTGCCAAGAGCTAAGGGCTTTAATTGACTCAGGTGCTGCGACTAGTGCGATTAGATGGTCCCACTATAAGGATTCAGGAATAGAAATGTGGCCAATTGAGGCATACCTCATAGGGCTAGGAGGCATGGAAACCCCTTGCATGGGTGAAGTGGACCTTCCTATCCTCATTAAGGATGTGACCATGACAGCGAAGCTATTAGTGTGCCATGATGACGACCTGATAGAACCCCTAATCCTTGGCCAAGATTGGCTATACGATCACTCAGTGGACCTAAATCTTAGACAAGGCTCCTTACAAATTGGAACCTTAGAACAGAAGCGAGTGATACCGCTTGACTTCCCTATTGGCATTCCGACTGAGGTTTGTAACCCTAGACCCTATGAAACAAATGCGACGGAAGACCAAAAGATCTTTAATCAGCTCAGTCACGTTACGTCTACACCAACCCACTCGGGTTCGGCTATGGACAGTTGTCTATCAGAAGGACGACAGGAGATCTTTCCTGGGACTTCCTGCAAACTAGAAGAGGCAGCTACCCAACCACTAGGGCAGATGGACACAATCAGCGGTCAGGTGGGTTGCATCAGCGGCCAAATGAGCACGACACCCTGCGGTGCTCATTCTTCCAAACTTGCTGCGGACTGGCCTAGATTAAAGATAAAGAACGAATCACTTCCTAATGGGCAGGTCACGCAAGTGTTGGATCTCCCTTCTTTTCCAAAGCAGAGTGTCCACTGGACCTCTCAAACCCAACCACGAAGGAGTCGACCACAACAGAGGAACCAAGACCGACGACACCACCAGATAAGGCAAAGACAGCAGCAGTATCAACATCATAGAACAAGTGGCACGAGACAAATATGGGTGCCAAAAGGACAGCAAACACAGCCTATCAGCAACACTGCAGAAGAAAGCAGGACAAAGTTTCAACAAAAGTAGAGTCAGCAGACAAAGTCCTCTCGATCTTCTTCTACAAGCATCAATACTCGACAAATTTGGATCGCCAAGAAATATCTTACCCATAGACCCACACCCACGCAGATTTGGGTACCCAAACAATGTATTATATCTCAACCTTCAAGCCATGTAATATATACCCCTCAGAAACCTTTTCATCCTTCAAAACCACCAAACCCGATACCGCTTTTTGTTCCTCAGCAGAAACCCACCACCCACTCAAAGACTCTTCGGAAATGGATACCGAAGCCTGTCCAACCGTCTTCCCCTAACCCATTGTCTAACTACCCCCTGACTAACATACAACCTTGTGATAAATCACTAACCTTTAAACCTTGTATAAATTCACCCACCATCATCACACGTCACTCATAATCTCATCTCATCAAGGAATGTATGCATAATCTGAAACGTGTAGGTGTCTAGAGACCTGCACTAGTGCTGCAAGAAGCATTACATCCATCACATCACAGCACTTGGCTACACGGGTTACGCATCAGTTATGGAAAGGGATTGCGGTCTCACTTTATTGGGATCATAATTAATTTCCATGCTAATGTGTTAGTCTTTTGTAGCAGATCTTTCTCATAGCGCACCAGTCATTATGCAAACCGACGAAGGACCATCAGGAGCAGGCCCCAGCGTAGCTGCAGTGCCCCTCAATGTGTTACGAGCAGAATCCCACCCGACTGCTCCACCGCCAGAATTCCAAGGATTTCCAGGGCCCATGCCGATCGACAACCCACCTATGGGCTACACAGAAAAGATACACCGTAACTCTCACTGGTTTCAAGGACTTGCAGGACCCTTGGCGGACGCAGATTTTATATTTGAATCAAATTTAACGTTTGATGACCGCACTTGGGGAAAATACCAATTCTTCTCCAGAGAGTTCGAAGCCCTACAGAACACCCAGGACTTAACTCACGTTTGGGCCAGAGCCGGCTTCACGGAGTATTTCAGTGATCCTCTGCCCAAACCCGACTTTTATAGGTGTTATTATTTAATCACTACGTTGCAGGCCTCAGAGAATAAGGATATCCCAGGAACTTTTATTTTGCCCTCTTTAGTGGATGACCCACCTTACAAAAGGTTTTACCTCTCAAAGGATTTAATCAGAGCTGCCATCAAGATTCATGGCACCCACACGCCCATAGATCGAGAAAGATTAATTCCGGACCCTATGAAACGTGGGGATGTCACTAAGTGGGAGGAGATCTCAGCAATTACACCTGAGCTGTCAAAGCCGCTACGAATATGCATGCAACATTTTGCATTCCCCGCTCAGGACAGATTTACCATGCCACACAAGAGAATATGGTTTGGTTTGTACTTAGCATGTACGGGACCTCAAACGGTTGATCTGGCGAGCTGGATCATTGATCAAATGTATTTGGCACAACACAGATGGGAACGAAAGAAAGTGCTTAATGGATGTTGTGCACTGACAAGAATTGTTTATATGTGCTTGGCTTATGACTTGCCAATTGAACGTGCATTAACAGGAGAAGAGCTGAAGGCATTCAAAGGAACGACGAGGAAAGCCAGGAAGCCCAGCAGAACACGGGCAGGTAAGCGCATGAGAGGCACCATTCCTTGCCTCCAAGTGCCAGAATCAACCTTGCCACAACCCTCTCCAGAGCCGTCACCAACAACAGCCGCTCCCACAGTGCAACCTATTCGCATAAGGTTGTCTAGACCAGTGGTCACGAAGAGCACCACCCGTACTGTTGAACCCCAAGCAACCACAACCGCAGAACCTATCGCCACAGCAGCTGAACTTCCCACCACTATCGGTGCGGAAGCTTTCTCTTTTCCCATACCGCATTTAGAACCAGGACAAGCAGAGCCACTGGAACCAACTTTTGATTTTGAGATGCCGGATGCATTCTCAAATGAGTTCCAGTTTTCAGAAGGACAGTTCTTTTCTCAAGAATATGAAAGACCTAGCTACCCTGCCACACCTAGGGATCAGCCACAAGGACAGGTCGTATCCAGCTCTGATGATGAAAGAACAGCCACAGATGACGATGAAGGTGATGACGAAGCCAGCCAGGGCACTCACGATTCCCAAGAGCATGAGCAGACAGATGGCCAAGGCCCACAAACGGACACACATGGTGATACAAGTACCCATGAAGAGGAAACTTACGAAGCAGCAGCGTACACCCTGGCCATTAAAAAGCTGTATAGAACTATGGAAAAAGTTTGGGCACGCAAAAAAATGACCGAGGAAGAGAGTCAAGCCATAATAGAACAGGAACTTGTCACAGGAGGATTCGAAGACGCATACATCAAAGGATTCCGCGAGTTAGTCAAATCAGTAGGCTCCAACGAAGCACTCAGGTACTTGCAAAGAAAGCCACTACCACACTTTGACCCTCGCAGAATACGACTCCTTTCAAAGCCCGGCGAATACATTCGTGTACCAACCGGAGGACAATCTTCTGAACAAGCCAGGGAGGCACGCCTCATTCCCGAAAGTTCTTTGGCCGGAGAAACCATCTTGGTAGATTCCCCACCCCGCGCTACAACTATATATACCTCAGTAGTCACTGAAGTACCGACCACACCAACCGCTCCCCCATCACCGCCTGTCCATCCAGCCTCCCCTCTTCGCCCTCCTTCCCCCAGACCAACATCTTCTTTCGCCGGTGGCGTAGCAGAAACCGTCTTTACGACCATTCAACCCACCATTCCTACACCCATTAGACCTAGTATACCCCCCCACACATCCACCTTTCCATTCAACCCATTCCTCCATCCGGCTTTTCAATCCTCCCCCACAACTCCACACCCCCTTTTTCCATTCCCACCGCCATTAACCTTCTCCCCCGTCTCACCTTCCCGACTCACTGTAAACCCTAGTTCCCCTTTCCACCAAGCGGCTCTAGCCAGCCCCCCTGTAAATTACTCTACATTTGTAAATCCCGTCTTCACACCGACACAACCACCCACATACACACCACTTTTCACAGTCACCGCACTTGACACGTCCACTGACATGGACATCTCACCACCCACCGCACCAGCACCCACTCCACTCGCAGCACCATCATATTTAGGTACGTCACAATTCTCAACGATCACCACTGCATCCACCTTCCCATCCCCATCCCCCGTTCCCATTGCATCCACACCAACTGCATCTTCATTTAGCACCCCGTTAATACTATCACCCATTGTAGATAATGCATTCCGACAAATGTTCATGTGTATGACGCAAGTAAGGGATGAATTCACATCTCTTGGCGATAATTATCAGCAGCTGCAGAGGACAACCAATGACTTACAGTCGCAGCTTAATTTATTGTCTATAGAGAATGCCTCCCTGAACACCCGCTACCAGGAATTACGCGAGGCATATCACAAATTGGAGCTAGAAAGCGAAGAAAAGACCAAGGAAGCCACTGCTGACTTGGATAATTTATTAAGAGCCCAGACAGTCCGCAATGCAACGCTAACACAAAACATGGGCTTACTAAGAAGACACCTAGCCGCAGCAAAAGAGGAGAACCAGAGACTCCAAGAACAGAATAGAGAGAATTTAGAAGCGGCATTGGACCATCCAGAACAACCATTAAGTCCTAGCAGATTCAAGGCAATCCCATCCGAATCAATGCAGATGTTGCTAGAGGATCACGTGAGATTGCTAGAGGACTATGATCGAATGAACGAAGAGCATCAGAAGCTAAAAGAAGATCACAAGTTACTACAGCTCAGAGAACCGGCACCACAACAACTACCAGTGGCAGCAGAAGTACCAGAACCTGTGGACCCCTCTCCTGAACTCATAGAGGAACTCAACGCACTACGGGCCCAGGTAACCACTCTCCAATCACGCATAGATGTATACGAAGCACCACCACGGCCTGATTCCCCACCGGAGATCCCAGCTGACGACGAGAACATAACCATTCCGGTGGAGGAAACGTTTGAAGAAGTATACGAGCCCATACCCATCCAAGGCGGACAAGTCACGGCCGAAGGCCAGATGACCTATGAACTTCCTACCCCCGCGTGGATGAAAACGATCGAAGAACTTGGAACGACACATTCGGCCAGAGTAGAGGCACAGTTACATGCCATGGCCATGATTGAAGAGAGAATCTTACAATCCCCCTTCTTTGCTCATTTGGCCCCCCGACGCTATATATGTGGGCATGAGCTGCAGTATAAGCCATACTTCATGTTAATGGCTGAATATCAGCTCGCTATAGAGAAAGAAACCGGCATGAAACCCACGCATGCTACACAATTCGAGCCGGCAGACTTGCCACCAAATGCACAAAGAGGAGAAATCCATCAACCTGATTGGCGCAAAGACCTCCTCCAGAAGTACCCAGAAATGATGAGCACATGGGTGAAAGCGCCCTTACATTTAAAGTATAATCCTTGCTGGGGACCAGTACCACGACGCCGCTCCTGGACTGCATTTGCTATCAAAGTACAAAACAATAGGCAGTGTCAGGATTGGCTGAATTACCCCTACTTCAAGCCACCTACCGAGTTGCCCACTGTTGGCTATATGATGGCTACTATCCGTCACTGGCTCCCTCGCCTGAAGCATATGAATGATATTGCAACGCATATACTGTCAAAATTTTTGACATGATGCAAATGATATTTAAAGTCTTCCGACGCGTCAAGGCACCGCATGTAAACACCCCGAGATTTGAGCATGGTAACTTTGATCTAGTATATGACATGAGCACAACGCCATCGCTCCGCGTGTGTTATGCCTGGCACTGTAGAATAAAATACCTCCCGGCATGCTACAAAGAAACCTTTGAAGAGATGTTCACCACCGGGTTTTGGGAATACCATTCCGAGGTATTCATCAGCAGGCCCACACATTTATTGCAACTTTTTGCCTGTGAGCGAATGGTTTATTCCACGCATTATCAACTCCCGCCACCCGACGAACCGCAACCGATAGACTGGGAGAAGCTCGAGGCTGATCTGGCCCGAGGCATTCGAGTATCTGAGCACACCCTCGCTCACGACCTCCTACAAAACTACATCCGGCAGACCGCACAACAAGGTTCTGTCGAGGACGACAGAAGCGAGAGGGAGGGGGGTGTTGGAAGCAGCCAGAGGCACAGACGACGTGGAAGCATGTAAAGACGGAGCAGGGAGCCAGTCGGATCATTTTTTAAAACAATTATGTTTTTATTATCTCTTCAAACATCCAACAGTGATCTTCATCACTCTTGTAACATATGTAATATAGACAAAACCTCATTTTGTAATTCATAGCTCCATTTTGTGCAAGCCGAGGAGTCCTCGAACTTGAGGAGCTTAGGTAGAATGCTCGTACCAATTTTCGTTATTTTTAGACATCGTTTACCCTTCCAAATAGCCTCTAGGACCTATTTTTTAACTAGGCCGGTCACTAGATGTGAAACCGGTCAAAACTAGTCTAAAAACTATAAAAAGAGCTAGAGAGCTCATTTTTAGGTGGTTCATGTTGGTTAGTGTGAGCTTAGAGCTAGTTTGAGCTTGTAATAGTGTTCTTGGGTAATAGAGCTAATTTCTCACCTTCCATTGTGTCTTGCTTGTCTCTTCATTGTGTGTGTGCATGTGTGTGTGCATCTTTGTGCTTCTCACCATCACTCTCACTTCATCTCACATTCACGATCTTCATATCACTCCTATCTCTTCCGCGGATTGACATTAAGGAGGTGGAGCTTCTTAACGTGGTTCTCACCATTGTGCTAGAGCAACAATGTAAGTATCATACTCGGTATTTTATTTGTCATCTTGATAGTTAAGTCAGGTACTGTTGCATAACTCTACAACCAAAATTCAATGGTTTTTATCATGTAGTCTTCCATTGGTAGATAATCATGAGGTGGACTTGGGAGTAGTGGATAATTCAGCCATTGTTTATTGATAGCACCACTATGTTGCATGTCCAAAAAGTCTCTGGCTTCTCGGCACCGTGGTGTTGGACAAAAAGAAGGATTTACCTGTAATGAGTATGGGGCTGCTTGCCAGTGCACCCGTAATGTAGGATGTTTCTCCAAAAATTTTCTCCTCCAAACAGGCTGTGCTACTTCAAATTCCTCTTGAGTATAGTTGAACGTGTCATTGTTGAACTGCAACTGTTCGTATGGATTTTTCTGTGTGATCTTCTTGATGTATTGCCTTGTTTTGTCTTTCAATAGTCCATACGGAATGTTGAAAGGCTTCATGATTGTCTCCAAATCTTTACCTTTAATCCTTGCTTCTTTCATGACTTTGATGACTTCATTTTCAAAATTTTTTGTCAACCGGGACACCAATAGTGCCCGTTCCCTCTAACCTATTTCTATAGTATATGGCATGGGATGATCATCATGTGGTTCTGCCATCTGTGCTTTCATTGGAGAATTATAAATCGGGGGAGATAGAGGACGTACCTCTACCTCGTCAGTAGGATTTTTTTTTGTTGGCTCTACTGGTGTCCCGATTGATGCTTTCTCTTCTACTTTGGTCTCTAATTGTACTATGTGTTCAGTCTTTTCTTTAATTTCTTGCATAGCTGCCCTGAGTGCTTCAACTGCCGCAAGTAGCTCATCACCGATCTCTGCTACTTGGTCCACATTTTTGCTATAACTTTTTACAAGTTTGGCATTCACATTTTGCAGTTGTGTTTTAAGTTCATTGGTTTCATTGATGTACTTTCGTTCCCATTTTTCCCTTAGGGCTTGCTCTTGCTTCAACAATTCTGCATATTTCTCATTCTGATCTTTCATTTCCCTATGTTCAATGACTGATGTTTCCTGTTTTTCTATAGGATGGTCATATAGTATGCCTTCATCAATTCTTTATTATGGCTGTGTAAGCTATCATTTTCTTCCATGTATACTTTTAGTTGTGTTTCGAGCAGATTGCTTCTAGCTTTCATTCTCTCTTTGTCTGCTTCGCTGGCTTCATGTTCTCTTTGTAAATCCGCAAGTTGCGTCTGGAGTTGATGATGCTACTGGGTCATCAATGTATCACATTGTGTTTGGACTGCGAGTAACTCCGTTCCTTTGGCTGTAATCTCTTTCTGGGCCTGGATGAGCTGTGTGGATAGTTGCTCACTCATAATTTGAAACTGATTCTTTTCTCTCATGGCCGTGTCATAGTCCACATCTGTGTCCATCATCTGCTGTTGCGTGTCCATGGCCATTTGTATCATTTGCTTGACAACCAGTTTCAATTGAGTAACATCCACATTTAACCATGTGGTAGGGATGCTAGGTTCTTCCCCTGTTGTGACATCTTTGCCTTTTGCCACGTGTAAAGTGGTATCATGGGGCTGCCTAATATGAAGTTGGATTCTTGGCTCAACCTCCTTATGATCAATTTTACCTTGAGGTGTATCATCAGGCACTTCAATCACGATTTGCTCTTTATTCTGTTGTAGGCCTGTGTCGTGGTTCACTGGAGTTTGTATTTCCTCTTTGATAGGTGGCACCATATCTTTATTAGTCATTAGAACTTCCTTGATACTTATCTTTGACTTATCATTCAATTGAATTACGTGCACAGGTTCAGTGGATTCTTCCATGCTCTTTGCATGTGCCTGTTGGTTGTCAGGTGTGACTTTGACTTGATTGATCTCTGTCCAATCCTCATTGTGTGTTTCTATTCGTATGTCAGTATCCAGGGTGTCCTTCTCAGGGCTTGATTCCTCATTAGAGCTTGATTCCTCCAACCCTATTTCTTTGTATCTGGAAGGTACTTTATGAGTATGTTCTTTATCTTTCTGTTTCTTTTCTTGGCTTAACTGTCTGTAATGGTGACCTTGAATATTTAAACTGATGCGTTTCTTCCAGGGCTGCAGAGAGGTCTCTCTTGGTTATTGGTTGCTATGTCATAGAAATCTTTGGTAACACATGTGTTCTCTTTGATTGTGGTGTCTCTTGAGCTTCTTCCTCTCTTAAGCGTTTAGTTCCTCTCATAGGTGTTTTTGAGCTGGTTCCTACTTCTTCAACAGCGATGACTGTTTTCTTTTTCTTTGGAACAGTTGCTGACTTTACGTATTTGGCCATCTCAGTTGAGGTTGGCATCAAGCGTAAGGAATCCTTCATTTCAAGAGCCTCATAAATGAGTAAGGTCAATGCCGAACTTCCATTCAAGAACTTTTTCAGACTCCACTTCTTCTTCGCTTCAAATAGGCATTCTTGAACATATGGAGTCATGTTGACTTGATTTCCTACTTGCCTCATAGCATGTGAGAGTAGCTGCACAACGATCTTTTGAGGTGTTGTGTATCTATGCATACTTGGAAAGCAAAAACGCTGGTGAACTAAGCGAACAGAGTCTTCAATATCTGTTCTATTGATTTCCAAAAATGTTCTCTTTTTCGGATCATGACATTCATCTTTGACATTCGTGAGTCCCTCTTGATTCCATCCGAAAGCTCTGTTAATTAGCTCATGAGTGAATTGAATGGTTTTCCATGCACCCACTTTATCCAGTACTCTTGCCTCTGGGACGGATACTTTATTTGATGCGGACTGTAGCGTATTCATCACTTGTGTACATCTCTGGAAATCTGGCAAATATATTGGAAGTCTTAAGAATGCATCAATTCCAGCTTGTGTCCAGACATCCGTCATACGCGGAATCCTTGTATGATCGTCTTGAAATCCTGTGACATGATAATGAAGTAGTGATCTCTCTCCATGATCTTGATGGTTGCCATGAAAAGAAACTCGGACACTGGTTGATCATCAAGAAACCAATGACCTCTTGCCTTAGTTATTGATTCCAAGGGAAGAAGCTGGACCTCTTCCTCTTGCATCACATCGGAATTAGTAGATGCCATCTGCACTCAATATAGAGTATGAATTAGTGGCAAGATAGTATAAAAAATCCTCCTTCATTTGTTTTTCATAAGATTGCCAATGCTCCGCATGAATGGTGTCGTCCCTTCCCCGTAGGTGTGCGAAAGGTAATACCTGGGATTTTTCCTACTTTTAGATATTTTTATGTTTTTGTCTGAAAGAAAAACAAAAAAATTAGTTCATAGCCGAAGCGGTTATTAATCTTTTAGTAATTTTCTTTAGATTATGTACAAGTGCTCTCCTATTTCCTAAGAGGAAAATGTGCTTCACTATCCTGAAATAGAAGAATAACGTGCCGAATGCTTGGCCTTGTATTGTGGTCCTATTATGCATACTTTGGGTTCTGGTAACTCCAAATGTGTGCAACTCGAATTATTTGGTAGATGTATACAACTTGTTTTGTCTTTCGGCATCCAAATCTGCCTTATTCTGTTGGGAGAAATCGTGTTCCCAACATTCCTGGTGAATGCAGTGCTTCTGATATGATGCTTCTGCATTGTCTACTTTTTGAAGCTTGGAATGATGGATGAATCGTATGTAGACTCCTGCTCTATCCTGTAGCAATTTATCTTTTGTCTTTTTGCCTTTAGATCATACTGAATCTCCTTGTGCATTGACTCATCCTTTTTGAGGATTGTCCTTTGAGTACATGACTTGGGAGTCCATATTTGTTTTCGGGCCGGCTAAGCAGCTATCACCTTCTTCGGAATCCATACTCTAGCAATTCATTGTGGACCTCGGTGTCCAAAGTGATTATCCTGCTTGTTCGAAGGGTCGTTCTGATGTCGATAATGTTTCTGTTGTTGAAGATATGCAGCCACTTTATCCTTCCTTATCCAAGCCTGTCTAGTGTAAGGAATGGGGTATATTCTAACATGTGCAGACTTGTGATGATCCTGAGAACTAGTCTCTCCTGTGCGTGTGTTGAAGCTCAAAGTCAAGGACAAAGCACGGAAGCACATCAAAAGGTGGACACACAAGGAAAGGGAGCAAGTAGGGAGCTCCAAGAAGTGTATGTCAAATTTTCAGAAGAATCCCCTACAAAAATAGTGATTTTCATCACTAAAAACCATTGTAAATACCATTATCTATTTTTAGTAACTCCATTTTGTTCAAGCCGAGGAGTCCTCGAGCTTGAGGAGTATTAGAAGTACCATCGTACCAATTTTCATAATTTTTAGACTTCGTTTGAGCCCTCAAATAAGCCCTGGAACCTAATTTTTAACTAGGCCGGACACTAGGTCTGGACAGGGCCAAAACTAGTCAAAAAACTATAAAAAGAGCTAGAGAGCTCATTTTTCAGGTTAGCTTGTTAGAGAATAGAACTTTTGTAAGAGAACTCTTTGCAATCTAAGCTTTCCATTGTTCCTCTCTTTGATCTTACCTTGTGTGTGCGTGTGTGTGTATGTGTGTGCATGCTTGCGTGTGCTTTCTCTCACACACTTGTGCCTTCACATGCTCGTGGTCTTCATACCGGTCCTCACGTCTCCGCGGATTGACAAGTAAAGGAGGTGGTGCTTACGCTTGAGCTACACCAAATTTTGGCGCCGTTGCCGGGGAGAGTGCTTCGAGGACGAGCGTTGTGATGGTAAGATCGTAGATTTGCGACGTTGGAAGGTAAAAAATCTATCATTTCAGCTCATTTTCTGTTTTTTTCCTCTTCATCTTCATCATCATCATCATCTCCACCTTCTTCCATCTTCTTCTTCATAGAAATTTCTTGTTTTTTAGTGCATTTTCACCATTTTCATACCATTTTTCATGCATTATTGTGTGGGAAGGAGTTAGGAGGTGCAAGGGAGAGCAAGCGCTGTGTTTTTTTCATGATTTTCTGCTCATACGGAGCTCGCCATAGCCAGCGCTCAGAAATTTGAATTTCCCGCTAAAAAACGTGATTCTGTGATGAAAATCGCGATTCTGTGAAAATTCAAAATTTTTTGAAAAAATCACGATTTTCAGTTTTCCCGCCTAAAAGTTGGTTGAAAAAATCACGATTCTGTGGTCATTCTCAGAATCGCGATTCTGTGATTGTGCTCAAAATCGCGATTCTCACAAATCACGATTTTCAGCCAAAAAATACGATTCTGAGAATCACGATGTTGTGAAAACACGATTCTCTAAAACACGATTCTCAAAATCGCGATTTTCATGTCAAAAAAACACGATTCTCTAAAACACGACTCTGTGCTCAAAATCGCGATTCTCAAAAAATTACGATTTTCAGTAAAAACACGATTTTGTGAAAAAAAGGCGATTCTGTGAAAACACGATTCAGTAAAAACACGATTTTGTGAAAAAAAGGCGATTCTGTGAAAACACGATTTTGTGAAAAAAAAGCGATTCTGTGAAAACACGATTCTGTGAAAACACGATTCTCTAAAACACGATTCTCAAAATCGCGATTTTCATGTCAAAAAAACACGATTCTCTAAAACACGACTCTGTGCTCAAAATCGCGATTCTCAAAAAATCACGATTTTCAGTAAAAACACGATTTTGTGAAAAAAAAGCGATTCTGTGAAAACACGATTCTCAAAATCGCGATTTTCATGTCAAAAAACACGATTCTCTAAAACACGATTCTGTACTCAAGATCGCGATTTTCTAAAACACGATTCTATGCTCAAAATCGCGATTTTCATGTCAAAAACACGATTATGAGAAAACGCGATTTTGTGAAAAAAACACGATTTTGTAAATCACGATTCTCTGAGACAAAATCGCGATTTTCAAAAACACGATTTTGTGCTCAACATCGCGATTTTCAAAACACGATTTTCTACTCAAAATCGCGATTTTCAAAACACGATTTTGTGAACACGATTCTCAGGGTACAAAATCGCGATTTTCTCCAAAGGTCCTGTTTGCCTGTTTTGACCCCTAGGAGCCTGAATTAGCATAACTTTTTCATTCAAAGTCCATTTTTTGAGCTCTATAGTTCATTGGAAAGCTCGTTTCAAATCCTACACGACCTCAACTGTTTTTTATAAGAATAATGCGTTGATTTTCAGATAGACTAATTTGAAGTTGGGCCTCAGGTGGGACTAGGAAACCAAGGGGACTCCAAAGAATTTTGAACCATACCAAAGGGAAAATTTGGACTCTTGACTAAAGCTTATGAACCTGAGATCTGGTAGACACTTAGGCAAAGATAAACAAAGCATTAGATCTTCTGAGGCTAGTGTCAACCATACATCCAAGTCTTGGGCACAACAACTAAGTGGTCATCTTTTACTAAGTTCAGACACAAGTGATTCAGAAATGTCTTTTAGTATGGGAAAACCGGCAGGTGGCACAAGGACTGCCCATCTACAAACACCAGAAGGGCCCTATAAGACACAGTTGGAATATATTCGGACCAACCAATTAGGTGCTCGCATCTATGAGGATGGTCTGAGGCGATCAGTGGTCCAACTCAAAAATCCAGATCAATCCTTTGGACTTGAACACCCGGTGGTCAAGTTCGAAGAGGGTTCATACATTGATAAGGAAGGAACCATGTATGTGGTCACCAACCTACCAGATAGGACTGATGAGTTTGGAAATGTCATTCCTGAGAATGAAATAGGAGACCTAGAACAAGGAAGTGTAGGACAAGGACCCCAAACTCCTAGAGGTAAGTCAGTTTTGACCCGAATGATCACTCCAGACTGGATCCCTCAAGACAACAAAAGCATAGAACTATTTTTGAATAGAGAAACAGAGGAAGCCTTTTGGAGATTCAAACCAGAACAACCTAGCCAATTGGGCATAGTCATCATCTACGAGTTCAAGGATCCAGAGATACCAGGCAAAGTTGTCTACCTAGATAACACGTCAGAGAAAATTTTCTTGGTAACAGAACATGATAGACATGCATATACTTGGAAGAATGAATTGATTTTCCCTCCACCAAGATCCAATGTTTTCCACGGCCTCCAAGGAGTAGGGTCATCCCAAGCTCAGGAAGCCCAGAGAGAAAGAACTAGAGAGAGACCGGAGGTAAGTTTTGCACACACAGTGGGCAGGAATAGGTCAGGATTTGAAAATGAAAGACCTGAAAGAGGGAGACATCAAACACATAGGCAACAAAGAGACAAACAGGATTTTCCATTGCCTAGACCCCGAGAGTACCCTAGAACCCTTAGACCCATTCAAGTGATCAAGGCAATGAAGAACTATTTCGATGGGACAGGGGATCCTTATGATCATGTGGCCGAGTACAAACAAGTGCTGAGAGCCGAACAAATTGAGGACTGGTTCACCCAGTACGAGGCATTTGGTCTGACCCTTAAGGGCACTGCCTTAGCTTGGTTTCAACCATTGAGTAGAAGCAGCTATCACGATATAGATCAACTGCTAGACAAATTCATTGTAGAATTTTCCAAGAGTGGTATCAGGCATAACACATCATCCTTGATCCACAGCTTCAAGCAGACTCCCCAAGAAACAGTGCGACTAGCAAGTAGAAGATTCAGACAGTATCTAGAAAGATGCCCTGCTCTAGAGTTACCCACTCCAGCCAAACAAGTGGCTTTGTTCTTAGATGGCTTACTAAGCACCAAGTTAAGATCATATGTGTACTTGAAAGATCCTAGATCCATAGAAGAGTGTGTGTGGACGTGCATAGACATAGAAGATAACTTGGGTGAGGAGTTAGGATTGTCCAAACTCTACAAAGATTCGGATAGTTCTACTAGTCATACTTCAAAGATCTCCACAGAAATAGAAGAGATAGCTGAGCAAGTTGCCAAGAAGCTGGGAGTCCAAAATAAACAAACACAGAGTGTCACTCCATTGAATCGGTGCTATACTTGCGGAGGTGACCACATGGCTAATGTATGCCCAATGCAAAACCAAAACATTAGAGAAAGGAATGCTCCATATTGCACTATTGAGAGAAAATACACAAACCACACGGCTCAAGATTGTCCCTACAATAGGCAGGCTGTTAGACAGAATTATCAGCAACCTTACCCACAAGGTAAGTATCAGAACCAATACCAACAGCCATATTATAGACCACAACAGCAATATCAGGTACCATATAGGCCACAACCTGTCTTGGGAAACCAACCACTAGCTGCAGCCAACGTGATTCCAGTCAAATATGCTGGGGGAGAAGAAAATCCAAATAGAGCTTTGGTGCCACTAACCCCATTGATACCAGATAATGACTCTCATGCTCATAGTTCAGACTACTCCCATGAAGGTAGTCCACATGCGTATTACACAGAGTCACCTGAACATAGTGAGATTTACTCGTATCAATATGAGGCACCACCTATGGAGCAAAATTGGGAGCCACAATACTCCCATGTCATGTACACAAATCCTAACCCTAGGTCCCAGTTGAGACAAATGAGACCACAAGCCCCTAGAGGATTTTGTTTCAGATGTCAAGGTGACCATTTCATTCGTGACTGTCCCCACCCACCATCTCCGAGTCAAGGACAAGCTATCACAATACAGGCTTTTTGTCCTGATTGCGGCAAAGACCATCTCCCCAGAGATTGTCCAAGGAACCCCTCCAGTGCACCCAAGATTACACCCATTAATGTGGTAGGCTTAGTGGCGGATTCAAGTTCAAGTAGTAGTAATGTGGCACCTATACAGGCAGTTACTAGAGCACAAGCCTTAAAACAGGATAAACCAATAGAACAATCAGAGTCGAGTGAATCGGGAGAGCCTAGTAAGAGGAAAACAAGAACATGGAAGGATACCAGAGAGAAGGCCAATCACAAGTGGAATAAAAAGTTATCGGAACTAGAAGAGAGCTTAAAAGAAGCGAAAACAAAAATAGAAGACATTGCATCTCAAAGGCCCTCGCATGCCGACACTCCATCCACTCCACCTCATCCCACCCCACCACCCATTGTAAATAGACCACAACCAGGGTTTGTTCTTGCAGATCCAACCCCAGAAGACTTGGACATGATGTTCAAGGCCTACCAGGCTCGACTTCAAGAAGGGCCTACAGCTGCAAACCTAGACAAGAGTTACCCTAGAGTGGACTTAGAGATTGAACGGATGAAAATGTGCATGAAAATGGTAGAACAAGCTCAAGCTATACTTGAGACTAGTCAAAAGTTCAATCAGACAAACTCTGTCAAGGGGGATTTGCATTTCCAGGGCTTGCTAGAACGATTAGAGCAGTTGGTAAACAAACCACAAGTTTCTTTACCTCCACAGGCTCAACCAGTTATTGAAAGAGGAAGCTCACCACCAATGGGAGCTTATGTTCCTAATTCCACGGATTCAGGAATACCTCCTTCAATTCAACAGTACTCTCAAGAATTCTTGCGGGAAATACAAGAAGAGAAATGGGCCAAGGAGAAGGGTAATTCCCCTCCTATTCCTGAGATTGATGATCTTCAGGATCAATTTCCCCAAGACATTCCATCTATTTACGGAGATGAAGCAGAACAACAAGAAGACGAAAAGTTAGATTTTGAATCTAATACGTTAGAAGAACTGCCTCAATTTCCAGGCCCATGGGAATCTGAATCTCTCCAGATTAGAGCTCCCACAATACTAGTAAGAAATGAAGACTCAGTGGTTCCAAGGAACACGGATGTCGTGAAGAACACTAAGGTTCAGTGTCATCTCACTGTAGAAGAGCTGCTCAAAGCAAAACCTGAGCTTTGGAATCATGTGAAGGATCAAGTTCCAGAACTTGATTCCAACATGCCAAAAATAGGCTCCAAGCACACGGTACCAGAGATACCTCTAGACAAAATAGGGGACATGTGTGAGGGTGAAGAAGGTAATACTTATCTTCCAATCACCTACCAAGGTTACACAACCAAAGCAATCATAGATTCAGGTGCTGGTGTTGCTATTGCGACCACCTCCTTGTGGAAGCAATGGGGCAAGCCCACATTAAGACCAACTAGAATGAAGCTTCAAATGGCTGATGGTCATTTTGAAAGACCTCTAGGATTGCTAGAAGGGATCACTCTAACCACTTGTGGTGTAGATTTTGAGCACACATTTGCTATATGTGACTTTGAGAAAAATAATGTCTATGAGATGATCCTAGGAAGACCCTTCCTACGACAATTGCAAATAGTACAGGATTGGGGAACTAACTCCTTGTACTTACAGCACTTAGGGGTCACCACCAAGGTCAATTTGAAGGATTACACCTTCAGAGATGTGCCACCCCTACAGTGGAATTCTATCCACAAAGCGAAAGAAGATTCCATCTCTGTGCATTCTGAAAGTTCACCTGATCCATCATGGCTGCATGAAGATACTCATTTGTGGATGTGCAAGGTCGCAAAGTAAGAGGAAAAACGTTTAAAGGCAAGAGAAGAAGGAACTTCGCTAGGAGATATACCAGTTAGAGACCCAGCCTACACACCGATGATCTTTCCAGATGAGGAGTTTGAGCCTCATGGCTGGCCAAAAATCTTAGCCACCATGGACATTGCTGTCAACGAGGAACAGTGGACACCTCATTGTGATGAGGAGGGTTATGATATCTCAGTGTTCATGTGTCAACCCTTGCTAGAAGAATGTGACCCTAGTGATGTCATAGAAGAAGAAGAGAATGACGATGATCTGGAGTCTATTGTGATGGATAGTTGCTTTGACTCAGAGCAGCACTATCTAGAGGATATAGGAGTGTTCACCCAGAAAGAAGAAGAACCTGTCACAAGTATTAAAACAGTAAACTCAAAGGATGGAAGTGAGAGTAGTCAAAAGAAAAAGAAAAGAAAAGCAGTGAAACAAGAGGAGGAGGAATCATTGTTTGAAGTACCAGAAAACTTCAAGAAATATGAAGTTGACGACCGCAAAATTTTGGTACGAATGCCTAAGAGAGAGGCCATCATAGGAGAATCATATGATAATAAAGAAAAGACCAAGAAGATTGTAGTGACCATTGAAGAGAACGAAGAGAGATGCACATATATAGGAGATGACCTAAGTGCAAGAGAAGAAATGGAGCTCATAGCTCTATTAAGAGAATATAGGGATGTGTTTGCATGGCACTATAGAGACTTGAAAGGGGTAGATCCACGAATTTGCTCTCATACTATCCCCATGACTGCTGATGCTAGGCCCACCAAACAGAAGCCCTACACATATAATGATACCTATGCAACCAAAATAAAAGAAGAAATTGATAGGTTGATTGAAGCTGGATTCATCTATGAGATTGAGCATACCGAATGGGTGTCCCCCATTGTTGTGGTACCCAAGAAGAACGGGAAGTTGCGAGTGTGTATTAACCTTAAAAAAGTTAATGCCGCTACGATTAGAGATAGTTATCCACTTCCAATCACAGAACACCTTTTGGAGCATGTTGCAAGCAAGGAAGTTTATAGCTTCCTTGATGGATTTTCAGGTTACAATCAAGTAGCCATTGCCCCAGAAGATCAACACAAAACAGCTTTTGCTACAGAGTGGGGAATCTTTGCATTTCGTGTGATGCCATTTGGGCTCACCAATGCACCTGCAACATTCCAAAGGCTCATGTGTCATGTCTTCAAAGAGTTCTTGCGAAAGAGCTTAGAAGTGTATGTGGATGATTTATGTGCTCATTCCCAAGAAAGAAGGGTTCACATCCTTGAGCTCAGACAAATCTTCAACAAGTGTAGAGAATATCGAGTGTGTCTGAGCCCAGAAAAGTGTGTGTTTATGGTGCGTCAAGGTAAAATCTTAGGTCATATTGTTTCTAAGAATGGAATCTCAACAGATGAAGATAAGGTACGAGCCATAGCGGAGCTGCCAAGGCCAAGGAATATTAAAGAGGTACAAGCCTTTATGGGCCATTGTGGATACTACCGTAGGTTTATCCACATGTACGCGATCATCGCTAGACCCCTATATGCCTTGTTGTCTAATTTTGAGTGGAACGACGAATGCGAGAATTCTTTCAACGAGCTGAAGAAACGTTTGTGCACGGCACCAATACTCACCACTCCTGATTGGAATAAACCCTTTCATGTCCATGTGGATGCATCCAATCATGCCATAGGATGTGTGCTAGCACAACCCACAAGTGAAGGAAACTTAGATTTGCCCATAGCATATGCTAGTAGACAACTCACTGCAGCTGAACGGAACTATACCACAACTGAGCGAGAGGGCTTAGGCATGGTATATGCTATGAAGAAGTTTAGACACTATTTATTGGCCAACAAGTTCAAGTTTTTCACTGATCATCAAGCTTTGTTATATTTGGTCAATAAACCTTGCAATACTGGACGCTTAGTAAGATGGTTCCTCTTACTAATGGAATATGACTTTGAAGTTGTTGTCAGGAAAGGTAGAACCCACCTTCGGGCAGATCACCTTTCTCGCATCACTTCAGGAGAGTCACCGCAAGGAGTGTCTGACGAATTACCCGATGCTTATCTGTTCAATTTAGAAGTTGTTCCTAAATGGGCAAATAAGTTGGTACCAGTCCTAACCTTTGGCCCTGCAAATAAGAAGGTGAAAACATCACGAGAAGAAATTGTAAAATCACAAAAATATCACATATTAGCAGGAAGCATGTACAAACAAGATACTGAGGGTGTATTAGCTTGTTGTGTAGAGGATGATGAACATAGTAATTGGTTGCAACAAGCCCATGAAGGAATGCTAGGAAATCACTATTCTAAACAACGAACATTGCAGAATCTAAAGCGTTTAGGAGTGTATTGGCCTAGCATGGACAAAGAAATACATGAGTGGATTAAGAATTGTCCAAGGTGCAGAGAGAGACCCCCAGTGGAGCATGCGACCCTTTATCAAGTGTCATTAATTCCAGATTGGAGTGCTCCTTTGGTAGAGTTTATGAGATCGGGAAGATTACCCAAAGAGGCTAGTCTAGCAAGAAGACGAAGCATGGAGCAAGAGGCTCAAGGCTATGCCTTAGTAGGGGACAACCTATACCGAAGAGGCAAAGATGGTTACTTAAGACTATGCGTTCATGAATCAGACTATTTAAAGGTCTTAGAGACTGCACACAGCGGTGTTGCAGGTGGACATTTTGGTCCTGACCGAGTGATCAAGACCATTCTATTCTCAGGACTTTGGTGGCCCACTCTTCATATGGACGCACATACCTATGTGAAGAAATGTGACACATGCCAACGTGCACAATATCCAGTGAGAAAAGACGAGATGCCCTTGAGGCCAATGATGGGAGGGCGTGCATTTTCGAAGTGGGGCATAGACTTCATAGGTCCTATTAACCCCCCAGCTAGAAACTCCCATGCAGAGTACATCATTGTAGCCACAGATTACCTTACAAAGTGGGTAGAAGTGAAAGCCACAACAAAGAATGATGCTCAGACTACGGCTAAGTTCTTATTCGAGAATGTGTTCACGAGATATGGACTACCAATAGAGTTGGTGAGCGATAGAGGCACACACTTCTTGAATGAAGTCATTGAAAATCTTCTCCAAGAATTCTTGGTGATACATAAGAAGTCTGCCCCCTATCACCCACAAGCCAACGGACAAGCCGAGAGTACCAATAAGATCCTCTGTAACGTATTGACAAAACTGGTAAATAATAAACGCTCTGATTGGGACAAACAACTTCATCATGCTGTTTGGGCTTATCGAGTTGCCTACAAAACGGTACTCAACGCCACCCCATTTCAGATGGTCTTCGGACAGAACGCTGTGCTACCATTAGATTTCTTAATCCCCGCCTTAAAAGTAGCACAAGAGTATGAGTGGAATGGGCATGAATTGTCCTCTAGGATCTTTGATCTCGAACGCTTGGGTGAGACGAGGCTACGAGCGGCAGCAGGCATCTACGCTGCAAAGAAGAGGCAAAAGGCATACTTTGATGCACACATCAAGGATAAGGGATTGAAAGAGGGAGATCTAGTGTTGGTATACACACTAAAACAACATGCCCGTAAGTTGGAAAAAAGAGGATATGGACCCATGATCATTAATAGAATTTCCACTAGTGGTGCAGTTCAGTTGGCCACTCTAGAAGGAGATATCTTGCCAAACTATATTAGTGGCTGTAGAGTCAAGCTATATCAAGAACCTCTTACTGAGGATATGCTAATGAGACTCAATACTGCTAAGAAGCGAAAAGAAGAAGAGTTAAGAGTGAGAGAAGAAGCACAGGTAGAGGCCAGAGAGCGTATTAGGCGAAATAAGTTAAGGCGATTAGGCCTAGATGTCAACTCAAAAGCCCCAAAATATCACATGGATATGTGTCAGAAGTCAGGCATAGCGACTTCTCAGGTCATTGACCGAAGACCCTTTGTGACCATAGAGATAGGACAAGGGAAGGGTGCAAGGACGGTGAAAGCATTGATTGACTCAGGTGCAGCAAGTAGTGCAGTTAGACTTTCCTACTGCCAAGACTTGCAGTTGAACATCAATCCCATAGAAGCTTATCTCATAGGATTGGGAGGTGTGGAAACCCCTTGTTTGGGCGAGGTGGAACTTCCCATCTACCTTCAAGATGTTCCAATGAAAGTCAAAGTGCTAGTATGTCAAGATGAGAACCTTACAGAACCACTTGTCTTGGGTCAAGATTGGATCTATGACCACGCAGTTAACTTAAACCTAAGAAGTCACATTCTTCAAGTTTGGGTACATGAGCAATGCATTACATTAGAATTAGAGAACTGCATGCTCGTAAATCATGGCACCACACACTCTCTTAGTTCTTCCAAGACTAATCATATGAAAGAAGATGTTGTATGTGTCAAAAGCTCTATGATACAGAAGGAGTCAATCGTGGAAGACCAGGTTCGAAGGCGGGTGGATCTTTCTTCTTCTCCAAAGAATCAAGTAGCCACAGTAGTGCGTCCACCACACAAGCAAACACAACCATTCACGACAACTGCTACATCAAATAGAAAGACACCACTCGATAAAAAAGCAGTTCCGAGCATGAAGCAGATATGGGTACGCAAAGGAGAGCAACCACCAACCTTGCCCCCACAAATTCCATCCATGCAAACCAACCAGGCCAGAAGACGAAGGAAGCAGCTCAGACAAGCTCAATCACAAGGTATCCAACAAGTTTGGGTGCCTAAGAAGTTAGCTGCAGCTCAACAAGGGCAATTACAGATGTGGGTACCTAAGAAGCTCCTACATCCAGAACAACCTTTGTTCTCCCACATGCAAAAGGTTTCAATAAAGAAGCCAAAAAGAGAAAAGGGTAAGAACCACGTACAGAGACCAAAGGAAGATCAAATCAGCTCTTCAACATTAGTAGGAAGACATGCAAAAAGGATATGGGTTTGGAAGCCAAAAGTGCAAGTAGCCTCCACCGAACCAAAGCGTCAACCACACTGGATACCACAGTTCAGAAAGCATCCAAAAAGAAAGACGCCTGAAGTGACCTCTACAGTGCCAAATGATGTTCCAAAATGGACTCCAATAAGGAGGATTACATCAGTTCGAGACTCAATGGATACCTCCACCAAGGTCGGCATCAACCTCCACAAATAACATCGAAAGCCTTGAACGAGCGACAACCATGTGCTCCTTGCACAACCCTGTCTTCTGCACCATTCAGGTCATGCATTTCCAAAGTATGCATTAATGTAGGGCCACATTACACGGCCGTGCATAGACACACTTGAGAATCCCAAGCACAAGAGCACATTGACATATGTCAAATATTTCTATTGATACTAACTTTTGTGTTCTTGTTTTGTGCTATTTTTTCCAAAAAAAAAAAAAAAAAAAAAAGAGAAAAGAAAAAAGAAAAAGAGAGAGAAAGAGCTTGTTCCTAGATTTGGCTTATGGAACATGAATGAGTCATGTTTGGGTGGACCATTAACCAGGGCATTCATCGACAATGAGAAACCAACCAATGGTCCATCATGATGAAAGGTGTACGACACGAAGAGATCTGCATCGACTGACCTTTCCTTATGGTAAGAATCTTCTACTTGGACCACAACCATGATAGTTTGGGAAACCTCTTCGTCAGCATACCCTTGAGCACTTAGCTCAAGACCCGCAATTTTTGCACCATGCTCTTCCAATGCATTTTCCAAGTAAGCATGCGTAGGGCTACATTTCAAGGCCGTGCACAAGGCACATGTTTTTTTCAACCCAAGCACGAACACACTTACCCATCATTCATTATGGGTTATGAGTAATTGGCATGACTGCTCTCAACATCATCTTTGGAAGAGCTAGCGGACGTTTTGGGACCAACATCCATATCTCGGAAGCAAATTGAAGCCAGTAGTTGCTCCAAATCACTCTTGACAACCTCTTTTGAGCAACTTGCAGTTTTGAAAGCTCACAATGGCACATTCTTGCTGGGATCCAAGGAACCAGCTCATACAACGGATGGACACCACCTCTCAAAGCACTACATGGAACAGCCCTTCCAACAAGGGTCTGTCAGGGACGACAGACTCGAGAGGGGGGGGAGTGTTGAAGCTCAAAGTCAAGGACAAAGCACGGAAGCACATCAAAAGGTGGACACACAAGGAAAGGGAGCAAGTAGGGAGCTCCAAGAAGTGTATGTCAAATTTTCAGAAGAATCCCCTACAAAAATAGTGATTTTCATCACTAAAAACCATTGTAAATACCATTATCTATTTTTAGTAACTCCATTTTGTTCAAGCCGAGGAGTCCTCGAGCTTGAGGAGTATTAGAAGTACCATCGTACCAATTTTCATAATTTTTAGACTTCGTTTGAGCCCTCAAATAAGCCATGGAACCTAATTTTTAACTAGGCCGGACACTAGGTCTGGACAGGGCCAAAACTAGTCATATCACACACTTGTGCCTTCACATGCTCGTGGTCTTCATACCGGTCCTCACGTCTCCGCGGATTGACAAGTATAGGAGGTGGTGCTTACGCTTGAGCTACAACGTGGTTTTTTGCTAAGGCTGTTTTCAGATAGAATGATACTCTTGTGACTTGCTAGATTAGAAGATGGTGTGCAAGAAGAATTCAGTGTATCCTCACATGAAGTACTCGATGAAGGGGTTTCCATAGTGCTAGTGAACATACATTCATCATCGTGTTCATTCAAGTGAGTTTTCGGTTCTATACTTGCAGCTTTGATTGGTCGTTCGTCTAGCATGTTGAATACTTCATGATGTCCTATCTTTGCCGAGATGTATCCTAAGGCCAATTGAATAGTCACTTCATATTCGTATATCCAGTCTTGACCTAACATGAGCTCCTCTAATAAGTCCTGATCATGACATACTAAGAGTTTTTGCTCCATAGTGTTGTTTCCAAGATGTAGAAGTAAAGTGATCTCTCTGATACACTGTGTGATCTTTCCTCCTATTCCAATCAGGTGTGCCTTAGATGGACATAATTCTTCCTTAAGTTTCTGGGTTAATGAAAATGTGATACAACTTATAGCAGCTCCTGTGTCAATGAGTGCATCCACTAAGTGGTACTCTTTTGTTCCATCACCCAAATTCACATAAGGTTGCGTCATTTGATGACCTAAGTTTTCAGTGGCTCTAAAATTAGCCATTGGGGTGAGTTCTTCTCCTTGTTGATATCTCTCATCTCTCTCTCTCTCTCATCCACTCTTTTCATTTCCTGATCCGCTCTAGCGCTTCTTGTCTAGCTTCTTCTCGTATTCTTTCTTCCTCTAGGCGCCTATTCTTACCCATTATCAATCGTGACATTATTTCCTCAGTTAACGGTTCTAGATATTTTTTCACTCGACATCCACTGATATAGTTTGGCAATACTTCTCCATCTAGAGTTGCTAAGCTGATGGCTCCGCTGGTGGATATGCAATTGATGATTAACGGGCCATATCCCCTTTTTTGTAATTTCTTAGCATGTTGTTTCAGGGTATATACCAAAACTAAGTCTCCTTCTTTCAAGTTTTTATCTTTGATATGAGCATCAAAATAGGCTTTCTGTCGCCTTTTAGCAGCATATATCCCTGCTACTGCTTGTAACCTAGTTTCATGTAACTTTTCTATTTGATTCGATTGAGTTGATAGTTCATGTCTAGTCCACTCATAAGTTGTTGCTACTCTGAGAGTGGGTATTAAGAAATCAATTGGCAAGATAGCATTCTGTCCATACACTAGGTTAAAAGGAGTAGTTCCTATGGCGGTCTTGTAAGCTACTCGGAATGCCCATAAAGCATGATGTAATTGTTTATCCCAATTAGATCTACCATTATTCACAATTTTTGTGAGAACTGTGCACAAGATTTTATTTGAACTTTTGGCCTGTCCATTGGCTTGTGGGTGATATGGGGCTGATTTTTTATGAATTACTAAGAATTCATTCAGTAAGGCTTCTATAACTTCATTCACAAAGTGTGTGCCTCTATCACTCACAATTTCTATCGGTAATCCAAATCTAGTGAAAACGTTCTCGAAGAGAAACTTGGCCATAGTTCTTGCGTCATTTTTCTTTGTTGCTTTGGCTTCAACCCATTTGGTCAGATAGTCTGTGGCTACGATTATGTACTCAACATGGGATCCTTTGGTTGGTGGACTAATAGGTCCTATGAAGTCTATTCCCCATTTAGTGAAAGCTCTGGCACTCATCATGGGTTTTAATGGCATTTCATCTCTTCTAATTGGATATTTTGTTTGTTGACATGTATCACACCATTGAACATATGTTGCTGCATCTTGATGTAGAATTGGCCACCACATTCCTGCAAAAAGAATCATTTTTGCCGTTTTATCTGTAGAAAAATATCCTCCTCCGGCTCTTGTATGTGCCATCTCTAAAACAACAAGATACTCATCTTCATGAATGCACATTCGTAAATGGTTATCCCTTCCTCACTTAAAGAGTTGTTTTCCTATGAGAGCATAGTCCTTGCTTTGTTCTACAAGTGCATGTTTCCTTGCTAGAGTGGCTCCTTCTGGGTATTCTTGGGTCTTCAAGAACTTCACCAGAGGCATGCTCCATCTTGGTGCTACAGTGGAGTAACATAAATTAGAGTTCTCTTCTAGATTCCATTCTTGACAAGTTGGGTAGGCTGATACATAGTTATATGGATCCCTTTGCATGGTTGGCCAATATATGCCTAATCTCTTCAATGTTTGCCATGTTCCGTTTGCATTTAAATGAGTTTTCCATTGATTTACATGTGCTTTTTGAAGCCACATTTCTTGTTCCTCTTCTTCTACGCATCTCATGAGTAATCCACTTGAGTCTTGGTGATATAAACTTCCAGCAATGATATGAAGTTTTTTAGTCTTCCATAGGTCTTGGGTTCAGTTTGTTGTGATCCCATCTTTAGGTCCCTGTGTGAGTATTATGATCAACTTTTCTACCCATTGGGGACATACTTCGAGATTGAACAGGTACGTATCCGACAGATCATCTGGTCCTATGGGTGGTTCTCCATGTGTCATTCTTGATAAGTGATCTGCTCTAATGTGGGTATTTCCTTTCTTGACTACTACTTCAAAATCAAATTCCATCAACAATAGAAACCATCGTACTAGTCGTCCCGTATTACAAGGCTTATTGACTAAGTATAGTAGGGTTTGATGATCAATGAAGAATTTGAATTTGTTTGCCGATAAGTAGTGTCGAAACTTCTTTACTGTGTATACCATTCCTAGACCTTCTCTTTCAGTCGTGGTATAATTGCATTCTGCTTGGTTCAATTGTCTATTGGCATAGGCTATAGGGTGATCTAACTTTCTTGTATCTACGGGTTGAGTTAGGATGCAACCAATGGCAAACTTGGAAGCATCTACGTGAATGTGAAAGGGTTTGTTCCACTTAGGTACTCAAAGGATTGGGGCTGAACTCAATCGACTCTTTAATTCGTTAAAGGCCTTTTCACATTCTTCAGTCCAGTTAAACTGAGTTAATAATGCATAAAGAGGTCTAGCAATTATGGTATACATATGTATAAATCTTCGGTAGTATCCGCAATGTCCCATAAATGCTTGCACTTCTTTAGCAGTCTTTGGTCTCGGTAAATCCAGAATCACTTTGATTTTATCTTCGTTAGTTGAAATCCCATTTTTAGAGACAATATGTCCTAATATCTTTCCTTGTCGAACCATGAAGACACATTTTTTTGGGTTGAGGCATACCCTATATTGTCGAAATTTGGCAAAGATCTTTCCTAGTTCAGGGATATGCTCTAATCCTATAGCTGAATAAGTGCATAAATCATCCACGTATACCTCCGTACTCTTTCTCAGGAACTCCTTGAATACATGGCACATCCATCTTTGGAAAGTGGCTGGGGCGTTGGTTAGGCCAAAAGGCATAACCCTGAAGGCGTATACTCCCCATTCATTTGCAAAGGCTATTGTATGTTGGTCCTCAGGAGCAATGGCTACTTGATTATAACCTGAAAAGCCGTCCAAAAAACTATAAATTTCCTTCCCTGCCACTCTTTCCAAAAGATGATCCGTGATGGGTAATGGGTAACTATCTCTAATGGTGGCAGCATTTACTTTTTTCAGATTTATGCATACTCTTAACTTACCATTCTTTTTCGGTACGACCACCAAAGGTGATACCCATTCCGTGTGTTCAATCTCATATATGAACCCAACATATAACAGTTTATCTATCTCTTCTTTGATCTTTGCTGAGTAAACATCGTTATATGTGTATGGTCTTTGTTTGGAAGGTTTAGCTTCGAATGTCATAGGGATCCTATGGGCACATATAGAAGGATCTACTCCTTTCAAATCCTTATATGTCCATGCAAAGACATCCCTGTATTCCCTTATGAGGCGTATTAACTCTTGTTCTTCCTCCATGGAGACATCCTGTCCTATAAAAGTACATCATTCTTCTCCTTCCTCTAAGGTTACTACTATTTTCTTGGTCTGTTCTTTGTTGTCATATGCTATTCCTGGCTGTGCTTATCGCTTCGGCATTTGAATAGCAATTTTCCTCTCTTCTACTTCATATTTTTTGAAGTGGGCAGGCACTTCAAATTGGTCTTGAGGCTTGTTTTCTTCATCATTTTTTGCTTTATCTAATCCAAACTCCTCTTCCTGTGTTGGTTCTTGATTTATGTCATTAACTATGACACTTACTTCTTGAGTTTCATTTTCCGTTTCCATATGTTCAAGTTGCATTTCAATGCTCTCATAATCCTCTTTCCATTCTTTTTCAATTACTTCCCCTTCTTTGGCCTCTTGAAGAACTACCACATATATACTAACGTCATATCCTTCCTCATCAATGCATTCATTCATGGTTATCACTTCTTCGTTTACACACACATCGAGAGTAGCTAAAATCTCCATCCAACCATGAGGTTCGAATTCTTCATCTAGGAATATTTGAGGCATATAGGTTGGATCTTGTACCGATCTAGTGATTCCCTGCCTGTGCTGCCATCCTTTCCTCCTATCCTCTTCCTTTCTCGCAGTTTGGCATATCCATAGATGAGTGTCTTTGTTCATCCACGATTGA
Source organism: Ceratopteris richardii (assembly GCA_020310875.1). NCBI lineage: Eukaryota > Viridiplantae > Streptophyta > Polypodiopsida > Polypodiales > Pteridaceae > Ceratopteris > Ceratopteris richardii. The sequence goes on from CM035437.1 coordinate 33,213,330, forward strand.
TCATTTGAACCTATACTATGAATTGACTGATTATCTTCCTCCTTATGAATCTGATTCCATTGTAAGGGGGGAACATCTTGATATGTATATGTGTGGAGATTTATTCTTGTGGTGGTTCCTTCATGCTGTAGGTATACTGCGTCTTTTCCCCAATTTTGCACTACCTTTAGTTGTCTCATGAAAGGTCTTCCAAGTATCATTTCATAATTGCTAGGCCTTTCAAATCGACATATCGCTAAGGTGTGCTCAAACTCAACTCCGCAAGTGGTAAAAACTACCCGTTCCAATAATCCCAAGGGTCGTTCAGTGTGTCCGTATGCCATTTGTATCTTCATGCGTGTTGGTCTTAAAGCTGGTTTTCCCCATTTTTCCTAGATTTCTCTCGTAGCAATTCCTACTCCCGCTCCAGAATCTAAGATGGCTTTAGTAGTGTAACCTCTATAGGTAATTGGAAGGCACGTGTTTCCTTCATCTCCCTCACTAAAATCTCCAACCTTATCGATTGGGATTTTTACTGTGTTTGCTTCCTCAGACATCTCCTTTTCTTCTGCCTTGGTCTCCAATTGACTGGTTAATTTCTCCTTCAAATGTGGTTTGATCTTCAAAAGTTTTTCCAATGTTAGTGTACAAGGGATTTTTACCTTTTTAAGATGTTGTATGATGTCCGATGTGTGGACTGATGGGTTTTGTTCTTTTTTCCTTATCGAGGGAATGCAATATAATTCCGAATTATGTTCGTACTCTCCTGTGTAATTTGGCAAAACCTTTACATTGTCATTTTCTTTGTCACTTAGATCAATTGGTATTAATTCTTCTGAATTCAGTTCAGGTATGGAGTCTTCAATTTCACCTTCTGCTTCTAGCTCCTCAAAGGGTGGTTCTATTCCTTCCACTTTCTTCCATCGGTCTTCTTGGACTCTTTCCCACAAGTCTTTAGGCCATTCTCCGTCTACTTTGGGGACAATGGATCCTTCCCTTTTATCTTCACAGCAATTTTCATTATGTGTCTCACCTCTTTTGGTTTTTTCGGGGTCCTTAGGGATGACACACTCTTGGAATTCTCTTTCGGGAATTCGTGAGTTGGGTAATTGAACAACAAGTTTTTCTAAGGTCTGTTGAGCTACTTCAATTAATTTCTTACATATCTCCAATCTTTCTTTCTCTAGGTCACCTCTAGGATATTCTCTTTCATGTTGTTCGATGGTAGGTCCTGCTCTTATTCGTGCATTGTACGCCTGAATCCACATGGCTAACTCTTCAGGCATGGGATCTGCTAAAACTGATCCTACCTCTTCTTTTTTAGACTTTCCTTTCCGAATTTCTCCTTCCACTTCTTGTTTCTGTCTTTGATTTTGTTCACTCTTTTCATTTTCCTTCTTTTGTTGCAGTTTCTTTTCGTTCATCCTGTCTCTATGGTTCTTCCATCTCTGTGTTTGTTTACTTGTAACACTTTTCTCAGGCTCTTCCGAGTCTTCAACTATTTGAGGTGTAGGTATGTTCCTTTCTCTATCACCTTGATTATTTTCTTCAGTTTTGTCTGGGGTCTCTCTAGCTTTGGCTCTAGTTATTGCTTTCAATGGCACTGTGTACTCCTTATCACTTCTTGATGACTCTATCGCTTCTATTACGTTGATCTGTACACTCGATTTAACTTTGTTGGGGTTCTTGGGGCAATCTCTGAAAAGGTGTTCTTTACCACAATCACTACAATATCCTTCCCAAACTCGCTGTGGTGGTGGTGGGTTTGGTAGTGTACATTCTCTGATATAATGATCACCTCCACATCTATAACATGGTCCTCTAGGTACAGGTAGTCTATTCATAGGTCGGGGGGGTATGGGTGCTCTAGGAGCTGCGTACATTAGTGACACATAATCCTGCTCATATCCATAAAAATTATCCGGTGCTTCCATGCCATAGGCATATGGTTCGTACATTTGCCCATATTCTATCATAGTGCTCTCATAACTGGGATAGTTTCCTTGACTATGGTCATAAGATGAGTCATGTGGTTCATTACTAGTCAAAGGTGTGGCTGGAACTATTGCTCTCTCTAAATTTTCTTCAGGTTGAGCTATTTTCACTGGGACAACATTCTGAGGATGGGGCAGTTGTTGTCCTAATACTGGTTGTGGTTGAGTGTAACTTTGATAAGCATAGGGTCGTGGTGCTGGTGCCTACTGCTGATATGGAGGGTATCTAAAAGCTTCACCTCCAAGATCTCTCTGAGGGTATCCATAAGGTCTCATGAGCGGTTTTACTGGTCTTGATTGTCTATTGTAAGGACAATTTTCTGCGCTGTGATTTGTGTATTTTTGTTCGATGCTGCAATATTGTAGAGGGCCCAGAATAGGTGGTCTATTGTAATCATAGGCAGGTGGTGGGACTACTCCCTTAGTGCACAAATGAGAAGGATGATCACCTCCACACTGCATACATCTTCTAAGCATGGGTACTTGCATGGGGTTATTGGGGTAGTTCCTCTGTCCTTGAATGTTCGGTTTCTTTGCTACTAAGTCGGCTATTTCCTCTACATTGTTCTTAGGGTTTGATGTGCTGCTGGCTGAATCTTCACTTTTGATACTACCCTGAGGGATTTTCAGATCCTCGGCTAGATTGTCTTCGAGGTCGATACATTCCTTCATACACTCTTGCAAAGTTTGAACTCTTTTCACATATACCAGAGATCTCAATGATCCATTCTTGTTTTGAGTAGGTCTCTCTTCCACTGGGCACCTATCCACATACTGTTTGAATCTTCTTGCTGCCAATCTCACTGATTCTGTAGGAGCTTGCTTAAAGCTATGGATCAATGAGGAAGAATTATTTTTAATCCTAGATTTAGTGAATTCCTCAAACATTTCTTGATAGACTTGTTCCATGTTTTGAAAATTATTAGGGTCTAATGGCTGGAACCAAGTTAAAGCTGTGTTTGTCAAAGTTAGACCAAAGGATTCATATTGGATCAAAAAATCTTCTACTTGTTCGACTCTGATTACTTGCTTAAATTCAGCTATATGATTGTAAGGTTCACTAGAACCATCATAGTGGTTTCTCATGCATTTGGCAACTTGAATTGGCCTTAATCTTCTTCCTCCTTCAGGCGGTATAGGCTTCACAGGGAAAACGGGTCTTCCAATGGGTATACCAGGTCCTCTTACTATAAGTGGTCTAACTGGGGCAGGAATTCCATTCCATGGGTCAACAGGTGGTTGAGGCTGATAGTGGGGGTTATTTGAAGGCATAGCAAATTGTACGTGTGGTCTGATCGGGATTTGTGTTTGTTGTGTTTGTCCTGACTGTTGATACAAATTATCCTAAGAGGTTCCATGTGGGTTTCGTGAAGTAGTGGCTTGATCCCTAGGGGGAAACAATGGAATATTCTGATATTTCAACTCGGCTCTTTCTAACTCTGTTATGGGCCAATACCTTCTCTGATTTTTGTCCAGATATGTGATGATGGTGGGGAAGTCAGGATCTTGTAACTCATAGATAGTGATTGGATTAGGGGTTGCTTCCCATAATGAAGAGTGTGCTCTGAGGAGATGCTCCATTCCATTGATCAAATACACATCCATCAAGGAGTCATCTTGGGGAACCAGATCTCCTCTCCAAACCCTAACAACAGTAGATCTCCCTCTAGGAGTGGTCACTTGTTCTTCTTGTCCCTCTGTATTAGGGTTATGAGCATTATCTTCTTCCCCGTGTTCATTGATGTTTCCAGGGTGTTCCATAACAACATACTGGATATCCCTTTTATCCATATAAAATCCTCCTGCATACTTAACTGCTGGCCTAGGCACTATGTAAGCATCTGAAGCTTTCTTCAGTCTGGCCACTGATCGGTTTAGTCCATCTAGGTATATGGGTATCTCATGTTGATTGGTGGTCACATATTCTAAAGATGTTCGATATTCTCCCTCAATAATTGACATCATGCCAATTATTGGTATAGTGTTTTGCATATCCTCAGAAGCCATAGGAATTTCTTCCTCTGACTCACTAGAGGTTTCAGAATAATGTGAACGGCTACTTGGTTCGACTACACTCCCTACGGAAGAGATCACACTTCTTTGGCTTCCTAGGGTTCTTCCAGATCTCAGTTTCATCCACTTAAAAGCTCTGATCAGCCCTTGACAACCTCTAGCTTCTAGAGTTCTTCACTAAGGGTCAGAATTCTAGAAAAATTTGGTTGAGAAAGGACTGACAGTGAAACCTCAAGTCACGATACTTGACCCCAAAAAGGTTCACGATACTCGATATCTGACCCAAGCTGGATATGTCACGATACTCGATATGTGACAAACACCAAAAGGGTACCACGATACTCGATACAAAACAAGTATCATGAGGAAATTCAAGATGATACTCGATACTTGAGGAACTCGATACACGATACTTGATAGGTATCACGATCGGAGATCTGGCGATACTCGATACACGATATTCAACGGGAAAATGTCCACGATACTCGACACAGAACAAGTATCGCGAGGAAATTCAAGACGATACTCGATATTCGTCAAGTATCGGGAAAGTTGCCTCGCGATACACGATATCCAGCAAGTATCGCTATCGAAACTCACGATACACGATACTCAAAATGAATCGCATTATTTTTACTATCTTCTAATCCGTTTAAATCATTATTTTTCACGATACATGATATGCGATATCCAACAAGTATCGTGAGAATTTCTCAACGATAATCGATACTTAGCATGTATCGTCAGACCCGATTCAACGATACTTGATACTTGACAGGTATCATGAAAAGAGTTACACGGTACTCGATACTCAACAAGGTCAAGTATCGCGATACTCAACCACAAGAGATCATGATACTTAGGTATCGTGATACTCGACCGCGGGAGAAAACGATACTTGACACTTTTTCAGTTTTTTTGCAAGTGTTGTTTTGGATTTTAAGTGCATACACATGTGTTTTGAGTGCGTCTGCCCTCCCCTCTTAGCCTGAATAAAAAAAGTACTTCTTCTCTACCCCGCTATGGTCTTCACGATACTTACCGCAGATCATTTTTTTGAAAACTTGATTTCAAAAGTAGTTTTGCACAAAGATACAATAGTGTGCTCACCTTGGAACCTTTCCCAACTCCCTTATCCCTTTGGCTCGCTCTGCAAGGCTCCAAAAATCCGTGGTCTCAGCTCACGATACTCGACAGAGTGCGCACACGATACTTGTGTTGGGAACAAGTGAATTGAAAAGGACAATGTTTTTGGTTTTTATACTCTTGAAAATTCTTACTAACTGAAAAAGAACAACAAGACAAAGGTTGAACTCTAGTTTCCTACCCTACTCCCTTACTCCTCTTACTCTACTCACTCAACTCACTTCCATAGACTAATAACTCACTACACACACTTCAAGAGTGAGAAGTAGTAAGTGCGGATGAATGTGACTTACCAAAGAAGAGAAAATCACCACTCCTCCACTCACTTCAATGCAAAATGCTACTTACCATCACACGAATGCCTCGGTTTGATTCGACACTCCCCAGCAACGGTGCCAAAAAACGTGTGTACCTAAGTTCCAACTTAGGGACTTGTGGAGAAAGAGACTATACCTCAATCCCCCTCAAGTGCATATAGTGGGGATTCACGCTTTAATTATCAATCCGATGAGTATCAAAACCTAGTCGAGTGTATGAGGACATGCATTCAAATGACGATCAATGAAAATGAGTTACTCAAAGAGTGCAAACAAAGCAACGACTATTCCAATCAAACTTCAATTGTCAGTCATGGTGTCGCGACACTTGGTGTAGCATCCAATAGTAAATTGAACTTTTCTCTCAGCTCCCAACTCCAAATATAGAAAATAGCATATTCATTTCGAAGCTCTCGAGAAAACACATACAATGGTGGTATTTTCACTCAATTTTGACGCTTCTACTTCAAGTTATGAGCAAAATACTGAGTCATGGGAATGACCTTCCTACACTTCAGCACTTGCTACACTTCACACACACCTTAACAACAACAAACAAACACTTTCATAGATATACAACACTTCATAACACTCTTTCCAAGCAACACACATGCATACAAGCTCACAAAGAAGATGATACAGAGAGGACAAGACACAAATTCGAAATTATGTGCTCTTAATTATCACAATGGCAAAAAGTCTTTACAAAGATTCACAAATTGACTTATATACTAGTGCCCTAAAAATGGTCCTTTCACACAAGTGACCGGCACTTTATTCACTAAAAGACTAATTTCCTACTAATTTACATGGGTAAGCTAATAATCTTCTGTGGGGATGCATCTAGAGGACTCCTCTAGTGCTTTTACATCAGAAATTATATTAAAAAATGATTATGATACAAAAATAAGGTGTCCAAATCGGAAAAATTTTGGGGCTCATCTTTTTCCCTGCCTTGTGCTTCTGCAACATCCACTCAACAACTCTGCTCACTCTCTACATTCCCTATACCCCTTGACCTCTATGCGAGTGTGTATCATGGTTGCACCTCTATCACTTTGTGCATATCGCTTCTCTACACATGTGTGTCTTGTTGGAGTTTGAGGATTTTGGAAGCACACAAACATCACAAGGAAGAAGAATAAGAAGAAGCTTGAAGCATAATATAACAGTGAATAATCTACCAATTGAATGTACAATAATAAGCTTAGGGTTCATTGGTTCCAATCACAAAGGACATGAAAGTCATTGGCAACAAATGGGTGTACAAGGTAAAGAGGCATGCAGATGGGAGCATCTCTAGGTATAAAGCAAGGTTGGTTTCCAAAAGTTCTACTCAAACCTATGGCATAAACTTTGAGGAAACATTTGGTCCAGTAGCTAAGATGTCCACCGTAAGAAGTTTGATTGCAATTTTAGCATCAAAAGGTTGGAAGATGTACCAATTGGATGTGAAGAGTGCTTTCCTAAATGGAGAGCTTGAAGAGGTAGTCTTCATGGAGTAGCCCCAAGGCTTTGAAGATGAGACGTTTCCACATCATGTATGCAGACTTAAGAAGGCTCTTTATGGAATCAAGCAAGTCCCAAGGGCTTGGAACCAAAGACTTGTGGAGTACTTGGTAAATGTGGATACAATCAGAGTCATGTAGACCCATGACTCTTTGTGAAGAAGGAAGGTAGCAAAAGTGTTTTCATTTGTATATATGTTGATGATTTGATCATTACAGAGGATGATGAAGCCAACATAAATGAAATAAATAGGAAGCTTGGATGTGAGTTTAAAATCTTTGATTTAGGGATTTTAAGGTACTTCCTTGGGATTGAAGTACTATATAAAAAGGAAGGTATATACTTGATGCAAAGGAAATACATTCTAGATCTTTTGAAAAAGTTTGGCTTGTGTGATTGCAAGCCCATTTCAAATCCATTAGAAGTAAATGTTAAAATAAGTGCTCATGAAGGTGAAGAATTGAAGGATGTGACCATGTATAGGTCAATAATTGGTTCTCTCTTGTATGCTACTATGACAAGACCAAATATTGCACATGTAGATAGTATTATCTCAATTCTTACAGGCACTAAGAGTACTTAATCTTGTTGCAGCCAGAAGATTACTTCGGTACCTCAAAGGATCAATGAATGAAGAGCTATATTATCCATTTGATGATGGATTAAATGTACAAGCTTATTGTGATGCTTATTAGGCAGGTTCCAAAGATGATAGGAGGAGCACTAGTGGATATGTTATCATCTTAAGGAAGAAGACCATCTCATGGATGTCAAAGAAACAACCAACAGTGGCTCTCTCCTCCATCGAAGCTGAGCATAGAGACTTAGCACAAGTCTCATGTGAGTTTATGTGGCTAAATAGGTTGTTTGTTGATCTTGATTTGCAGGTTAAGCATGTTAGTATATGATCAATGTCTACCCCTCATGATTGTATGCACATTTTGTAAGACCCCCATTATGAGGAGAAGTCAAGCGTGCATTACTCAATTGATGGGAATCCCAACTTGCATGTTGGATTAAGGTCATATTGGACCATGTAAGGTACTGTAAGGAAAGGAAGTTACTAGGGTCCCCAATTGTGGGGTTTGGGGGAAGCACCCCCGATGTGACGGTAAAGAGAATATTCCCTCTCAAAGTCAAAAATCATTTATATTTGTTAGGTCGGTTTAACCGACCTAAGCCATGTATGGCAACTACGTGGGCGGTGGACACCCATGCTCTACTGCCCATGTATAGTCGTCCATGGAAGGTTGCCCACTATCCTATAGATAGATAACTTCTGCACTACCTAAGATATCAAATCGAGCCAGCATACCTCTACCTTGTATCTCCCTATCTAGAGTTGTCTAGATCTCCATTTAAACTCTACCTTGAGAGCGCACGGGTGAACAATGCCATCATCTTTGTACTTGCTGTTAGTAGAAAATTGTTGAGATACTCCTATATCTGTTATCTTATGTACTGCTCCTGTGTTATATTGCATAACTATTGTCTTACATGGTATTAGAGTGTTAAGGTTCGAATAGCTTGAGAAGTATCACTGTTTTAGCCTACTAGTAGACTAGAATATCAGTAGATCTTTAGAATGATTACATGATGGCTTCATCCTCAAACAAGTGTCTTGGTGGTCCAACTAATGTTAATGTTGCACCTATTCGAATTTGTCCAACTGCATTCACTGAAGGGAAGCTGGATGGAACCAACTATACACTCTGGCAGTTCAAAATTTATATAATTTTTGACTCCTATGAATTACTTGATACTGTCATGGGACTGATGGGATTAGATCCAGAGCCTATACTAGTTGAGGATCTAGCAAATTCAAGATTGATGATTCAGCCAGATCCATATCTTCTACAAGTTTGGAAGAGGTGGAATGTTCATGCATTATGTGCAATTGTCACTAGTGTAAGTGATTATGTGCTTACTTTAGTTCAACATACTACTAAAGCACATGAGGCTTGGGGCATATTGGCTCATCAATATGAGACCAAAAACCACACTAGGATACAAAATTTAGAAAATCAATTCGCAAATGAAAAGCATTGTGATTCTGAAAAGGCTAAAGATTTTATCAAATGCATAAAACATCTTCAAGATCAATTGGCTACAGTTGGTGTTGTTATAACACCAAAAGAGCTAGCTCGAAGATGTGTATGTGTTCTTCCAGCAAAGTATGATGGATTAGTAACAACCCTTAACACTCAGGTAAGACCAACTCCCCTTACATTTGAAGAGTTTTGTGCTATGCTTTTAGAAGAGGAGATGCGATTGAAGAATATTCAAAGTACAAGTGATGCTTCATTCTAAGCAAATGCAAAAGGTAAAGGCTCTTTTGATGGATCAAAGGAGAATCCAAAGAAGAAAAAATTCACAAGAAGTTACTTCTACTGTGAAAATAAAGGACACGCCATCAAGAATTGTAGAAAGAAGCAAGTTGATGAACGAAATGGGACTGTAAAATCATCTTGGAAGACCAAAGAGTATGCAAACAACACAAAGCTGGAGCTATGGGTAGCTATTGAAGAGGTATGCTCATCTGCTCAAGCTCGTGTTGATGAACCATTGATTTTAGATAGTGGAGCTTCTCGCCATATGACCAGTAAAAGAGATTGGTATAGTTCCCTAGTGCCTCTGTGGGAATCCATCAATGTAGTGGTGGGAAATGACTCCAAGTGTCCAGCGGAAGGAACTAGAAGCATCTTTTTTATCACTCCTCTAGGTGTTGAGAAAAAGTTATCCGATGTTCTCTATGTACCTATGCTTAAAAGAAATTTGTTCTCAGTTTCTTTAATAACAGATCATGGACTCAAAGTTCACTTCAATAAGAGTGGTGCAGAAATCATGGATTCATCATGTAATGTAATAGGTAAACGCATAAGACATGATAACTTGTATGAGTTAAGTGCCTTAACTACTATAGAAGATAAGGATGTAAGCAGGTTATGGCACCAACGATTTGGGCATCTCGGATTTGCAATTTTGAAGGAGATGCAAAGAACAGGGATGGTTGCTTATTTGCCTGCATTTTCAGAGTTGCACGAACCTTGTGAAGCTTGCATGATGCCCAAGCAACAATGAAAGGCATTTCCACGAGAGACTAGGAATCGATATCAAGCTCCTCTAGAGATGGTATATGTTGATCTCTATGGTAAAATGTCTACACCTGCTTTAGGAGGATCTTTCTACTTTTTGTTGTTAGTCGACGATTATAGTAGAAAAATGTGGGTTTATTTCATTCGTGAGAAGGATGATGCTTTTGAAAAATTTTAAACGTGGCATAAGTATGTGGAAAATGAATCAGGAAAGAACTTGAAGAAATTCAGAATAGATAGAGGAGGTGAATTCTGGTCAACAGAATTCAGTAACTATTGTAAGGAGCATGGTGTGAAAAGGCAACTTACCACAACTCATACACCTCAACAAAATGGCATTATTGAGCATAGGAATAGGACAATAGTTGAAATGGCTCATTGTATATTAAAGGCTCAAGACATGCCTCATTCATTCTGGACAGAAGCAGTCAATACAACAGTCTACATCCTGAATCAAAGCTACACAAAAACACTAAAGGGGATGACTCCTTAAGAAGCATATTCTAACACAAAACACTGAAGGGGATGACTCCTTAAGAAGCATATTCTGGTAAAAAGCCTTCACTTTTGCGTTTCAGAATTTTTGGTTGTTTTTGTTATGCACATATTCTTGATTCAACAAGATCAAAGTTGGATTCAAAAAACAAAAGTGTATCTACCTAAGATATAGTGAAGAGTCAAAAACATAGAGGTTGTGGGATCCTGAGGCAAGGAAGATGTTTGTCAGTCGAGATGTGGTGTTTGATGAACGACCACACTTAGTAGAAGATAAAGGTAAATCTAATATCTCATCAAACGGAGAAATATCTCACCTTGTGCCTATCAAAAGATAGGTTAAAGTTGAGGAGGAGGAAACATCTCATGGTGAAATTTCCTCAGTAAAAAGCCAACCAGTTGTAGATGCACAACATAAGCCACTACCAAAGTGGGCACAACAACTCTTTGATGATTGCAATCCACATGTAGATGTATCAAAATCATCCTCGGATGGATTATGAAGATCAAAGGGAGCAGAGGAGCAAAGAAGAGCCTAAGAACACATTGTTAACATGGCTTTAATGGAAGATACCATGGGCTCGATAAAGGAACGTACCACCATTGAAGAAGCCCTTGATGATCCAAGTTGGAGAGTGGTAATGTAGTCTGAGTATGATAGTATACTAAAAAATGATACATGGGATCTAGTCGACTTGTTGCCAAAGAAGAAGGTAATAGGTACTAAATGGATTTGGAAAGCTAAGTATAAAGGAGATGGCACATTAGAAAAGTATAAGGCAAGATTAGTTGCACATGGTTTTTCACGAGTCCAAGGATTTGATGTTCAAGAAACTTTTGCACCAACAACACACATGACATCTATTTGGATGATACTTCCAGTAGCTGCACAAAAGACCTGGCCTATTTTTCACATGGATGTCAAATCTACATTTTTGAATGGTCACCTCAAGGAGGAGGTATATGTATCTCAACCACCAGGTTTTGAGGTGCCCAATTCAAAAAATAAAGTTTGCAAGTTGAAGAAAGCTTTGTATGGACTTAAGCAAGCACCACGGGCTTGGTACCAATAGATAGATAATTTTTCAAAAATATGGGTTTTGAAAGAAGTACTTATGATGCTAACTTGTATGTAACAAAAAGACATAGCAAGCTAGTTGTTGTCATTCTATATGTAGAAGATTTGATCATTATAGGAGATCATCAGGAACTCATCAATCAAACTCAGATAAACTTAGGAACTGAGTTTGAAATATAGACTTAGGTCTACTCCATTTTTCTGTGGGAATCGAAGTATGGCAAAGAAAGGATGGCATTTTCATCTCACAACAAAAATATGCCAAAGAAATTCTCAAGGCATTTGGAATGATGGACTACAAACCAACTAGCACACCTATGGAGGTAAATCATAAGCTATCTATGGATGATAACAAGCCTGATGTAGATGCTAAGAAGTAAAGGAAGCTCATTGGAAGTCTTATTTTTTTGTGCAACACTAGACCAGACATTTGCTATGCTATTGGAGTGTTAAGCAAGTTTTCCAACAAACCTAAGGAGATTCACTAGAATGTTGGAATGCGAATTCTAAGGTACATTGCAGGGACCTTGGATTTTGGTATTTTTTATACCACAGGTGAAACACTTCAAGGATATTGTGATTTCGATTGGGCTAGAGATTGTGATTCTAGAAAATCAGTTTTTGGATATTGTTTCTCACTTGGTTCAGTAATATTTTCTTGGGTAAGTAGGAAGCAACCAACCCTTGCACTCTCCTCCACTGAAGCAGAGTACAAAGCAGCTTGTTTTGCTTCTTGTGAGGTATCCTACTTAAGGAGAATTCTTGCAGATCTAGGCTTTCCTTCAAATATGGCGACCGTACTCAAGTGCAATAATCAAAGTTGTATGGCCATTGCAAAGAACCTAGTATTTCATGCTTGCACCAAGCATATAGAGGTACAATACCATTATGTTTGTGAGATAATTGAAGATGAAATTGTGGAGCTAGAATATTGTCCAACAGAGGCAAATTGTGCTAACATATTCACTAAAGCACTTGGAAGAGAGCTGCTAAATAGGCATCTTCAAAAGATGGCTTGCATGTTGGATGAAGGTCATATTGGACCATGTAAGGTACTGTAAGGAAAGGGTGTTACCAAGGTCCCCAATTGTGGGGTTCGCGATAGCGATGAGCAGCCCCAGCTAGGGGGTCCAAGGGGGCCAATAGGCCCCCTAGTGGGGGTCTAGGGGCAACGCCCGCAGTGCGATGATAAAGGGAATATTCCATAGAATATTCCCTCTCAAAGTCAAAAATAATTTATATTTGTTATGTGTGTTTAACTGACCTAAGCCCTGTATGGCAACTACGTGGGCAGTGGCCACCCATGCTCTACCACCCATGTATAGCCATCCATGGAAGGTTGCCCACTATCCTACATATACATGACTTCTGCACTACGTGAGATATCAAATCGAGCCAGCATACCTCTACCTTGTATCTCCCTATCTGGAGTTGTTTAGATCTCCATTTAAGCTCTACCTTGAGAGCGCACGGGTGGACAATGCCATCATCTTTATACTTGCTGTTAGTAGAAAATTGTTGAGATTCTCCTATATATGTTATCTTCTCTATTGCTCCTGTGTTATATTGCGTAACTATTGTCTTACAAAGCAAGTACCCGTTTTTTGTGACACTATAAGTAGCATATCCTTGGCTCAAAGTCCAATGTTCCATGCAAGATCGAAGCATATAGGAGTGCATTACCACTTTATTAGAGAGAAGATCATGTCAAAGGATGTCAAGGTGGAGCATGTCAATATAAAGGACCAATATGCATACATGTTTACCTAAGATTTGGATGGAGTAAAGCTACAACACTTCAATGCATGCATTGGAATGAAGGACCTAGGCATTGAGACTTGAGGGGGAGTGTTGAAAATCAAGTCTCAACCATGCAAAAAGATGCATCCATGAGTTTTGCAAATGGAATAATAAAAAAGAGGACCCAAAGTTGTGGAATCAAGTTAGGCGCTGCACCAAACTCAATCAAATTCAAATCTCATCAATCACCCACCAAAAAGTGCACCTACACTGATTGGTGGGTGGTTAGCTAGATTGTAGGAAAAATAAAACTCTATATAAGCACCATCCCACATTCGTTGCTTGAGTTGTATGCATTCCATGTGTTTCCCATTTAGTTTGGTGAAGTCCTAAATTTCAACAAGCAAGCCCTTGCTTTCTTAGCTTATTTTCGCATGATTTTGCTCCTCTCTATCTAGAGGTGTAGTGAGGCTTATCCAAAATCTGATTGTACCAAATTGCATAGCATTGTATTTTCTATCAGTGTACTCATTTTCATTGATTTCAAGCTTCATTTGGTCTCTCATATAGTGACCCAAAGTGTGCCAAAGTTTTAAGCTCTTTGCCTGAGTGAGTTGTGAGAAATTGCTAAGTTTTTGAAGCTATATCTCTGCACATAGATAGACCGTGTTGCAAACATGTAGCCTGTCTCATAGTGGATGGTTTGCCCATATGGAATATCCATTTGGGATGATTTAAATCTTGTTAAGTAGTTTTTAGAGTCTAATTTAAGTCGATAAAGTTTCATTATAATTTCATTATAATTCTCTGTACAGGTGTAGAAAAGTTTAGAATAGTGAGCATATATCACTGCTTGTGGGCCTAGTAGAGGGCAACCATCTTCCATTGTTGCATTGGGGTGTTAGAATCATCCCTCATCACACTAAGCTCTTACTAGTTTTGGCTAGTGATGTACCAAATTATCTCAAATTTGGATCAATGCTCTACAAATGGCACATTTCGAAGGCAATATTTCAATTGGCGTAGTGGGGATGCCTAGAGAGCTCCTTGTACTCACAATTGGTCATGTTGGCCTTGGGCTAGAAAATTTTCAACCAAAAGTTGGGTTAAGTTTTAGTATTAGAGTGACAATTGTTACTCAATGTATCATAGTTATGATGTTAAGTGATTATATTTCCAAAATGGCCATGTTCTAAAATTACTAGTGAGGAGAATTGAGAAGGTTTCAAGATGTGGATGTGACCAATGTGAATTGGTACATGGGGCTATTGATGATAATGGTGGTAAAAACATTGGTCTTTTGTGGATACGCGATTAGGAAAAAAAGTGAATCATGCATGGATCTTTTTGATTAAGTAGTGATTATTGATGGACCAATCAAAAGATGGTGATGGCCACACTCTATAACCTATAAACTACTAGGCTAAAGGGGAAAGAGGAGATAGGATTCCCCTAAGTTCAAGTTTAGCCTGTAGAGAGAGAAAGGAATCTCTTAACCAGCTTGGGGCCAAAAATCCAAAAATTTCAAAAAGTTTTAAAACTCATCATAACACCATTCAATGGCCCTTGACCATTTTTTAGGACCAAAAGTCTTAGTTCTTACCCTAAATTCAAAATATGTGCATGATTTGACATTAAAAAAATGACTTTTTCTAAAATAATTGGAAATACAACTTTTCTGCTTCTAAAACTCACATTTTGCTACCCAGGTCCCAAAAAGTCATCCCCTTCCAATAGTTTTTCTCCATACCTCACGATTGAACCTCTTGAAGCCATCAAAGTGGATAAGTTCGTTGCTAGGGATCATGCATCCCGTGGCAGTGGGTCATCCTTGGAAAACTACATTGGAAAGTTGACAATGGATGATTTTATAATCATTCATAAATATTACACACCTCAAGGACATTTCATGACATGGCACTTGAAAGCCTTCAAGGTATTATGTTTATCCACAATCATGCAAAGTACTAATTGTGTCATTTTGGTTAAGAAATATCTATTTTTAACTACACTCGGACTTAATTTTAGAGGAAAGGTTCTAAGAAAAGTAGGAATTGCTATGGGTCTTGGATTGCAAGAACATAATGTAATTTCCAAGTCTGTATTGACCTATCAATCATTACAATCTATCCAAGGGAGGCTAAAAATTGTAGAGAAAGGTAATCTTCAAGAGCGTGCCCCATTCTCCTCTCTAGATCTACTTAATTTCATGCAAGTTTAAACAATGCAAAAGATGTATCATGTGACTGTGTGGATTTTGAAAGTCTTTTCTGGCATGTTACTAACATTTGTGTAGACCCTGAGCACTTATGCAAGCCAGCCCACTTTGAATCCAACCAAATGCTACCTTAAATTCATATTTAAGCCTTTCCATGGCTTACAATTGCAAATAATAATCACATCCATAGAAATGCGAGAATAGACCCTGCAAAATTTTGCAGAGCCTTTCTTTTGTATTTTTGTAGCTATGGATTTTAGCACTTGTGAGACTTGGAAAGGCTTGCATGGATATATTTGCTCAAGATTTAAAGAGAATAAGTATAAAGAATGGTTTGCAAAGGGTAAAATATATAAAAAAACTCTAGATATTCTCTAGAACTAAATGTTCATAAGCCATCTTATTGGGAACTCATGAGTCCTTTTTCTCATGCACAATTGTAAAGCCTGAGCACCTATGCAAGCCAACGTTGTTTAAATTGAAGCTAAAGATACCATAAATACATATGTAATCCTTTCCATGGCTTACGCATGTGAAAAAACCCAGCCACAAAAATGTGGGATTCTGTCCTGCAAAAAAAATTGTAGAGCCGTCTCCCAGGTTCTTGTGGCTAGATTTCTTTCTAAACTTGTAAGCCATAGAGAGGTTTACATCAACCTATTTGGTCAGATTTCAAACTAAATAAGGATAGATAAATATATAATTAACTTATCTCTTTTCAAAACTTAACTTCAAGATAATAAGGAGAGAAAGAGATACAAATAGAAAATATAGGGTAAGACAAAAGATTTCATTGATCATTGAAGTACATTGCAATAATGCATTTCTCAAAAGAAACTAATTACAAATTCATGGGTTATTTCCTTTTATTCTTCTAATTAGCTGAGTGACTTTGGGTTGTATGGTTTCTCTCTTGGCATGGATAGCACAGAGGTTGGCATCTTGAAGCATGGAGATGAGGTAGGCCTTTGCTGCCTCTTGGGGTGACTCAAGTGTTATTCCTTGTATTCCAAGACTTGCAAAATAGCTTTGAAGTTATTCCCTTACCATTCTCACAAGTGATCTTTGTGGTATGAGAAGCTCAACTGATATTTGATAGTGTATTCGCTCTGTAAATGCTCTACAATGCCTCCTCCATCTTTGTATGGATCTTGCATTGGAGGGAATGTTAGGTTGTGTCCATTGTAGCCTATGATATGGTTGATAAGTCTTTTTTTTTCATTGTACATGCCTTGAAGGTCCAAGTTCATCTTCCACATTCTGTTGTCGACTTGTGTGCTGGCTTTTCTCCCTTTCCTCCTCTGTTGGTATTTGGCCTTGTCCTTGGGGCAATGTCTTGCATACCTATGTTACCATATGGCTTGTTGGAATGTGTTTCTCATTCCATGGTGGTTCAGTGTAGCTCTCTTCGTTAGATGATGATTCTAGATCTAAATCAGAATCAGATAGAACCCTTGTCCTCAACACTTGTTTGGGCCTTTCCTTGATTGGTTTCCTATGTGGTGGCTCATCTTTAGACTTTGAATTTGAATTTTCTACCTTGTATTGGCATGGAATAATATTTTACAAAATACCTTTGTTTTGTAGTGCCTGCTTCAAAGAATAGTACAATGCACTGTATCCACTAGTACTAATACCTAATTCATCACATACCATCAGTACCTCTCTAGGAGTAATAATATCTTCTAACTTGTCCGCAAAACCTTCAAACTTGCATCCCAATATGATTTCCTATTAGTGACTTTAAAATAGTAACCACATGTTTGTTGGTCGCTCAAACAAGAATTCAACAACTTGAATTGTTCCTCTATTGTTGATGAAGTACTATCATCTTCGACAAATGACCTACAGAATAAGAAGCTCAGTCTAAAAGTTTCATAAGAAAAGAAGTGAAACAAAAACTTAATTGCACAAATATGTCGCTTTCTTGCTCCACCACCAGTTGAAGGAGCTTCAAAGGATGATGATGGTTGTTTCTTCTATCTCATACCAAGTGAAATCTCTTTCAATTGTTGGAAATTGGCTTTTAACTTTGTAATTCTACTCTCTTTTTCTTCCACATCTTGTTGGAGTATATTATTGTCCTCTTTTAAAGATTTGAGAGCACTTTCTAAAGTGTCTGTCTTCAAATGGTTGTGATGACTAAGCTACATCCAATCATTTGTAGTAGATGATGAATGGTTAGACAATCACTTGCAATAAATTAGTAATTGAGCTTAACCACTTCCAAGGAATTGGAGAAATGTTGGGATACTATGGAATATTGGATGAAATTTGCACACTAAATTTAGTGAATACAATGCACCATTGACCAAAACATCAATATTCTTCTCTTCAACTACATGTCCTTCATTTTGAGAATCTTTTTCATTGTTATCTCTAGTTCTTGGATCAAATGCTGATGGAACATGAACATGTACACTTGTTGAATGAGGATAATGCATAGGTTTTGGTATATTGTTCGTAATACATGTGAGCACCATGGTATTCAAAAACTCTAGCACCGTACTAGCAATAAATACATTGATGGCTGGAATCGCTTGTATAGTAGCTAGATTTTAAGAAAATGGTGTGTTTTGGTATGTGCATGCATAAAAAAGACTTTTGGCAATGTGTAAGAGTGAAAATAGTGTTTTTTAAAATCATATTTTGGGATAACCAAAGTTATGAGTTTGATGATGTGGCACTTAATTTTTGGAGGGATTTTCAAAAGTATGTTTTTTCACTGTTTTCTTTTTAAGCGAACTAAAACTTCTAACATATGCATAAAAGTATGGGCCATTTTGAATAAGAATAGTTGAAAAGGATACTTTTCCAGAAAAGTTTTTCCTCATAGAGATGATTGGATTTGATGATGTGGAAAGTGACTTCTCTCTCTCTATGCAAAAGAGACAGATGATCCTAGCTCAACCTAATAAAGAAAAGCTTTCTTTAGCCTAGTAAAAATGCTTTATTAAAAGCACTTTATCTCTTTAAGAAAGTATAAGATTGAGCTTAATCCCTAAAAGTTAGGAATCCTTACAATGCCCAAGCAGGGCATGGGAGTGTCTTTGTTGTATACCCTCCATAGATTCTTCTTTGCAATAAAGCTTATTACAAGAAGAACATACATTAGTAATCAATCATTGGTTGTGAAGTTTGTATCACCTTCTATTCCACATTTTGTTTCTCTTCTTTTCTTGCTTCTTCTTCTTATTATATTATTATTATTATTATTTTTATTCCTCTTCTTCTTCTTCTTCTTCTTGTTCTTCATCATTTTGAGTGTTTTGATGGCATGCTTCACGTGAGAAAAGAACAAAATACTAAAACACTAGTTAATTCACAAGTAAATGAATTGAGACATGAGAAAGTGTGTGAGCATTGTGCCAAATATTTTAACCCTTAAAGAGTATGTGTTATAGGAATTGCATCATTTTTTATGAATAATGCTTAATGCATGGCCCTGTTTTTTATCCTATCAAGTGCATACTATAGGGAAAACATTTCTAGCATGTATGCATTTTTGGAATGATGGTCTTACCTCGTGTTATACTTCTTTGCTCTATGTCTTCCTCCAAATCTAGATAGATGCATGGAGGATTGGTAGAGATTATTTGATAACCATCTAGATCATGTATGTACTTGTATCAACAAAATGTATTTGGTTCTTTTTTTTCCATATTCATAGTTAGAGAATGGTGGTTTCTATAAGATATAGTGAATTTGTAAAAAAATAGCTTTATTACAGTAGCATGAAAAATTTGATCATAAAGAGAAAGATTTGATTATACTTGATGAAAAATAAGAATATTATGGATTACTTTTAGGAGCTCACACATGAATGTGATTCCTTTTATAATCACTTTGATCCTTGAAATTCATTGCCTAAGGTTGAAGCCTTGATGGATTGGTCCTCCTTGATGAGTGAGTTATCTCATTTCATTGTTGCACTTGCTCCTTTTGATCCATGTTTGTTTTTGAACCAATGAATAATGTCTATTGCTTTCCACTTTTTGTAGTTAGTGGATTGACTTTCTTGAAGATATCACTCTTTTCCTTTCTTCTTTGACTAGCTATTCCTTACTTGGACACTCAAATCGATCTAAAATGGTAGCAAATGGTGCATCTAGCTCTTGCATTTGAGTAATGATGTTGTCTCCATTCAATCATTCAAAAAGCAATTATGAACTTGATGATGGGGAAGGGGGTGGCTGATGGATATTGAGGAATAGAAACATGTAAGAAACCATCTAAAACATTCTCTAAGGTGGAAAAACAACCATATTATCCTCAAGGAAGCTAAAAAATCCCTTTCTTTATACTACAACTAATATTGTGCCTTGATTCAAGTTCAATAAGCTAATCTTGTCCTAGTATCACATCTTCTAATAGTCTTTATCATTACATAACAAAAATGTTATGTGCATACAAGGATTTTCGAAGCAAACAAGAATCGCTACTTCTTTGATAAGTTTGAATTTCTATCCACACATTCCAAATTGTTGGAGTTTGAGGTCTATGAAAGCACACAAATATCACAAGGAAGAAGAAGGAGCTTGGAGAAAAACACCATATAGATTGAGTCACTGAGTGAATATACAAAGATAAGTGACCCATTAGGGTTATGCATATATAGAAGCTGGGCAAGAAACCTCTTAAAGAGGGAAAAAAATTCCTTAGTGGTCCTAAGTGTGTTCATACACATCACTACCAAAATATATTAACAAATCCCCTTTGGGAGTGATGTGGTGGACAAGGAGTTGGCACTCATGTATAAGGAAGTGCCAAGCTATGTGGAAAGAAATCAGTCCACAAAAGGAAGTAATCCCAAAGCTTTGCAAAAAGCTTCAAACTTCTCCCTAGGCAAAACCTTGGTGAAAAGGTATGCGACATTGTCCATTGAGTGCACATAAGCCAAACTAATCTCTTTAGTAGAGAATCTCTCCTTGACATAATGATAATGCACTTCAATGTGCTTTGTGTGAGCATGGAACACAAGGTTCCTCACAACTTCCAATGTACTATGATTATCAATGAAGGATGGTTGTGGTAGAAAATTGACCGAAACCCAAATCAGCCAAAAGGTGTATGAGCCACACAAGCTCAATAGTCTCTTTGAAGGTTTCCCTATACCTAGCCCCACAATTAGAAGTAGCCATAGTAGACTACTTCTTGCTCAACCAAGATATGCATGAGCTATCAAGCATGAAGCAAAAACCACTAGTGAAAACACGAGTATCATAGCAACCGACTGAGTTCGAGTTAGAAAAGAATGTGAATTTGGTGCTAATGATCCCCCTTGGGATAAAACAATTGAAGTATGTGAGTACTGGTCAAGTAGCAAAAGATGCACTTAACTCTTTGTCAATGCTTAGCACCTAGGCAATGCATAAAACTCCTCATCTAAGAGACTCCAAATTGAATATCATGCCAAGTTATGCATAAGTAAATCAAGCCTCCAACAACCTACACATAGAGAACAACATCAAATGCATCTCCAATATCCTGAAGACTCAATCCCAACCCTATTTCCATGAGAGAGACAATAGGTTTGTAGTCTTCAAGGCTAGAACATTGCAATAATGTGTCAATATATTTTTTTGACACAAATCTATTCCCCAATCAACTTGCATAAAATAAATCCCTAAATAATGATGAAAATGCTCCAAATCTAACATCTCAAAAGAGGCATGCAAATCAACATTGAATTCAGTAATATGTAGGACCAGTGAGGAGCATATCATCAACATATACAAAAATTAAGTACATCTTCACGCTTAACATATAAGGTGCTCTCAGTTGGACTATTCTCAAAACCATGTGCAAGAAACTAGGCATGTATCTTTTCATACGAAGCATGTGGTGCTTGCTTCAATCCATATAATGCCTTTTGAAAGCTACACACTTTGTTTTCATGCCCTTTGACACAAAACCATTCAAAAATATAGTTTTAATGCACAATTGTGTACCTAATTCATGAAGCCTTTAGGTACTTGTGCCGATGAGACTAAATCTCAATCGCCCCACAAGTGCATATAGTGGTGGATCGATACACATTTAATTATCAATTCGAGGAACCATATGAACCAAGTGTATGAAGATGTGTGTGCACATGATGGAAAGTGAAATCGCTAATCTACAATGCATGTGAAAAGACTTAACTACCTCTCTAACTCACTAATCCTCTGAAAATGCATGCCACGATACCGTTTACATTAGTAAACACAAATTTGAACTTTTCTCCTAGCCCCAAACTCCGAATATGGGCAATAGCAGGTTCCTCTTGAAGCTCTCAACGAGACGCATCTATTGGCGGTATCAAATCTGACAAATGCTCTTCATTTTATGAGCAAAATAGTGAATGGCGAGAAACACCAACAATCGCTCCACGACTCATAATGGCTTACACACACACTACAATAGTTCAAAAGCGATGGGAAGGGATAGATAGTAGTCCTACACATAGATTCCAAGCATTACACACACACACACACCAAAGATCATGGAGAAGGAGGAAATCAGTAGGAAAGAAGCAAATTCGGAATTCTTCTTCAATTCTTCACAATGGCAAAAATTCCTTTACAAGAGTCACAAAGTGATTTATATACATGTGCCCTAAAAATGGTCCTTTCACACAAGAGATCGGCACTTTATTGACTAATGTCTAATTTCCTACTATTTTACAAGAGTTATATTACAAGAATTTGGGCTTATGCATTTAGAGGACTCCTCTAGTGCTTTTTCATAGCTTCAAGGGAATTTCATAGAATTTTGAAGAAGAAAATTCATGCTCATTAATTTGAAGATTTTGGGGCTCCTCTTCTGCACCTCTTTTCTCTGCAACACTCTCCCCCTCTTTGTCTCTATCATCCCTTGAGAGGCTTTGCTTCTTGTTTGTAGCTTGTCTATAGCTCCTTAGTACACACACCGAGTGGTCGAAGAAGCGATAATGACTATCAGTGAATTTGTTACCTTATCCAATCTAAGTCCTTAGCTTCTGAAAACCCCTTGGTATTCCTTACATTCATAAATCTTGGTTGTTGTGTTAAGTCTGGTTGCCACGCACGCATCCAATAGCTAAGAATATGATATTCTTAGTCATCGGCTTCAACTTTTCAGCCTCTGCCTCTTTCTAACTTTTGGTCCTCAGATATGTCTTTGTCTTCACACATTTGAACTTGTTGTATTGATTGGCTTGTTTACTTCTTTCCACCACACGCTCCTAGTAGATGAGGAGATAGTTAAGACCTTCAGACAATTTGTTACTTTATCCGATTTGAAGTCCTTTGTGTGCAGTCTCCCCCTGAAAGGTCCTGGTTGTTGTAATTCTTTGTTTCCACTCTTCGGGACCTGGTCCTTTTGCGTTGTAGCCTGACACGTGCCCCTGTGGGGCTTTGGGCAGTGGGTGATTATTTCTTAGTGAGGTGCTTTATTCTTTGATCTTCTCTTCTTGCTTGACTCTCCCTCCACACGTCCCTCCTCCTGAACTCTGTCATCCACGACAGGCTTTTTGTGGCGACATGTATAAGTTTGTATGACTTTTTGCTCTCTATGATTAAGCGAATCTGCTTGACATATCATCAGTTCCTTCCATTGGCTTGACTTTACTCCATCATTAGGTGCCTGTTTATGATCTGCAAAAAAACTTAATTCGTAGGCCACCAGTCGCGCATTTAAGTTGGAAGACATTTTTACAAATATTTTCAAGTCCATTTCAAAAAACCCTGTAAAGAATGCTTCTTCAAATGTTTGCATGTATGGACTCGTAAGAAACATAAGTCTCGAGTATATTGCTATGATTGTGAGGAGACTCGGGGTGGTGGATAGATAAAAAATTAAAGCATCTGCTCCTTGATTAATTCCAATGAAGCTCACAAAAGTATACTGCACGTGTTGAAATACCTTTAATCCTATAAGTAGCATACTCAAAATTTTGTTTTTAATTTTGTTGGCTAAATCTAGGACTGTGGCATATCAGGATAGCCAAGATTCCATCATCAGCACCATATATTCCTCTATCGGTACATAGTTGCGAGGCAGACTAGGTAGTAGCGGATAGTTTAGCCATTGATTATTTAAGCTACCTTGGTGCTGCGCTTCCTAAAATTGCATCCAGGCACATCTTCTAGGGATTGGGAAAAAAGATGGATTCACTTCCAGCACGTACGATGCCGACTCCCAGTGTACCCTTAGTGTAGGATTCTTCTCCCAAAACTTGCATCTCCAGACAGGATCTGCCTTATCAAATTCTTCTTGTGTATATGTGAATGTCTACAGGTTAAATTGCAGATCGCTATCCGGTTCTTTATTGGTGGTCTTCTTTATATACTATCATGTCTCTTCTTTAAGTAATCTGTAAGGTATATTGAACGGCTTCAAAATATGTTCCATGCTCTTGCTTTCAATCTTTGCCTCTTTCATTACCTTGACCACCTGTTCTTCAAATTGCTCCATAAGCTGGGACACCAATAGTGCCCTCTCATGTTGGCTTAGTTTTGCAATAGCCCGATGATGTCTTTTAGTGTTTGGCTCTGCTGCCTCCTTTATCGGTGAATAATTCATGGGGGGAGAAAGAGGACGTACCTTTGTCTCCTCAGTAGCCGCTTTGGAGCTTGGAACTACTGGTGTCCCCGTTGTTACCTGTTGTTCTATTTGAACTTTTAATTTTGCAATGATTTCATCCTTTTCTTTGATTTCATCTATCACTCTCGTGATTTTTTCCTTGTTCTTCAGGAGCTCTTCTCCTATGGCAGCCATTTGAGTGGCATCTTCATTACATTGTTCGATGAGTTTGTTCTCTACCACCTTCCATCTTTTTCTAAGTTCATTAGTGTCATGCATATATCTCTTTTCCCATTCCTCTGTGATAGCTTGCTCTTGTTTCAGCTGATCTTCATACTTTGCAATTTGATCTTCCAATGTCTTTGTGTCACTTGGAGTCATTTCTGGTGCTTCTATGGGTTGGTTGTATAGTATGGCAGTCATAAGTTCTTTATTTCTATTTCTTAAATTGTTTGCTTCCTCCATATATACGTTGATTTGAGTTTCAAGCAGCTTACTTCTGGCATTCATTCTTGCTCTCTCTGCTTCACCAACTTCATATTTTCTTTGTAGCTCTGTGAGTTGATCTTGGAGCTTCCGATTTTCTGTTGTTAGCATGGTGCATTTGTCCTTGGCTTCCTGAGCTTCCGATTCCTTGGTTGAGAGTGCCTATTGAGCTTGAATTAATTACGCAGACAAGTTGTCACTTTTTACCTAGAATTGGCTTCTCTCTTTCATAGCCTTGTCATAGTCTGCATCCGCTTCGAGCATTTGTTGTTGAGTGTTCATAGCTATTTGTATCATTTGCTTCACTACAAGCTCTATTTAGCCACATCCACATTTAGCCATGTTTTGGGGATACTTGGTTCTTCCCTCATTAGTACATCTTTTCCTTGTTCCACGTGTATAGTTGCATTATGAGGTTGTCTTATTTGAAGATGCACTTCTCTCTCTTTTTTCTCTTCTTTGTTTGTGATCGACTTTGTAGTGCTTCCTTGAAAGATAACATCCAAAGGAGAAGACTCTGCTACCACCTTGATTGGCGTGAATGGCTCGGTCTCTGCCACTTCTTTTTGTTCTTTCTCTTCCTTTGGCCTCTTTACGAGGGCTTCTCCATCTAAGCGATTCTCTGTAATTTGAATGTGCATCTCTTCATTCATTTTGAATACATGAATCCCCTCTTTAGGTGATTCTTGCTTTATAGTGTCCTTGATAGTGTCGTCAGGAGTTTGGTCTATCTTTGTACCTTTTTCTCCAAAGTCATCTGTGACTTGATTCATTCCTCCCAATTACCATCATCTTTTGAGTCATTTTTAATGTCCACATTCATCATAGATGGTTCCTACTCTCCTTGTGTATCAGAAGATGAACTAGAGTTGGTCAATCCCAATTCTCTATATTGATGAGCTTTAGTCAACGTCTTTCTTTGCTCAGTGTCTTCATGAGACTTGTGGTAATGATGCCCTTGTATTGTCCGGTTGACTTGACCTTCCATGTATTGGTGGGTAGCCACCATTGCTTTGTTTAGCTCCTCTTCAGTAATTGGTTTGGGGTCCTCAATCTTAGTCCTTGGAAGTATATGTATCCTCTTTGAAGTTGGAAGTGATTCTTCTGCCTTCATCATTTCTCGTAGTCTTTTGGTGCCTCTCATTCTCGGTTGCGACCTAGTCTCGGCTTCTTCCACCACTTTTACTCCCTTCTTCTTTCTTGGGACCATGGCTAACTTAGCATACTTAGACATTTCTACTGCTGAAGGCATTTCTTTCAGATGTTCCCAGATACCCAATGCATGGTAGATGAGTATGGTCAGTGCGACACTTCCGTTCAATAACTTTTTATGGTTCCACTGCTTCTTAACTTCAAAAAGATGCTCTTGGATGTATGGCGTCATGCTCACTTGATTACCAATATGTTTGATAGCATGAGATAGCATCTGCACTATGACTTTCTATGGTGTGGTGTATTGATGCATATTTGGAAAACAAAAGTGTTGGTGAATTAGATAGACTTCTTCTTCTATATCTATGCGATTGATATCCGTGAATGTCCATATCTTGGTACCTCAGATTTCATCTTTCAAGACTATGTTTCCATCCTTTTCCCATCCAAAGGCCTCCTTGATCAAGTCGTGAGAGAATTGGATGATCCCCCACTCTCCTGCCGAATCTAGAACTCTTGTTTCTAGCACTAATGGGTCATGTAAAGCTATTTGGAGGGTATTCATCACCTATGTGCATCGTTGGAAGTCCAGCTTGTAAATTGGTAGCTCAAAGTATTTTTGAATACCTGCCTTTGTCATTATGTATACAATTGATGGGCTGTCATGCAAGACTTTAAAATCTTGAGACATGACCGGGAACTGATGGTCGATGTCCATAATCTTTATTGTCAGTAAGAAAAGATAATCCCTAGTAGGTTGATCCTCGTGAAACCAATGACCTTTGGCTTTGGTCACACTCTGTAATGGAAACTCTAGCACCTCTTCTTGAATAGTTGCTTCAGAATCCTCAGAAGCCATCTGCACTTGTAATAGAGAGAGAATCAGCTTCTAGTAGAAATCAATTCATGTGTTACGTGTGGCTTAGTGATATTTCGTTTCCTTCATCACTCTGTTCCCCCTTGCTTAAGTAAGTAAGGTATCTTACCACACTTCTTTTGATTTATATTCCTGAAAGAGAACAAAAGTTAGTTCTAGCCGAAGCATTTATTTATGTACAATCAAGTTCATTCCTATAGCCGTAGAAACTAAGACCTATTCCCATGATGGAAAGGTGCACCACTAATTTTGTTTAGAAGGTAATGTGCCGAATGCATGGCCTTGTAATGGGGCCCTATCATGCATACTCTAGGTGCATTGGACTCTTCATGAGTGCAAGTGGAATCTAGTTGAGTAGGTTGTTCTTGTCGTTGCTCCTTCTTGGGTCTCCATATCCATTTTGTAGTTGGTATTTGAGGTATTTGGTTCCATCATTTTTGTCATTCTCTGGTCCTTGTTGCCTTCTTTCTTGAAGTCTGATTGGTTGATGTCGTTTTCCTTTTTTACTTTTGTTGATTCCTTTTGGGCCTCCTTGTTTCGCTTTGTTGGCATAATATCTCATTGAGCTTGTCTAGCTCTTGGTTAGTAGTCTGTCTAACCTTCTTTGGGATCCACATACATCAATGTGTCTTTTGGGCTGCTACTAGTGATTTTAAAAGCCATATCCTTAGGAGCCTTTTTTATTCTGATTGTAATGAAGAGGATTGGTTGTTCCTCCTTGCCCTCATTGGATGGCTGACTAGCTTCTGTGTTGGCTTCTCTGGTTCCATTATTATATCCTTTCGGACCCATTGCAGATGAATGTTCCATGGATATGATGCTCGAGATGTAGACTTCCATGTGGATGTTCCATCCTTGGTGTAGGTTGATTTAGAAGTATTGTCCTCACTTTCTCTCTTGGATTCATCTCTCATGGGAATGGTAATTGTATCATCATGCAACATATGCATATTTGTAGGTAATTCTAGACTAGGGCATTCTTTGGGTATGATCTCGATTGATTCATTTTCTAACTCCTTTTCTAAGGTTTCTTTCTCAAGCTTAATAACCTCGTGAACATGAGAAGGTTTGCCTTCTAACAAGCTAACGATTTCTTTATGTCCTATTTTGGCTGATATGTATCCCTATGCTAGATGAATGCTCACTTCATTCTCGATAATCCAATCTTGCCCTAGGATGTGATTTTCAATTAGGTATTCGTCCTTGCATACCAAAACTCTTTGCTCCATAGTGAAATTTCCTAGGTGAAGGGATATTTGGGCTTCTCCAACACATTCTATAACATGTCCTCCAATGTCTATCATGCACGCGTTAGTGGGACTTATGTTCGATTGAAGGTGTGTGATTAATGTCTTTCGTATATAGCTAAGGGTTGCTCCTGAGTCACTCAGGGCATCTATCAACTGGTACTCTGTGGTTCCAATCTCGAGGTTTAAATATGGTTGGGATATACTGAGGCTCCCCTTTCCGGTTTTATTGACTTGGTAATTGGCCATAGGTATGGGTTCTTGTCCTTGTAGATATCATTCATCCCTTTGTTTTATCCATTCCTTCCATTTCTTGATATGCTCTAAGGTTTCTTGGCGTGATTCTTCTCTAATTCTCTCCTCTTCTTTCTTTCGATTCTGAGCTCCTACGAGTCGTGCTAACATATGAGCCGTCAATGGCTCCATATATCATTTTACTCGACAACCGCTTATGTAGTTAAGAAGGATATCTCCATCTACTATGGCTAGATTCACTACTCTGCTAGTTGAGATTCTATTAATCAGTAAGGGTCCATATCCGCGTTTCTGTAGTTTCTTCGCATGTTGCTTCAATGTATACACCAGGACTAAATCTCCTTCTTTCAAGCCTTTATCTTTGATGTGTGTATCGTAATACGCTTTCTATCTCCTTTTAGCGGCATGAATTCTTGCAATTGCTTGTAGACTTGTTTTGTGTAATTTCTCCAGTTGTTATAGTTGCTTGGATAGTTTGTGACTTGTCCACTCATACTGTTGTGCTACTCATAAAGTAGGTACCAAAAAGTCGATAGGCAGGATTGCATTTTGTCCATAAACTAGGTTAAAAAGGAGTAGTTCCAATGGTTGTTTTGTAAGCCACACGAAAGGCCCAAATTGCATGATGCAATTGTTTGTCCCAATCTGACCTTCCATTATTGACTATCTTGGTCAACACTGTACACAACACTTTATTGGAACTTTCTGCTTGACCATTGGCTTGAGGGTGATAAAGGGCTGATTTTTTATGAATCACGAGGAATTCATTCATCAAGGACTCTATCACTTTGTTAATGAAGTGCGTTCCTCTATCACTTACTATCTCTATAGGTAGTCCAAAGCGAGTTAAGATGTTCTCAAAGAGGAACTTGGCTATGGTCTGAGCATCGTTCTTTCTAGTTGCTTTTGCTTCTAACCATTTAGTTAGATAATCTTTCGCCACTATTATGTACTCAGTGTGTGATCCTTTGGCTAGTGGGTTCATTGGTCCTATGAAATCAATACCCCATTTGGAAAAGGCTCTCGCACAAACCATGGGTCTTAGAGGCATGTCATCTCTTCTAATAGGGTACTTAGCTATTTGGCATACCTCACAACTTCGTACGTAGGTGTCTGCATCCATGTGTAGAGTTGGACACCACAGGCCTACAAAGAAAATCATTTTTACAGTTCTTTCAGCTGAAAAATGCCCTCTTGTGGCACTTGCATGCACCATTTCTAATATGGGTAAGTACTCTCCTTCATGCACATATAGTCGTAGTTGATTGTCTTTTCCTCTTTTGAATAATTGCCTCCCCAATATAACATAGTCTTTACTTATTTCTTCTAGGATCGCTTCCTAGATAGGTTTGCTCCTTCCTCATGCTCGCATGTTTTTAAGAATTTCACCAATGTCTTACTCTAGTCTCGTGCTATCGTGGAGAATTGTAATGAGGTATAGTCTTCTAGAGTATTTTTCTTGACATTCCGAGCAACTACTAACATACTCATGAACATCCTTAGGCATATCCGGCCAATACACTCCCATTCGTTTTAATTCCCTTAGTGTTCCATGGGTTCCCTTGTGCGTTCTCCATATGCTTACGTGAGCTTGCTCAATCAAGTTCTTATGTTCGTCTTCTTCTACACATCTTGACAATACACCATTAGGTTCTTTATGGTACACACTTCCTGCCACAATGTGCAAGTTGCACGATTGTAGAATTCCCTTCCTAACCTCCTTGTTAATTGGGTGTTGTGGTCCATGTGTGAATATTGGAATTAACTTCTCTGCCCACTTAGGACATACTTCCAAGTTGAACAGATAAGTGTCTGGTAAAGCATCTGGTACTCCGTTAGGTGGTTCTCCATGTGTTAACCTAGATAGATGATCAACTCTTACGTGGGTATTTCCTTTTTTTTACTACCACTTTGAAGTCGAACTCCATTAGTAATAAAAACCATCTTATTAGCCTTCCCCTATTACAAGGCCTGATGTTCTATGAAGAACTTGAACTTGTTGGCTAGAAGGTAGTGTCTAAATTTCTTCACTGTGTACACCATTCCTAAACCTTCTCGTTCCATGGTTGTATAGTTTCTTTCAGCTTGATTCAGTTGTCTGCTCACATAGGCAATAGGGTGGTCCAATTTTCCTTCGTCTTCAGGTTGAGCTAAAATGAATCCTATTGCGTAGTTGGAAGCATCTACATGGATATGAAAAGGCTTATTCCAGTTGGGTGTTTCCAAAATAGGTGTTGTGCTGAGTCGGTTTTTTAGTTCATTAAACGCTTTCTCGCATTCGTTTGTCCACGTGAATTGGGTTATGGTGTAGCTCAGTGATGAGTAGCACCTCCTTTAATGTCAATTCGGGAAGATGTGAGGATGGTATGAAGACCTCGAGCAAGTGAAGGCACAAGTACGTGAGTGAGAAGCACACTAACATGCACACACATACACACACACACACACGCACACTAGGTAAGACAAAGTGTGAGAAGCAATGGAGTTCTTTAGATTACTTCCAAAAAGCTCCTACAAGTTCAAATCAATTACAAGATAACCTCAAAAATGAGCTCTCTAGCTCTATTTATAGTTTTTGACTAGGTTTTGGCCGTGTCCAGACCTAGTGTCTGGCTCAGTTAAAAATTAGGTTCTAGGGCCTATTTGAAGACTCAAACGAAATCTAAACATTATGAAAATTGGTAGGTAGCTACTTCGAATGCTCATCAAGCTCAAGGACTCCTTGGCTTGCACAAAATGGAGCTACAAAAACATGAAATGGTATCTACAATGGCTTTTAGTGATGAAAATCACTATTGTTGTAGGGATTTCTTCTAACAACTTGACATACATATCTTCGAGCTCTCTACTTGCTCCTTCTCCTTGTGTGTCGACCTCTTCGATATGCTTTAGTGTCCTGAAAAAATATTGGCCTACTTGCCAGATCGTCGTTGACTACCCTGTCTGCTTGTGCTTTCTCTTCTCTCCGACTCCCTTCGTAAGCTTCCTTGCCTTGTGAGTCCTTCAGTTCCAACACCCCCCCTCTCTCGCGTCTGTCGTCCCTGACAGACCCTTGTTGGGTGGGTCGTTGGATGTAATATTCTACAACGTCTTGTGCTAAGTGATGTTCTGCAATTCTCAACCCTTTGGCCAAATTCGTGAGTAGAGCATCCCAATCTACCAGCCCGGGAACCTCTGGATGTGGTATACGTAACTTTTCTGAATGGAGAGCTTGTTCCACCACAAATAACTGCAATAAATGTGATGGTCTGGGAATGAATATCTCTGAATGATATTTCGAGAATCTCGTGACAAACATTTCTTCAAACGTCTGTTTGAAGCATTCTGGTAGATACTTTATACGCGCATGCCATGCATATACAACATTAATAGATGGTGTGGCGCTCATGTCGTAGACATGGTCTTGATTACCTTCATTAAATCCAAGAGCTGACAGATGAGGTTCCTTGACATTCTTGAAGGTCCTGAAGGTGACCAACATGAGTTAAAAAATTTTAAGGCACATTTGGACCATGACATCTGGTACATTTTTGAACCGGACCCCCCAATGGCAAATGGTCGAAATCATATATCCTGTGGTAGGTTGGCCCTTAGGTGGTGCTAAGTAGACATAATTGAGCCATTTCTCGCATCCTTTGGTTGTCAACACAGTTTTTGTGTATTCTGGCCACAACCTTCTTTGAAATACAGGGCAGTAGCATGGGTTGTATTTGATATACAAAGGCATGTTATTCCATGTCTTGACCATCTCAGGGTAGGTTTCCAGCAGATGAATCCTCCACGTAGGTTGGTGTATATTTCCCTGCTTGGCACTTGCTGGGATGTCGTCCGGTGCAAACTGTGTAGCCGAGGTTGGTTCTTTTGAGGTGTGGTACTTGATTTCAGCATTGTAATCCGCCATTAGGACGCAGAAAGGAACATACAAATCGTCGGATGTGCCGATCCACCTATGATGGGAGAGGTTTCTAAAGTAATCCGATTTTATGACTACCGCTTCCAAACGTGACATAGATGCTATCTGAACTGCCACTCTGTCATCATGGGTTGTGGCCACTTTCTCTAACCTCTGCATCCATTCAGGAGCCTTGATCTCGATGGTGTCCATGCCCTCTTCTGTTTGCTTGCCCCATGGTGCAGGCATGGGAACGTATGGGTCTTCGAAGGTTTCCTCTATTTCAATTGGTACTAAGTCTTCAGGCTCGGGCTCTACAAGGGGAGAAGGTTGACGCTCGTATTGCATGACTTTATTTCGTAATTCTTCTAGTTTTGCTCTGAGTTTTTTGACTTCCTCAGACGTGTCAACTACGGTTGTGACTTTGCTTGGTGACTCATGTTGGGTTGCCAGCTGCTTTAATAGGTCATCTCTTTCTCTTTCTGACGCTGCATGGGATTCTAGGAGGTCTGCATGGGTTTCCAACACAATTTGCATATTCACTGAGGGTATGGCCTTGAATTTATCTGGGTCGATTTCCTGTGGGGAACCCTCCATGGCTGCTTCCAAGTTTTCTTCGTTTTGTTTCTGTAGTCATTTATTCTCCTCGAGTGCAGTAGACATGTGTTTGCGTAAGAGGGCCAGGTTGCGTCGAAGCTTGAGATTCTCTGTTATCTGGGAGTGTAGGAGATCATCCATTTGTTGTTTTTCTTCTGCATCTGATTGGGGTGGATTGGCTACTAACTGCTCATGTTGTTCCTGTAAAGTGATATACTGTTGTTGTAGTAGCCGCTTTTCCCTTTCTAAATCAATGAATCGTACTTGAAGTTCTTCATGGCTTCGGAAGAGTCTCTTATGTTGGTTATCCAGATGCTGGTAGTGCTGTTGTAGTTGCGACATACACTGATACATATTATTAAATACATTATTAATAGGGGTGGATGCGGGAAGGGTGTTGAATGCAAAAGGGAAGGGGAAGGGGAATGGAAGTGTGGATGCGGTGCTGGAAAATGGTGAAGTGGGGGAATGGGAGATGGTGGGTGTATGGGGGGAGGGAGAGGTGCGGAGGTGGGTGATATGTCCATAAAATCAACAGTGGATGCAGTAGTGGGAGTGATTGTGAATATTGGAATTGTGGGTGCGGTGATAGTGGTGAAAGTGTACAGTGGTGTGTGCAATTGTGAATACGAACTGCCAGGAAGTGTGATCGGGGGAATGAGGTTTTCCGTGGCTACGGTTAGAATTACTGTGTCAGTGGCCGTATAGACAAGAGAGGTGGAAATAGGGTGTGTGGGTTGTGTGGGTTGACTGAGGGTCTGTGCTTCGGTCTGGGTAGTAGAATCGGAGGCGGTGACAGTAGTGGTTACACTAGTAATGGGAAGTGAATGTGGTGGAGTTGGAGGCAGGGGTGGCAAAGGGGGTGATGGAGGCGCACTTGATGTATGGGTGTCCTCAGTATCATGAATGGCGTGTGCAGTGCCTGTGGTTGTGGATGTTTCTTGTGGTTCTGACACTAATACATTCATCTGTTTTCCTGATCAAAGCATCACATATCATGTCAAGTGTGGCACGGTACTGCTCGTCTACGCCTTCCTCCTCAAGGATCTGGTTCATGAGGGCTTTTCCTGCTGCTAGGGACAGTCTATGTTGCTCTTGAACTCTGTTGATGGTATCATAAAGCTTTTTCAATTCCTTTGTATAAGCCGGGGCACCCTCAAGTACTTGCAGAGCTTCCTGATCATATTCCTGCTCTTCTTCCTCGGATTGTCCACCATGTTCCTCCTCTTGTTCTTCTTCTTCTTCACCCTCCACATTGACGACATCTGGTTGTCTGGGATGGGGTTGGTCTGTAGTAGTTGTTGTCCACTAGCTTGCTCTGCCTTGACTTCCGCGTTAACAACTTCGATTATTCTGGCAACCTCCTCATCAGTTAGGTCTTCTAACGTGAATCCGTGAGGAAACTCTAGGTCGGTTGGTATAGGTGGAAACACTAGATTTGGTCCATCAGTGCTGTGTCTTGGTAATCTGATAGTGAAGGGTTGTACCCGCCTCGAAAGTCGTGGAGTTGTCTCAGGTGTCAACGTAGCACTGCGGGGTTGTGCACAGGGCATCTGAACGATGCCTCTCATTTTCTTGGAGGGTGACCCTGCGGTTGATAATCTGCGTTGAAACTTCTGTACCCCTTTTTGTCTTTGCTCGGAGTGAGGGTGCTAATCAAATATGAGCATCTTAGAAAGTCGGGCTTTGGCAATTGGAATTTGAAGTAATCGTAGAGTCCTGCCTTCTTCCATGTAGGTTTCAGTCCTTCATTATTCTACAGTTTCTCAAATTCTCTGGTGAAGAAGTGATACCTGCCCCAACGCCCATTGAATTCTATCTCGGCCTCCCACATGTAGGTGCCTTCACCCAGAGGTCGTGCCACATCACTAAACCAATGTGAATTTTTGCTGACTGGCATTGTGTGCCCTTGTGGAGGATTTTGAATCGGTATGGCGTGTAATGCTCTCAATGCCACTGGACGTTCTGTTAATTCCTCCTCAATGGGAAGGCTTTCAATGTCCACGACTTGGGGGCTATTGCCTGCCTGGGAGCTAGTTCCTGCCGCATCTGCCATGTTACTTATTGCCTCCTGACTCTGTGAGAATATAGAAACAGGTGTAACATTGTAAAGGACAAGATAGAACCGTTTTTGTCCCCATTACAACATTAACATGAGGTTCGGGAGAGATTAGTAGGTTATTAAGTGCTCGGTGCTTGTGTGTGTAGTTAGGAATTTGGTAGACCTAGGAGCTAAGTGGAATGATGTAATGAGAGAGTGATGTAGTTAGTAGGTGGGCATGGATTTACAACTGGGGTCCGGGGTTGATTACAAGTTTTAGGTTGCCAAATGCAATGGATGGGTTTTGATCTTGACTTTGTGGAGACTCTAGAGAGTTTGATAGGGGTATCTACTCGAAAATGAGGCTTTTTAGGGACCCATTTACAAGTGATTCTACTTGTGCTCATGGAAGAATATGTGTCCGCGTGTGATGTATAAGAATGGGCATCTGATGTTCGAGTGAGTGAAACATGTTGTACCGGGTGTGGCCTCGGCGTAGCTATTTGAGCCCGCAAGCAAGCCTTAGGCACCCAAATTTGTCGTGATTGTGGGCTGGCCTTCATCGACTTCTTGGGTAGCCAAATAGACTTCACTTTCGTCAAAGAATTTATGAAAGACTTCTTATTAGTGTCGTGTTGTTGATTACTAACAAGAGGTTTTGGCCGTGGGGTTGGCATGGTTGCAACAGGGTGTTCGCCTTTCCGCACCCACACTTGTTTCAACGGCTGAGTCATTCTGCTTCGCACGTGTTTTTGGCCTCCGGTATAGGTAGTACTCTGCTCCTTCTGTATGTGATCGGCCTTTGGTTGCTGCGTCCCTCTGGCCTTTGGAAAAGAAGGGAGGGCCGTCGTATCCTTGACTCTGTTGTTGAGACAACCCCTTTTCTACATCATACAGTTTTGGACAAGAACAACATTGTCAACTTCATGTGCGTCCCTAGAAGGACCAGGAGTTTGTGCCTTACCTAGTTCCTTGAGTGCCTCATTTTCCAATTCAACTGTAATTCGACTATGATTTACCCATACCTGAAGAAGTCCACTTCTTAGGTTTAGGTTGACTGCATGATCATAGATCCAGTCCTGACCCAAGACAAGAGGCTCAGTGAGGTCCTCATCTTGACACACTAGTACTTTAACTATCATTGCTTCGTCTTGAATATAGAGGGGAAGTTCCACCTCGCCCATGCAAGGGGTTTCCACACCTCCCAATCCTATGAGATATGCTTCTATAAGATTGACAATTAATTTCAACTTTTGACAGTAGGAAAATTTGACAGCATTAGTGGCTGCACCTGAGTCAATCAAGGCTCTTACAGTCCTTGCACCCTTTCCTTGTCCTATATCTAAGGTTATAAAAGGACGTCGATCAATTATCCTATGAGAGCTGCTATCTGAAACTTCGCACATAGCCACGTGATATCCTTGATCTACATATGCCTATGTCCTAGGTTGCTCTCTACCCTGTCTTCTCAACTTCATTCTCCGGATGCGTTCCAATGCTTCTGCTTGAGCTTCTTCTCGAATTCGTCTTTCTTCTTCTTTGTGTTTCTTAGCAGTGTTGAGTCGACTTAGCATCTCTTCCGTCAGAGGTTCCTGATATAACTTGACTCTGCATCCGCTTATGTAGCTAGGGAGAATATTGCCTTCTAATGTGGCTAGTTGCACTGCTCCACTTGTTGAGATTCTATTAATGATCATGGGTCCGTAGCCTCTCTTCTCTAGTTTCCTCGCATGTTGTTTCAAAGTGTAGACTAGTACTAGGTTGCCTGCCTTCAAACCTTTATCCTTAACGTGGGCATCAAAGTATGCCTTCTGACATTTCTTAGCTGCATATATCCCTACAGCCGCCCTCATTCTTGTTTCTCCTAATCGTTCAAGGTCCAAAAGTCTAGAGGAGAGTTCATGACCCGTCCATTCATGCTCGTGTGCTACTTTCAATGTAGGTATTAAGAAGTCCAATGGTAGCACTGCATTTTGACCAAATACCATCTGAAAGGGGGTGGCTTGGAGTACCGTTTTGTAGGCGACTCGGTATGCCCAAACAACATGGTGTAGCTGTTTGTCCCAATCAGAGCATTTATTGTTCACTAATTTCGTCAGTACATTGCATAAGATCTTATTGGTGCTCTTAGCCTAGCCATTTGCTTGAGGGTGATAGGGGGCAGACTTCTTATGTACTGCCAAGAATTCTTGGAGCAGATTTTCAATAACTTCATTCAAGAAGTGAGTGCCTCTATCACTAAATAGCTCTATAGGTAGCCCGTATCTAGTGAACACATTCTCAAATAAAAACTTAGCTGTTGTTTGAGCATCGTTCTTCGTTGTGGCTTTTCCCTCTACCCACTTGGTTAGATAATCCGTGGCCACAATGATATATTCAGCATGAGAACTCTTAGTTGGGGGATTAATAGGACCTACAAGGTCTATTCCCCACTTAGAGAATGCTCGTCCACCCATCATAGGTTTCAGTGGCATTTCATCTTTGCGTATAGGATACTGAGTTTGCTGACAGACATCACACCTCTTCACATAGGTATGTGCATCCATGTGAAGGGTCGGCCACCACAAGCCGGCAAATAGAATCGCTTTAATCACTCGATCTGCTCCAAAATGCCCTCCTGCTACACCTTGGTGAGTAGTTTCCAAGATCTTGAGATATTCACTCTCGTGGACACATAATCTTAGGTAACCATCTTTACCACGCTTGTATAGGTTATCACCAATGAGCGAGTAATCTAGGGCTTCTTGTTCTAAACTTCTTTTCCTAGCCAGAGTCATGTATGGAGGGAGGGTTTTCGTCCTCAGGAAGGATACTAGTGGATCACTCCAATCTGGCACTATGGACACTTGATAAAGAGTGGCATGTTCCACAGGTGGTTTAGTGCAGCAGATTGGGCATTCCTTGCACAACTTTTGGACATCAGCTTCCATAGTCGGCCAATGCACTCCGAGTCTCCTTAGTGTCTAGAGGGTTCGTTGTTTTGAGTAGTGTTGCTCTAATGCACCTACATGTGCTAATTGCAACCATTTAGCGTACTCATCTTCTTCCACACAACAAGCCAAGATTCCTTGATCTATGTGCTTGTACATACTTCTTGCCATGATGTGATACTTTTGGGCTTTTACCACCTCTCTATCCTGTGTGTTTATTACTGGGTGGTTAGGCCCGTATGTCAATACTGGCACTAGTGGCTTAGCTCACTGTGGCACCACTTCCAAATTAAACAAGTAAGCATCAAGAAGGTCATCTGACACTCCTTGTTGGGCCTGCTACTCTTTCTAAGAGATGTTCTGTGATAGGAAGCGGATAGTTATCTCGAATTGTGGCTGCATTGACCTTCTTTAAGTTAATGCATACACGCAGTTTTCCATTTTTCTTGGGCACCACTACGATGGGGGATACCCACTCAGTGTGCTCAATTTCATAGATGAATCCAGCTTCAACCAGTCTATCTATCTCCTCTTTGATCTTAGCAGCATAATTATCATTATATGTGTATGGCTTTTGCTTAGAAGGTTTGGCATCCGAGGTCATGGGGATAGTGTGTGAGCATATGTCAGGGTCCACGCCTTTCAAATCCTTGTAACTCCAAGCGAATACATCTCTGTATTCTCTTAGCAAGACTATCAATTCGTGCTCTTTGTCTTCCGTCAGATCATGTCCTATGTACGTGCATCTCTCTTCTCCATCTTCCACGGCTACCACTATTTTCTTGGTAGTTTCTTTGTTATCATAGGCCTCCCCCGATTGTGCCTCTCGTTTAGGCATTCTGATCATGACTCTCCTGTCATCTATCTCATACTTCTTAGAATTTTCCGAGACCTCAAACAAAGATTCTTCCTCTTCTGGTGTGACTTCTCTCTTCTTTCTTTTCTTTCCTTTTTCCTTCGGGGTCACATGTGTGGCTAGCCTTACATCATTTGTAAGCTCTCCATGCCTCTGGGGTTGAAATTCTACTTCATAGAAGTATTCTTCATCTGATGCAAAAGGTGGGTCCATAATGATTCACTCTAGATCGGAGTCACTTGCATCCTCAAATGCATCAGGGCTAGGTTCACACTCTTCTAACACTGCCTCTCCCATGATCGGCTCTATGGAGAAGACTGAAATGTCATAGCCATCTTCATCACACTGAGGTGTCCATTGTTCTTCATTGATGGCTACATCCATTGTTGCTAGGATTTTTGCCCAGCTGTGGGGTTCAAATTCTTTGTTAGGAAAGACTACAGGTGCATAGGCTGGGTCTTGAATTGATCTATGTGTTTCTTTTGCACCTATCTCTCTGGCTTCTTCTCTCTTCTCTTCTTCTACTGCTACTTTGCACATCCATAAGTGGGTGTCTTCATGCATCCATGAGGATCCTGATCCTATGGAATGCACCGATTCCGTATCATCTTTGGCTCTATGGAGGGGATTCCATTGGATAGGAGGGACATCTCTATGAGAGTAATCTTTGAGATTCACTTTGGTCGTAACACCTAAGTGTTGCAGGTACAAGGAATTGGTTCCCCAATCCTGTACCACTTGAAACTGTCGCATAAAGGGTCGTCCCAAGATCATTTCATAGGCATGATTTTTGCTAAAAACACATATAGCAAATGTATGTTCGAACTCAACACCACATGTGATGAGAGTTATTCCTTCTAACAGCCCTAGGGGTCTCTCTATGTGACCATCATCCATTTGCAATTTCATCCTTGTGGGCCTGAGTGCTAGCTTGCCCCAACACTTCCATAGGGAAGTGGTAGCAATTGCAACTCCTGTGCCTGAGTCTAAAATGGCCTTGGTGGTGTATCCTTGATGGGTGATAGGAAGATATGTGTTTCCCTCTTCGCCCTCACTCATTTCTCCTATCTTTTCCAATGGTATTTCTGGCACTGTTCTCTGGGATCCTCCTTGGGAACGAGGTTTTGCTATTTTTGGTACTTGTTTGGCTACATGTTTCCATAGCTCTGGCCTTACTTTGAGTAGCTCTTCTAAGGTGAGGTTGCACTGTACTTTAGTGTTTTTCACTACCTCTGTGTTCCTAAGTATGAATGAGTCCTCATTTTGTACCATGACTGTGGGTGCTCTCATACAAGTAGACTTAGCTTCCCATGGGCCTGTGAAGTGGGGTAGCTCCTGTATGGAATTAGATTCGAAGTCTAATCTCTCATGAGACTGAGTACTCTCCTGCTCCTCATAAATGGATGGGATGTCTTGTGGGAATTGGTCATGTGCATCATCCACAAGTTCAATGGGAGGAGGGACTTCACTTTCTTTAGCCCATTTGTCTTCTTGAATCTCCCGTAGGAATTCTGGTGTGAATCGATTCTGTGTGTGTCTGGCTCCGTAGAGTTAGGCACATAGGCTTCCTGGGCAGGAAGGCTTACTCTTTCACTTGCCTTGCCCTTATTTTGAGAGGCGGGTTCCTTTTCTGATTGTGCAATCAGCCTCTCTATTCTTTCTAATAGTCCTTCAAAGTGCAACTGCGTCTTAGCTGAACTAGAGATGTTAAAGAGGCAACTGGCTTCAAACATGGTTTGAGCCAATTCCACCATTTTGGCATAGATTTTTGTTCGTTCAAGCTCTAATTCTGCTCTAGGGTAGCACTTTCCATGATCAATTACGTTTGGCCCATCTTGGATTCTGGCCTGATATGCTTTAAGCATCATGTTTAGGTCCTCGGGAGTGGGATCTGCTAGGACTGATCCTACTCTAGGGGGTTGTGGGATTAGGTGAGGCGGGTTGGAAGGTGGTGGTTCGGATGGTGATGGGAATGGTGGGGGTGGGGTAGTGTGAGAGGGAGTTTGAAATGTGAGTTCAATTATCCTGGCTTTTGTTTCCCTTAGGCTTTCCTCGAGTTCACTCATATTCTTAGCCCATTGCCTTTTCATTCTTTCATGAATATCTCTCCGAGCTCTAGTCCTCTTCTTTGTCAGGCTCTTCGTTTCACTAACATCTGGGCTCTTTTCCTGGCCTACGCTTTGGTTCTGTTGCAAGGCTTGGGCTCTAGTGATCACTTGCACTGGTGTAGTGGACGTCACACTTCCTGTGGAGTCTACAACTAACCCAACAACATTGATAGGAGTGATTTTTGGCATATTATTAGGATTCTTTGGGCAGTCTCGTAAAAGATGCTCCTTTCCACACTCCTGACAATAGCCCTGGATCGTCGCTGACTGGGGTTGTGTAGGTGGAGGCAAGGGACAATCACGAATGAGATGATCTCCCTGACATCTGTAGCATGGTCCTCTAGGAAATGGGGGTCTTACTTGCCTAGGTTGAGGTCTAGAGTTGGGGTTTGCATACATGACATTAGTATACTCGGGCTCCCAATTAGGTTCACTCGGTTCCTCACTGTAGTAGGACTCACCATGTTCAGGAGACTGCATGTAGTAAGCCTGGGGACTATCAACATGAGTAGAATCAAAGCTATGGTCATTGGGATCACTTTCTGAAATTAATGGTGTTACTGGGACTATAGCTCTATTCAGGTTTTCTTCTGCAGCAACATACTTTACCGGAATCACATTAGTAGGAGCAGGTGGTTGTTGTGCTAGCACTGGCTGGGGTCTCAGTTGGGCCTGATATTGCGGTTGGTAATTTTGCTGAGGCATAGTATACTGTTGTGGTGGGTATTGACTCTCGTATCTGCCTTGTTGAGGGTATGGCTGAGGGTAGGTTTGCCTAACCGCTTGCTTGTTGTATGGTCAGTCTTGTGCTGTGTGATTTGTGTATCTTCGTTCTATGGTGCAGTACTGGTTACTAGGATTTACTTGGGGTTGAGCCATAATGGGACATACATTCGCCATATGGTCACCACCGCAAGTATAGCACCTCTTTACTGGGACAAATCTTGGGATCTGTTTGCTAGTGACACCTAACTTCTGAGCTACTTTCTCTGCAAGGTCCTCAATTGACGTGGATTGCGAGGAAGAGAGGCTAGAGGCACTATCTGACTCTTTGTAGATTTTGGAAAGCTCTAGTTCTTCCCCTAGGTTATCCTCGATGTCAATGTACACACTCTTCTATGGTCCTAGGGTCCTTCAAGTACACATATGATCTCAATTTGGTACTTAGCAATCCATCCAAGAACAAAGCCACTTGCTTAGCTGGTGTGGGTAACTCAGGGATAGGGCATCTCTCTAGGTATTGCCTAAATCTTCTTCTAGCAAGTCTCACGGTTTCTTGAGGGGTTTGCTTGAAGCTATGAATCAGCGAGGAAGTGTTATGTCTTATGCCACTTTTAGAGGATTCGATAATGAATGCCTCTAGAAGTTGGTCTATGCTCCTGAACTGCCTCTCGTTTAGTGGCTGAAACCATGTCAGGGTGGTGTTCCTAAGGGTTAGACCAAAGGCATTGTGCTGCGTGAACAGATCTTCAACTTGTTCAGCTCTCAAGACTTGCCTAAACTCAGCCACATGATCGTACGGATCTCTAGTGCCATCAAAGTAGTTTTTCATGGACTTGACTAGCTGAGTCGGTCTCAAAGTCCTTGTGTGCTCTCTAGGTCATGGTAGAGGGAACTCATCTGTATTTCTTTGATTCTTGGGAGCTCTAAGAACCTCAGGTTCTACTCTATTTGTTTCCGTTCTCGTTCTTTCTCTGCCCCCTAGGTTGGCAAAGCTTACTTCTGGCCTATCTCTACTTCTGTCTCTTTGAGTTCCATGAGCTTGGGATGTTCCAGCTCCAGGGTGACCATAGGACATGTTCGATCTTGGTTGGGGGAAAACAAATTCACCCTTCCAAGTATAAGCATGTCTGTCATGTTCTGTAACCACAAAGATCCTCTCTGAAGCGTGATCTAAGTAGGTCACTCTGCCTGGGCTATCATGATCTTTGAACTCATAGATCAAGATTGACCCTACGTCATTTGGCCTATTTGATTTATACCTCCAAAAGGCTTCATCGGTCTCTTGGTTTAGGAGCAGATCTACACTCTTATTATCTTGGGGAACCCACTCAGGATTGAGGATTCTAGTAAGAACAGATTTCCCTCGAGGGGTCCTAGGCTCACCTCCTACGTTCCCTTGTTCTAGGTCATCTATGTCCGTCTCAGGGATCACATTCCCGAATTCATCTGTCCTATCCGGGTGACTGGTGACTACGTATATGATTCCTTCTTTATCCAGGTATGCACCATTTTCGAACTTGACAGCTGGGCGTTCTAGTCCAATGGACTGGTCTGGGTTTTTAATCTGGACCACGGATCTTCCTAGGCTGTCCTCATAGATGCTAGCACCTAATCGGTTGGTCCTAAGGTATTCTAGCTGCGTCTTGTAGGGGCCTTCCACCCTATACAAAAATGGCACACCTGTACTTCCTGTAGGTCTGTCCATACCTTGAGACATCTCTGATTCACTAGTCTCAGAGCTAGGGTCATGCGAGTAGTGGCTCAACTGCTGGGTTCACGACCTAGCAGTATGATTAACACTAGCCTCTGAAGACCTAAGACTTTGTCTATCTCTCCCTAGATGTCGCCCTGATCTAAGGTTCATAAGCCTAATTGAATAGCCTAAATTTGCCCAAGTACAACCTCGTTGCTGAGTTCTTTTGTATCAGTTACTTGATTCTTTTTTAGTTGATTACCGTGTTTATGGTCTTGTCTGATATCACGTTGTCAGGTATACTTGAGTGTATTTCCGCACTTGAAGTTGATCGTTCCACGTTAAGTTCTTTTCCTTTAAAGTTCTCGACCATACAAAGATTATGTCATTAGCTTGAACT
Source organism: Ceratopteris richardii (assembly GCA_020310875.1). Classification (NCBI taxonomy): domain Eukaryota; kingdom Viridiplantae; phylum Streptophyta; class Polypodiopsida; order Polypodiales; family Pteridaceae; genus Ceratopteris; species Ceratopteris richardii. Next base: position 33,256,715 of record CM035437.1, read on the forward strand.
TGAGTATTTAGGTAGTCTTCAACTTGATAAATGCCTATCGCCGCCCTGACTTACTCCTAGCACTACTCGAACTTAGCCTAAGCTAGGAATTGACAGAGGGAGTTGAGAGTTTCCAACCTTTTGTTTCCTTCTTGGTTGCCCTTGAGTGCCCAGGAAGCGTGTTCCCAAGCTTGCACTTACTCTTGCTTAGAATGCCCTTCGATGCTCTCAATAGATCTCTAAGAGTTCCAAAGTTAGCTCAAGACTTAAATTCCAAAGACATAACCAATCACTTTCATTCATGTAACACAAACACCAATTTGCATTGTGATTTTTTTTTTTGGAAAACAAATCTAGAGACCCCTGAATTTTGTTCCCCCTGGGTATGGTCAACTTCAAAATACCCTATCTAATAATCCTGACAAGACAAGAATCAAAGCAAGACAAGAATCAAAGAAAATGGATTTCGTATGAGAAAGTTATGACTATTCAGGGTTCTATGGTTAAAACAGTGTTCAAACAGGTTGACAGTTCACATGATTTTTTTTTCTCAAAATGCAAGTGTAGGGACCTCACAAGTCACTAATAGCTTGATAAGTATGCCATAAATTACCCCAAAAATATGTTGATATATTTAGGTAGTGATGTGTGTGAACACTCTAGGACCGCAGGGGCACTTTTTTCCCTCTTTAGGATGTTTTTTTCCCCCGGCTTGTATATACGCCTATTGCCCTACTGGACTACTTATCTTTGTACATTCTCTAGTACTACATTCAGAATTGTGTGTTTGTGCTCCAAGCTTCTTCTTCTTCCTTGTGCTGTTCGTGTGCTTCCGCACACATCTATCTCCAACAATTGGTATCAGAGCAGGTCGTCGCTTCTTCTAGGGCGCCATCGACACTCCTCCGTTTGCAGTCTCATATTCGCACGAAATTTGGTTAGCATACTCAGGGTGTTTTCGAGATCAAAACAGCTTTGCTTTGTGGTGCCGAAATCGTGATCTGAGCTCATTTCGGCCTTCGAACGCACTATCACAGCCCTTGTGCAAGCTATTTCGTCCTTTTGTGCCAAAGGTATATACCAGTTTTTTGTTCGCCAATGTAAGCGTCTCGAAGTTTGCTACAGGTCTAGCAGAACTCGTCTGGGCAGTTCCATTCAACTTTTTGAGATACAATCAATTTTCTGCATCAAGGTATTTTAGTCACCGGCCATGGCTGAAAGCAATGATCTATTCCGTATGTTGGCTGTTGAGGATAAGTTGGATGGTACCAACTACCCATTATGGGCTTATATGATGCAACATGTACTGGTTGCAAAAGGACTGTGGAACATTGTGCAGGGTGTTGAAAGACGTCCTATTTTACCTGCGACTACAGGTACTACAAATACAGGTGCTGGAGGTGTTGGAGCTGATGAAGATGGTGTCGAAGATGATATTCCATAGATTCCTGTTCGTGCTGCTGTTTCTGTTGCACCTACTGCAGAGCAGATTCATTGGGATGGCAAAGATGCCCAGGCACATGCATTGATAGCTTTGTCTGTCAAACCTGCCATTATTCCTCACATTCGCTCTTGCAGAACAGCAAAGGATGCTTGGGATACACTTACCACTTTGTACCAGGCTAGGAATGAGGCTCGTGTTGCTTACCTCCGAATACAGTTGGAGAGTGAGCACATGAATGAAGGTGATTCTATGGACAATTTTCTTACAAAGATCAAAGACCTGAAGGAACAATTGATTTGCTGATGAGGTTATACCAGATAGCTCACTTGTGTAGACCGTTCTGAATGGTCTTCCTTATTCATATCAGAGTTTTGCCTCTACTCTTCGGTTGATGATGAAAGGCAATCCGAATGCCTTGTCATTTGAGGAATTAGTCTCTCTTCTATTGCAGGAAGATCAGTCCAGGCAGAACAGGTCCATTATGCATGTTGCAGATCAAGCTTTCCTGGCTAGTCAGAAGGGCAAAGGAAAATGGAGCTCTTCTATTAGTAAGCAGAAATCTGCAAATGTTGCACAATCAAAGAACCAAGATAAAGATGAGAAGAAATCAGAAAAGCAGAAACTGTTCTGCAAGTACTGTAAAGGAAATGAACATATTATAAAGAACTGTCCAAAATTGGCTGCTAAAGAGGCAAAGAAGAAAGAGGCTGGAATGGTTGTTGCAGAGGCCTCTACACCAAAAACAGAGTATGCAAATCTTGTGCAAGAAGAAGAATGGGCGTTTACTACTGTCCGCAGTTTTGACCCATCTTCTCATGATCAATGCATGTCTGCAGTAGACCCAGATGTTTGGTACTTTGACAGTGGGGCGACCAAACATATTACCTTGCAGCGCAGTTTCTTCTCTTCACTCGAACCTTCCCCTACAGGGAATACTGTCACATGCACCAATAACTCCTCTTATCCTGTTATGGGAGTTGGTAAGATCATTCTGACTACTGCTGATGGTAGTTCTTTCACTTTGTCAGATGCTTTATTTGTGCCAGGGATCAAAAAGGACCTGTTATCAGTTTCTGCATTAGCCAAGATTGGCTTGGTTGTGAAATTCGTTGATGACAGGTGTACAATCCATGATCTCTCAAATGGCGATGTGATTATTGCAATTGGCATTTTATGTCATGGGATGTATAAGCTCATAGACTATGAAAGATCTGTGAATGATTCGGCATGTGTAGTTCATGATTCTCAGGCTATGTCAGATGCAAAGCTTTGGCATGCACGCTTTGGTCAGCTGAATTTTGCTAGTTTGTTACACCTGCAGAAATCTGAAATGGTGTCCTCTTTGCCCAAACTTGACGCACCTGGAAAACATGTTTGTGAAGGCTGTATTTTGGGCAAAATGCAGCGTTCTTCCTTTCCAAAAGATGGTTCAGTTCGGGCTACGTAGAAATTGAAGCTTGTACATAGTGATGTCTGTGGTCCTATGCAGACACCCTCTTTTGGAAATTACCTTTACTTCGTGACTTTCATTGATGATTTTTCCAGGCATGCATGGGTATATCCACTCAAAGCAAAGTCCGAAGTGTTCATGTGCTTCAAACAGTTTTTGGTTTTGGCTGAAAATCTGTCAGCATGTAAAATGGGCACCCTCCATTCTGATCGAGGGGGGGAATATATGTCTTCAGATTTTAATGCATTTCTAGCTGAACGTGGGATAAAACACCAGTGTACAGTGCCGTATACACCTCAACAGAATGGAGTTGCTGAACGAAAGAACAGGTCACTCATGGAGATGGCAAGGTGCATGGTCAAAAGTCAGGCTTTACCACATAGTTTCTGGCTTGAGGCTCTCATGTGTGCAGCATATTCTGAACAGGTGTCCCACTAAAGCGTTGCAGTCTATCACTCCATATGAGGCTTGGCATGACCGCAAGCCATCTGTTACTCATCTGCGTGTTTTTGGTTGTTTGGCATATGCATTAGTGCCTCAACAACATAGCAGAAAATTGGATGATAAGGAAGTAAAATGTATTTTTGTTGGGTACAGTTTTGAAAGTAAAGGCTATCATCTGTATCATCCACAGACTAAACGCATTCTGGTTAGCCGTGATGTTGTCTTTGCGTTCATGTACTAAGGAGACATCTATTAGCTCCAAAGACATGTATGATACTTTGATGCCTCTTTTTACGGGTGGACAGGCTAGTGCTGGTCCTAATGAGGCAACTTCTCAGCCATTGCAGGTTTCAGCCATTGCTTTCATGTACTAAGGAGACATTTGTTAGCTCCAAAGACATGTATGATACTTTGATGCCTCTTTTTACAGGTGGACATGCTAGTGCTGGTCCTAATGAGGCAACTTCTCAGCCTTTGCAGGTTTCATATGATGATGCAGATCATTGCATTTTTTATGTAGGTTTACATGATGCACTTGTTGATGAGAGAGCTGATATTGAGCAGGCAAAAACTATGCCAAAATGGCTGGTGCAGAGTTTGCGTGACAACAAATTAGATGCACCTTTGCCATATCGTACTCGTTCAGGCTCTCATAGTGCCTCCTTTGCATCAGATTGCTATGCTATGGCTGCATCTAGTCTCTCTGATGAGAATGAGCCTGTTTCTTTTGATGAAGCACAAAATTCAAAAAATTGGATGGCTGCTATGCAATCTGAATATGATGCTATAATGAAGAATGGTACATGGTCTTTATGTGAGTTGCCTCCTGGCAAGAAGACCATTGGCACTAAGTGGGTATACAAGCTGAAGCATAAACCTGATGGTACAGTTGACAGGTATAATGCTAGGCTTGTTGCAAAGGGTTATGCACAAGAAAGAGGCATTGATTTTGATGAGACCTTTGCACCTACATGCTGTATGACTACTGTTAGGAGCATTTGTGCACTTGCAGCCGATCATGGTTGGAATGTACATCAGTTGGACATTAAAACAACATTTTTGAATGGTGACTTGCATGAAGAAGTGTATGTTTTTCAGCCCCGTGGCTTTGTGCAGAAAAGGCATGAAAACCAGGTTTGTAGGTTAAAGAAGGCATTATATGGTTTAAAGCAAGCACCACGTGCTTGGTATGAGAAGATACATGCCTATCTGATTGCACATGGTTTTGAGAACAGTCCAACTGAAAGCACCTTATATGTTAAACTTGCTAATGATGTGGTTCTGATCATTGTTGTTTATGTTGATGACATGCTGCTCACTGGTCCTATTGAGACACATATTATTGATTTTAAGGCTGATTTGCATGCCTCATTTGAGATGTCTGATTTGGGGCATTTGCATCACTATTTGGGCATTCCGTTTATGCAGGTTGATGGTGGAATGGCTTTGTGTCAAACGAAATATATTGACACATTATTGCAATGTTTTGGCCTTGAAGACTGTAAGCCTATTGCCACTCCTATGGAGACAGGTTTACGATTGAGTCTTCATGATGTTGGAGATGCATTTGATGCTTTTCTCTATCAGTAGGCTGTTGGATGCTTGATTTACTTATGCATTACTCGGCCAGATATTCAGTTTGCTGTCTCACAGATGAGCAGGTTTATGCATTGCCAAGGAATCACGCATTGGAAAGCAGTTAAACGCATCTTTCGCTACTTGAGTGGTACTTGGCTACTTGAGTTGTTTTATCCCAAGGGGGGATCACTACCGCCAGATTTGCATGCTTTTTCTGACTCAGATTGGGCTGGTTGCTATGACACTCATGTGTCCACCAGTGGTTTTTGCTTCATGCTTGGTAGCTCATGTATATCTTGGTTGAGCAAGAAGCAGCCTACTGTGGCCACTTCCAGTTGTGAGGCTGAGTATAGGGCAGCTTTCACAGCGACTGTTGAGTGTGTGTGGCTCAGACGCCTTATGGCTGATTTGGGTGTTGGCTAGTCTTCTGCCACCACCATCTTCACTGACAGTCAGAGGGCATTGGCAGTTGCGAGGAACCCTGTGTTCCATGCTCGCACTAAGCACATTGAGGTGCATTATCACTATGTCAGGGAGAGGTTCTCTGCTGGGGATCACGATCGACGGTGTCAATCGCGACTGACAGAGGTGTCGGACGTGGCTGTCGATCACGATCGACGATGTCAATCACGATTAACAGGGTCCTACGTGGAAGTCAGTCAGTCGTGGGGTCTGTCGGTCGCAATCGACAGGTCTGTTGGTCGCGATTGATAGGGTTTGTCGGTAGCGATTGACAGGTCTGTCGATCGCGATTGAGAGATGTTGTCGATCGTGGCTGTCGATCGCGATCGATGGTGTCGGTCGCGATTAACAGAGAAACACAGAATTTTTCAATTTTGTTTAGTGATTTGGAATGTGCTCTTTGTGCTTGTCTAGTGGTGCACTTAGTTTTACCAATTGGTCGAATTTTCTGTCGATCGCGATCGATAGGGGTCGGTGACACAGAGACAATTTCTGAGTTTTTCCGTACTTGCGCAGCATGCTGGAGGGGATGATACAACTGGATCCTGCAAGAAAACTCAACAAACATGCAAAAACAAGGCACACAATATTGCTCTCTTGCTCTCTCTCACAAGTGGAATGAGGGAAATGGAATGGAGAAGGTGATAAGATCAAAACTGAAAATTTTCGCGATGATGGAGATGGAGGTGGGAGATGGTGATGATGATGGTGAGGTAAGAAAGAGAAAAATAAGAAAAGTAAAGCGATTACCTACAATGCCAACGTCTCAAATCTATGTCTTACCATCACACGCTCGTCCTCAAAGGTCGATCCTCGACAACGGTGCCAAAATTTGGTGTAGCTCAGTGATGAGTAGCACCTCTGTTGGGGATTCGTGGACAAGAAGGAGTTTGAGGGTTTGTAGGAGAAAACAAGAGAGATGATGGAAAGGGAAACCTTGAATATTGATTATCTTTCAACAATTACAATGACTGCGCACAGCCTAATCAATGACTAAATACAACTTCAGAGAATATCAATTACTGAAGACCAATTGTCTCAAGTCCTCTAGCAGCGGCCTCTCCTGCACCAATCCTTCACTTGCTTCCCGCTTCCCTTGTGCACACCTTGCACTAAGCTTCCGCCAAGCTAAGGAAATGGTATCACGGTGCACACACGCATAGACCTTGGGACTCTTGGAATCCACACCGCCTTCTCTGCACACCTTCCTCTTGGCACCTCTTGCACTCTTGAGTGTCGTCGCACACTGGTGGCTCTTCTTTCTTCCTTTCTTGCTTCCTTTCTTGCTTCCTTTCTTGCCTCCTCTGAAAGAATGTGTATATCCAAGAATAGCCTTTGTTCCCTCTTTTTGAACCCGCCGGTCCTGTGACTTCTAACTGCCATGGACTCTTGGGCTTCCTTTGATGTCCCAAGATTCTCTTGTTAGTTGGCGGCCAACGAAATGCCCTTTGTCCTGTAGTGACTTTAGTGTAAAACCAAAAAATTTAAAGGGGGTCATACTTTCACTTGTGCGTACACTTTTCCGCTTCACATGCCTTCACATTCCCTTTTAATTCTTCCTTTGTGTACTAAAGGGGGTTCACCTAAACCTTCCCAGTTACTTTAAAACACATTCTGATCCTTAAGAAAATTAATTTACCCTTTGCGAGACATTCAATTGTCACTTAGGCACTTTGACTTTGCACCTATTGGCTTGACCTTGCCTTTGTTGACTTTGACCGGTTTGCTTTGACCATCATGACTTTTATGGGCTCAACAGATGCCCACCACCTCAAGGATTCTCCGACCCGGAGAGACAACATACTGGATACAAGAATAGCTTAAAAACCCAAAATGAATAGTTATATGAACAGAGAGAAATTAAAGCCGAAAAAGAGAGAAAAAGTACTTTTATTGAATACTAAAGAAAAGTTGACAATATCCGATGATTATTGATGATTATTGAAGTCTGATTGGCAGAAGCAGAAGGATGATACAATTATTGGGAAGCTAGAACTACGGCTGAAGCCATTTAATTTATTGAAAAGTGCATGAGATTATTGAGGAGTTGTCTGAGGTGAAGAGGGGAGGGGAACGGAAGCTTGCTCGATAAGGTGTTGTATAGAGCTCAGGCAATTGCGGAGATGGTCCCGTTCGCGCTTGATACGCCGACACACTGCATTATCACATAAACCTAACTGAAAGCGATTTTGAAGATCCTCTAAAGACTGGAGCGCAGAATCCGCAATATCTCGATACTTATCTCGCTCCTCTTTGAGCAAGCGGGCGGAATCAGTGAGAGATATTGATAAGTGGGGGAGGAATGGTAGAAGGTGAGGCATCGGTGTTGGAAAAAGGGGAGAGGGTGGATGGGGGAAACGATGGGGAAAGAGAGGCGGGCATAGACGGGATCGGGTAGATCTGGGTGGGAAGGGATTGTGTGTGCGACGGAGGAGTAGGCCCTGAAGGAGGAGAATGAAGATTGGATGTTGGGCAGGCTGCAGGATCATCCTGGGGGGGCGGATTAGCCATAGAGAAATGGAGGATGCTTAGAAAGCTAGGTCCGTAGAGAAGGTATACTTTGGAGTTAGTGGATGTTGCGAAAGGCGTGCGAAGGAGGGCGGAAGGGGTATGCGGCGGAGGTGGGGGTTGCCTTCGGGGGCGGTGGGCGGTGGCCGGGGGGCGGCTTCTCTGTCTCTCGCGCAGGGAGTTTCCTGCCAAATCAACTGCCAAATCAACTGCCAAATCAACTGGCCCTGAAATTGCCAGCCTCAGCCACTTGAGCAGCGACGAAGAAGGAGCTTATCAATACTTGCTGAAGTTGATGATGATAACAGCGCTTCTTTTGTTTGAGGGAAGCAAGAATGAAGGAGGAGGTACATTATATAGTCAGGAGGAATGAGAGACAACCTCACAGGGAGCAATGGTACAGAATAAAAGAGTTTCAAAGGAGAGGAGAAGCAAGTGTTAATCTCCTTTTTAATCTCCTCCATTCAAGACAGAAAACAAAGGAAAGGGTCCAATTGAAAGTTATTGACCAAAGCTACAAGCCCTACAAAAAAATGGGCGCCCTTTTTTTTTTTTTTTTGAACTTTAATAATGAATAAACTGAAAAAATACCTAAAAAATCCAAAAAAAATGGCAAAAATTCCAAAAAAAATTTTGTCAAAATTCTAAAAAAAATTCCTAATGGTATTATCCCCAATTCGGCAAGAAAAAGACATTAGAAAGAGATAAAAAATTGCTATAAAAAAGCTAAGAATGTTAGAAAATTTTCTAAAATTATCCAAAAGTTTTAGTTTTGCAGAGAGTGTGAAAAATTCTTCTAGGTGGCTCAAAAACTCTAGGATCGAGAATGAAAATGATAAAGAAAACTACTGAGACTGGGCTTATTGATGAGAAAGTTATATACAACCTGGACAGATTTTGCCAGGTCCAGGTGATCCATACTTCTTCAAGTGTGTTGATGATAGGCCTTGAGCCTTGATATGTTAACGAGTGGCAAGGCCTCCCCTTTCAGCGTCTCTAACTCCACAGCACCCCAATTCAGCATTGTTTTGACTCTATAAGGTCCTTCCCAATGTGGAAGCCATTTTCCTCGTAGTTGTGTATTAAGATGAGGTCTATGGAGAAGAACTAACATGCCTGTTCCAATGTTATTGTTCCACAGATGGCGATCGTGTGCCTCTTTCCTCTTTCTCTGGGTCTCTACCAATTGTTTCTTTGCTATTAGACGAATCTCCTCTACTTTATGTAGTGCTCCTAGCCTTTGAGAAACTTCACAATCCTTCTTTCCCTGCATGAATGCCATCTTAGGTGATCCATGTAAAAATTCAAATGGCTCGATGGGTAATATGCCATAAACAAGTTGGAAGGGGGAATATCCGGTGGCCTCTTTGTATGCTAACCTGTATGCCCAAAGTGTACCTAAGTACGCACTGGCCCATGAAGTGGGTTGCAACATACACTCCTTTCTTAACATTGAAATTAAAACCTTATTTGTCGATTCAGCCTGTCCATTTGCTCTTGGATAGTAAGCACAAGAGGTCCTATGAAGAATTCTATACCTGTTGAAGATTTCTTGTAGGACTTTATTGACAAAATGGGTACCCTGGTCAGTACAAATTTCAAGTGGACAACCAAACCTACAAATGATGCTACTGTAAATGAAATCAACAACAGTTTGGGCAGTGCAATCGGGGGAGGCAATAGCTTCCGCCCACTTTGTCGCATAATCTGTAGCTATCAAGAGATAATTTTCTCTTTTTGGAACAGCGGGAGGGTAGATGGGCCCTACAAAATCTAGCCCCCACTTCTCAAATGGTTGCCAGGAAGTGGAAACAACCAAGGGGTTATGTCTCTGCTTTGTTGGCTTAGGTCCACACCTTTGGCAAATGTCACATGTTTTTCCCCATTCATCTGCATCCCTAAATAGTGTAGGCCACCATAGACTAGCATCCAGTATCCTCTGACTCATAATATGTCCTGGAAGGTGCCCACCACCTGTTCCTTCATGTGCAGAGTGAAGGACTTCCTTCACTTCTTCTTCTTCCACACATTTCCTGAGCCGGTCATCCTTGCTCTGTCTATACAATTTATCTTCAATGAAGGTGTATGGTCTGCTCTTGATTAGCAATCTCTTCTTTTGTATGGCACTAGCCTTTTCTGGATACAACCCAGTTTTAATGAAATTTTTGATGTCGGAATACCAACCTTGAACTTGTACAGCAAATAGATGAGCATCTGGAAAGTCATCATTGATTCCACTAGTGTGATTCATCATATTTATTCTGGATAGATGATCTGCCATAACATTCTCTTTCCCTGGTTTATGGATGACAGAAAAATCGAACTCTTGGAACAACAATAGCCACCTCCATATTCTACCAGTGGCTTGTGGTTTGTTGAGTAGGTATTTCAGTGGTTGGTGATCTGTTATAATAATAAACTTTACCCCCAGTAAGTAATGACGGAATTTTTGGACAGCAAAGACCATTGCTAAGGCTTCTCTTTCTGTAGTATTGTAATTCCTTTCAGCCTTGGTCAAGATTCTACTGGCATATTGAATAGGCCTGTCCATTTTAAATTCTTCGGTTGTGTCAAAACTGCCCCCACTGCGTAGGCACTGGCATCCACATGTATGTGAAAGATCTTTGACCACTCAGGTGTGACCAAGATAGGAGCAGACACCAATCTTGACCGTAATGTTTGATATGCTTCTTCCTCCTCTTCTTCCCATTTAAAGGGTACTTCTTTACCTGTAAGTCTAGCTAGAGGTCTAGCTATTTCTGCATACATTTTTATAAACCTTCTATGGTATCCAGTATGCCCCAAGAAACTCTGAATCTCTTTAGGGGATTTAGGTTTAGGCAACTTTAAGATAGAAATGATTTTGTCAGGATCTGGGGCCATACCTTTAGCCGACACCACATGTCCTAAGAGGGTTCCTTCTGTCACAAGGAAGTGACATTTGTTCGGATTGAGTTTTAACTTAGTCTCCCTACATCTTTTGAAAATATTCTGCAGCTGCCTCAAGTGGTGGTCCAAACAATCTAGAGGAGTTTCTTTATGAGAACCTGAAAAAGAAGAGAAGTCATCCATGAAGATTCTAAGTGACTCCAGCAATAGGGGGCCAAAAATAAGATTGACCGTTTTGTTAAAGGTGGCTGGAGCATTTCTGAGCCCAAATGGCATTTTTACATACACATATGTTCCCCAAGGTGTGATAAAAGCAGTCTTTTCACGATCCTCTGGGTGTATTGATATCTGATTGTAGCCACTGAATCCATCCATAAAGCTATATAATGCATGCCCAGCCACTTCTTCAATGACCTGTTCAGCAAAAGGCATAGGGAAACCATCTGGAATGGTCACCTTGTTGAGTGCTCTAAAGTCAACACAAATTCTGATTTTATTAGTATTCTTCTTTGGTACTATAACCATAGGTGAGAGCCATTCTGAGTGTTCAACAGGAATGATGATTCTTGCATCCTCCATCTTTTGGATTTCCACATAGACAGCTTCAGCATATTTTGGATTAAGTCTATAACTTCTTCCTCTTATGGGTTTTGCTCCATCAACCAGAGGGATTCTGTGCTCTCCATAAGTTGCAGGCACTCCTTCTAAGTCTTTATAATGCCAGGCAAAAACACCTACATACTGGGTCAAGAATGATTTTACCTTTTCAAGGAGCCCTGGGTGGCTCCACAACCAAGTGGCCACCAAAACTGGCTGAGTATTGTCTTGAGTACCTAAGTATATTTCTTGGACAGGGTTTCTCTCTACCATATTATCTTCGTTAGCATCTGCTTCCTTGTCTGCTTTTACTAGCTTTTCGTGCATTGCTTCATAAGCAAGCGAATGTTGGACTTCAATGTGTTCCTCCTTGTCCTGCATCCATCCTGCAGGGATTTCTTGAATTGGGAAAGAACATTCAATACCAGAATTTTTTACCTTGCTTTTAGCCTTAGAAACTTCGTTGGTTGTCACATCCTCCTCCAAGTTGTAATTGAGGGGAATTTTCCTGCCCCTTCTGTGGTCTCTGATGGGCTCTCCCAATCCATCAACCTGTACCTGTTCCTTATCTTCATCATAACCTTCAGTTGTGCAGGGGTTACCAAGAAAAATTCCAAAACAAGAGGAAGAGTTGCTTGCTTGGAGCCAACTTAGAATGTCCTCTTCTTCCTCAAAATCTAATTGGGGTTGATCTTCGGCCTCTGTTTCCATGCAAATGCTCACTGTTTGCATCATACTCGTGTTTCCTTGATTGTCTGGGCCCTCTTCTAAATGAATTTGTGTCAACTCCTGCCCTTTCTTTTGAACCCACATAGTATCTTTACCCCAATCATGAATGACACTGGCATGCCTCAGCCAAGGTCTTCCAATCAAGAGAGGAAATCCTCCTTCAACCTGGGGCAATCTTAAAACCACAAAATCCAGAATGAATAGATTACCTTGTACTTCAAGTGGAACTTTTGGGATTACCCCCAAGGGCCTTACTTTGCTCTGATCTGCCAAAGTAACCGTGAAATTTGCAGGTTTTGAAGGGTGGAGTCCAATCCTTTTCATGGTATATTCAGGCATCAAGTTAATGCCAGAACCACCATCTACAATAACACCTTGAAATTCATGACCCTTGATTGATATTGTAAGCCGAGGACTTTTATAATCTGTAAGGGGTGCTTCCCCCCTGACTATCCCTTTATGTACAATAGCAGTCTTGGCCACTAAGCTTGAAGTAGAAGCCTCATCAATTATCTGCAATAATTCTGACCTGAATTTCCCATCTATCTTTATTAAATCAAAAATACTAACCTCCTTCTTCATTGACTTGAGTAGTATTGAGGCCTCTGACTCTTTAAGAGGGTGAGCTTCATTTGCTTTGCCAAACTCTTCTTGAGCCTTGTTGAAGGCATGCCCAATGGCCTCACTGGTGCCTATGAGACATTCATTTTGGTTGGTGCCTGCACTTGTAGTATCTTTTTCTTCAATTGCAACTCTGTCTTTGTTCAAGTCCTTAATTATCAATTCTTGATTTTCTAACACTTTTGCCATTCCCTTGCTTCTTATCTGTACTGCAAAAGATTCGAGTTCTTCTAATTGTACCACTCTAGTAGATGGTGAGGGTTCATTCACCTGAGGTGATGTTTCCTCCTTGAACACCGAGATCATTTGGAGATGGGGTCCAGAAGTAGAGGCTTGATTCTTAGGACAACAGTTTGTATAATGATCTCTGGCCTCTGGGCAGTTCTTGCAAGGAGGTGCATTTTCTGGAAGGGTGCACCTGGATTGGTAGTGCCCACATTCTCCACATCTGAAGCAAATAATTGGCCTTCTAGGCCCATTTGCAAAGTTATTTCTCGGTCTAGGATTATAGTTATTACCTTGGTTTGCTGCTGCTGCCATTACATTAGCTGGTGGCAAGAGCCCTCCTTGTGTCCAGTATGTCGTTGTTGGCATTCCCCTTACTTGGCATTCATGGGCCTCATGCCCAATCTTCCTGCATAATTGACAAGTCACATTTAGCATAGGACATTCACTTACAATGTGCCCTTGCTTGCTGCACATGGAGCACCATAGTCCGTTTTTAATGCCGCCTCCTTTGAGTTCTTGCAATTCCTGTCTCAGCTGAGCTAGTTCTTCTGCTTGGGCTTCCTCTTCCTTTTGGAGCTTGAGGGCCTCAATCTCTTTTCTCAGCTGAGCTACAGCAGTCTCCTCCTCTGTGTAGGGCTTATTCCTTTTCAAGCCCTCGAGCTCCCTTCTTAACTGGATCACTGGGTCCTCCAGTTCTGTACCATAGGTTGGTTGGGAGGAAGTTGCACCATATTGATGCCTGATCTGCTCCAAGCGTGTGGCCGTACTAATGAACTCGTCCACAGTGGCCGTAGGTAGAACTAACTCTTTTATTTTGCATTGGGTGATCACAGGTAGGGGTTTGGCTAACCACTTCTTGACAAAGAAGTCGTGAGGTGGATCCGGTAGTTTAGCCATTAGAGCCTTGGCCCTGGTCACAAATTCTGGGAACTTCTCTCCTGGACCCAATTTCAAATTTTCTAACTCTTCTATAATGATCTCCGCCGTGTTGCCATGCTGAAACTGATTTTTAAAGGCCTCTTTCATCAAATCCCAAGAGGTAAAGTGATTTTCAGCAAACTGGCTAAACCACTTGTCTGCCAGACCTTCCAATGTGGCAGGGAAGAGTATCAAGAAAGCATCCTCCCTACCCATTAGACCTCTAGTCTTGCATAATGCAAGAAACCTTCGAATGTGCTCATCTGGATCCTCATGGGCTAAACCTCTGAAAGAAGGAAATTTTATGTTCAATCTAGAGAGTAAAGTTTCTAGGTCTACCTGTCCTGCCATGCTTCCTACAGATGAAGTTGATGAAAGTGGACTCGATGATCCTCTGACTGCCTTTCTTCTTGTCTGCTTGCACTTGACCCTCAAGGTTTGTGACCGGGTTGCGGTCATGAGCTATTCATAGTCCACTTAAAATGAGACACTTGATAAAAATATGTACCTTTTGGCCCACTGGAGTAGTGTTGTCGACACTGGAATGTTGCTCTCCAATGGCAATATATAGTCTCCTATGCTCAAATCTCCTTGGAAGTCCCACCGTGCGTGCCAAATTTGTTGGGGATTCGTGGACAAGAAGGAGTTTGAGGGTTTGTAGGAGAAAACAAGAGAGATGATGGAAAGGGAAACCTTGAATATTGATTATCTTTCAACAATTACAATGACTGCGCACAGCCTAATCAATGACTAAATACAACTTCAGAGAATATCAATTACTGAAGACCAATTGTCTCAAGTCCTCTAGCAGCGGCCTCTCCTGCACCAATCCTTCACTTGCTTCCCGCTTCCCTTGTGCACACCTTGCACTAAGCTTCCGCCAAGCTAAGGAAATGGTATCACGGCGCACACACGCATAGACCTTGGGACTCTTGGAATCCACACCGCCTTCTCTGCACACCTTCCTCTTGGCACCTCTTGCACTCTTGAGTGTCGTCGCACACTGGTGGCTCTTCTTTCTTCCTTTCTTGCTTCCTTTCTTGCTTCCTTTCTTGCCTCCTCTGAAAGAATGTGTATATCCAAGAATAGCCTTTGTTCCCTCTTTTTGAACCCGCCGGTCCTGTGACTTCTAACTGCCATGGACTCTTGGGCTTCCTTTGATGTCCCAAGATTCTCTTGTTAGTTGGCGGCCAACGAAATGCCCTTTGTCCTGTAGTGACTTTAGTGTAAAACCAAAAAATTTAAAGGGGGTCATACTTTCACTTGTGCGTACACTTTTCCGCTTCACATGCCTTCACATTCCCTTTTAATTCTTCCTTTGTGTACTAAAGGGGGTTCACCTTAACCTTCCCAGTTACTTTAAAACACATTCTGATCCTTAAGAAAATTAATTTACCCTTTGCGGGACATTCAATTGTCACTTAGGCACTTTGACTTTGCACCTATTGGCTTGACCTTGCCTTTGTTGACTTTGACCGGTTTGCTTTGACCATCATGACTTTTATGGGCTCAACAACCTCCTTTAATGTCAATCCGGGAAGACGTGAGGATGGTATGAAGACCTCGAGCAAGTGAAGGCACAAGTGCGTGAGTGAGAAGCACACTAACATGCACACACATACACACACACATGCACACTAGGTAAGACAAAGTGTGAGAAGCAATGGAGTTCTTTAGATTACTTCCAAAAAGCTCCTACAAGTTCAAATCAATTACAAGCTAACCTCAAAAATGAGCTCTCTAGCTCTATTTATAGTTTTTGACTAGGTTTTGGCCGTGTCCAGACCTAGTGTCCGGCCTAGTTAAAAATTAGGTTCTAGGGCCTATTTCAAGACTCAAAGGAAGTCTAAAAATTATGAAAATTGGTAGGCAGCTACTTCGAATGCTCCTCAAGCTCAAGGACTCCTTGGCTTGCACAAAATGGAGCTACAAAAACATGAAATGGTATCTACAATGGCTTTTAGTGATGAAAATCACTATTGTTGTAGGGATTTCTTCTAATGATTTGACATACATATCTTCGAGCTCTCTACTTGCTCCTTCTCCTTGTGTGTCCACCTCTTCGATATGCTTTAGTGTCCTGAAAAAATATTGGCCTACTTGCCAGATCGTCGTTGACTACCCTGTCTACTTGTGCTTTCTCTTCTCTCTGACTCCCTTCGTAAGCTTCCTTGCCTTGTGAATCCTTCAGTTCCAACAGGTTAATAATCCCATAGAGTGGCTTGGCAATTATGGTGTACATGTGAATAAATCTACGATAGTACCCACAATGACCCATAAACACTTGCACTTCCTTCCCATTTTTCGGTCTTGGAAGCTCTAGGATTACTTTAATCTTATCCTTGTTAGTGGAAATTCCATTCCTAGATATGATGTGTCCTAGGATTTTTCCTTGTCTCACCATAAAGATGCATTTCTTAGGATTCAAGCACACTCTATATTGTCGACACTTCTCAAATATCTTTTGCAACTCCAGAACGTGCTCTTGTCTCCGCCCTGAGTATGTGCATAAGTCGTCTATGTATACTTCCATACTCTTCCTTAGAAATTCTTTAAAGACGTGACATATCAGCCTTTGGAAAGTAGCAAGGGCATTCATGAGTCCAAAAGGCATCACCCTAAAAACATAGACTCCCCATTCAATTGCGAATGCGGTCTTATGTTGGTCCTCTGTAGTGATAGCCACTTGGTTGTATCTAGAGAATCCATCTAGGAAGCTATAGACTTCCTTACCTGTGACTCTTTCCAAGTGGTGATCGGTGATAGGTAACGGGTAGCTATCATGGATCGTGGCCGTGTTTACTTTCTTCAGGTTAATACACACTCTTAATTTCCCATTCTTTTTGGGTACGACCACTAATGATGACACCCACTCGGTGTGTTCTATCTCGTAAATGAATCCGACTGCTAATAGCTTATCTATCTCCTCCTTAATTTTTTCTTAATAGACATCATTATAAGTGTAAGGGTGTTGCTTTGATGGCTTTGCATCAGGTTTCATTGGTATTCGATGAGAACAAATGGATGGGTCTACACCTTTGAGGTCCTTGTAGGTCCATGCAAACACATCCAGATACTCTCGAATCAGTCTTATCAATTCTTCTTTCTCTTTATGTGACACATCTTTTCCTATGTACGTACATATTTCCTCCGCAGCTTCCATGGTCACTATTACTTTCTTTGTTTGTTCCTTGTTGTCATATGCTTCTCCTTCTCTTGCCTCTCTCTTAGGCATCTGAATGGCTATCTTCCTCTCCTCTACTTCATATCTTTTGAAGTGCTCTAGGACTTCAAATAGGTTTGGGTTTTGTTCTACCTTATCTAATGTCTCCTCGTGGTTTGGTCTCATCTAAGCTGCTTCTATTGCTAATACCTTGAGTGTTCCTTCTTTGTCGTCGGCTTGAATTGCTTCTAAATATCGTTCCTCCAGATCAAACTCTGGTTCCATCTCTATGCTTTCATACTCTTCCTTCCATTCTTTTTCTAATACTTCTCCTGCTTCTACCTCTTGAAGGACTACCATGTAAAAACTTACATCATAACCTTCTTCATCTACGCATCCATTCGTGGTTACTACCTCCTCATTTACGCATACATCCAAGGTGGCTAGAATCTCCATCCAACCGTGTGGTTCGAATGCTTCATCAGGGAAAACTTGAGGCATATACATAGGATCCTCTATGGGTCGGTAATTTTGATGTCCGATAGGCCATATTTGAGTTTTTTTCTCTTCTCTCTTTGCTTCCTTACACATCCATAGATGAGCATCTTCGTGCATCCATGATTGTTCACTTGAACCTGCACTATGAATTGACAAGTCATCGTCTTCCTTGTGTACAAGATTCATTTGTAGTGGCAGTACATCCCTGTATGAGAATGTATAAAAGTTTATCTTGGTAGTAGTTCCTTGATGTTTTAGGTATAAAGTGTCTCTTCCCCATTCTTGTAGTACCATGAGTTGTTTCATGAATGGTCGTCCTAGAATCATCTCATAGTTATTCACCTTTCCAAATTGACATAAAGTTAGTGTGTGCTCAAACTCCTCTCTGCAGGTAGTTAACTTAATTTTCACCAGTATTCTGAGGGGTCTCTCTACGTGGCCATCTGCTAACTGAAGCTTCATATGTTGTGGTCGCAAGGCTTGCTTTCCCGATTTCTCCCAAATCTCTTTGGTGGCTATGCCTACACCTGCTCTTATATCTAGAATGACTTTTGTCATGTATCCATTATATGTGATGGGTAAGCATGTGTTACCCTCATCTCCTTCACTAAATTCTCTGACTTTATCCACAAGGATTTGTATAGTAGAAGGGGCTTCAATTTCTTTATTTTCCTTTTTATTCTCCTCATTTTCTAATTTCAACTGTCCCACTAATTGTTTCCATATTTGTGGTTTGGCACGTAGTAATTCTTCCACGGTCAACTAACATTGTACATTGGTCTTCTTGAGTTCTGCTAGATTGTGAGAGGTCTTACTTGAAGACTCATTTTCCTTTCCTCGCACTATGGGAGCATGGAAGATTATTGATCCCTTCTCATATTCCCCTATGTAGTTCGGGAGGGTAGAAATGTTGTGTACTATTTCCATGTTTCTATCTAACATGGAAACTGTTGGAAAACAATGTGCAATTGGTCCATTTTGTCCAAGACCTTATAGATAAAAGCATAAGTTGCTATTCTTATAGCACTATCCACCCCAAAGGAGCCCGTCCGCAGCGCGTTACAGCATCTGTAGATGTCATGTTTGTTCCTCTTGTAACAAAGGACGATGGGCGCAGTGGATAAGGCATCGTCCTCTCATACAACCCACCAGGGTTCGAATCTTGCCTACAGCAGCATGCGCAAAGTTATGCTTTTTAAAGTAAATAACAGATAGCGTCAAAATCTGAATTCGCGTACAAGATTTTTTGACATTGTTACGAAGAATGATCGCGTGTGTTTTTCTTCCCCATTGCGATCGTGGCTTTATTGTGCTTTATTGGTGCTTTTGAGGGATCAACAAATACTATAAAAAGACAAGCTTGGTTCACTTCTATTTATCCTTCACCTAGGATCAACACAAGCTTTCTAGAGCTTGGACCTCAGTAGAGGTGGTGTTTCTTCTAGCACATGGGGCAGCCATGGTGCTAACTTGAAGCATGTTGAGGAGCAGCTATGGAGTTCTTCTTGGTGATTCTTCTTGGAGAAGATGAAGGGTGTGCTCACACTCTAGCTCATGGAGAGGAGGTCATCTCTTGTTCATGGCAAGAAGACTTGATTATTAGCGGCTTGATGGTGAGGATCGCCCATCTACATGATGTATTTGAAGATCATCTTCTACAAGAAGATGTTAGGTTGAAGATTATCTTCTACAAGAAGATGTCTGGCTACTTCAAAGACATTGGATGGGACCATCTACATGATTTTGAAGATTATCTTCTACAGGAAGATATTAGGTTGAAGATTGTCTTCTACAAGAAGATATCTGGCTACTTCAAAGACATTAGATGGAGATTAACATAAGATTCACATCTTATGTTAAGTATTCAGGTACATATTCTCTTTATGCACACAGGTACTACTTGAAGTTTATGGAGGCTGTGGCGTTCATATCAGAAGAAGTCCTATTCGGCATAGGTACAAGAGAATCAGTACTTATATGCTTTATGCATATTTTTATGAGGTGTTTAAGAAGGTGTGTTCACATGAGTTTGAGGATTTCTGTTCACACTGATCCTTCCTCTTTCAGTCACTCATATTCACTCTTCTATAACCTATAAGGTCACACATCTCATGTATATTCAGATTACTGCCCACACATCTGAATATGTTTGTTACATTGTACATTCACTCATTCATCTATTTCTCATCACATAGAATGGTTGAGAATTTTGCTCCCACATTGTACATTGAACATTGGTATATATGATACTATGAGTAAGCGATGGCTTACGTAACACCTTACACATGTCGTCTATTCTTTCTCTATCTTTGTCTCATCATCTGTATGATTAAGTTGTGGTATGTTCATGTTTTGTCAATATGGAAGATTGCTAGAATTAATGTTGTACATAAATGGAACTATGGAACCATGGACCTATGACATGAGCTAAGGGCCTACCTCACTTCCAACATTTGGTATCAGAGCACTAAGGTTTTGGTTTCAGAACTTTAGATCTTTGGCATCAATGCATTAAGGCTCATTCATGTCTTAGGTTCCCAGACTTCCAGTATTACAACATATGATTTGAAAGCATCTTCTAATATTTGACATTTGACATACACACTTAATCTAGATGAGTAGAGATTTGAGAATTAGACAATTCAGTTACATGTGTATTCATCAGTGTGGAGTATGAAATTGATGATCTGTTAGCAGCCGAATATTTTTGGAAGAGTATGCAAATACTTTACAAAAGTATTGTTTGAAGACCCAGACTTGATGAAGAGAAGACTACTTCAAATTCAAGGAAGAACAATGGTTTAGAGAAGATGAAGGAATCAGATCAACATCAAATCACAGGTATCAGTTTCTACTATCAGATTATCATTTGCAGGTCATATCTTAGAAGAGCAATTATGAAGAGATTTGAAGAAATTCAAGGAGTACTTTTATACACTTTCATTATTTGAAAGTTAAAGGCTACATCAAAACAGGTATCTAGAGGTTGTTCTAGAGAGTTTTTGAGAAATCTCTTTCATGGCAAGAAAGTTCATCTAAGAAGACAAGTGCAGAGATGAGATGAGTTTTGTTTTCAGCCAATTTTCTATTGTAAGTTGGTTGGATATCAAGGTACAAATGTATCTAGAGAAGGTAACTCTAGAAGGGTAATTCATCATTCAGAGAAACGATTGGTGAATTTAGTCATTTCAGACATTTGAAGCAGAATTTTGATTCAGAGATATGAGGAGATGGTAAAACATGTTTCTATATTCACTTCCATTTGTATACCATGTTTGTTTTATCTCTTACTCTTAGCACTAGAGGAAGAGAAAAGTTCATTCGAAGAAGTCAAGAGTATTTGCTACTTCAAGATGAAGAGAACAAAAGATATGGAAGAGAAGTTTGAAGATGTTGACATCATCAGGTGGAAGAAAGATGCAGAAGAAGAAAGTCCATCATTTCCAAAAGAAAGTAAGGCTTCCTTTTCTCATATATTTTCCATATACTTTTCCTATTTTATCCTCTACATCCAAAGACAAGTCTACGAGAACATCTTGTTTAAAGAAGAAGCAGTTTCTTGTTTTGCATTACACTTGGTCATGATTTAGTAGATTTGACAAAGAATTGCATTGAGAGAAAGAAAAGCAGCAGATATATGTTTTAACTCATATATGTATGAGTTATGTTGAAGCTTTTTAAGCGGGCAGCTTATATGTTCCCTCAAAGAATTCTTGGAGTATCAATACAAAGCTACTTGGTATATGACAAGTTGCAGAGAAGTATATTTCTTCTTAATCTAAATCTTAAGGTAAAAGAGCTTTTTGTAGCAGATGTTGAAGACTTGGGTTGAGGTTTTATGTTTGGAAAAGGTTACCTCATATTCAGTATTTTCAGAAGACTTCAGAAAATTCAGAATCTTGTTGATGTACAAGTCAATGGAGAATCTACTTTCTATGATTGTCTAGATTTTTGGATACATGCTTTGTATTCAAAAATGTGTTCCATCAGATCCTATCACTTGATTGAAAAGTGGAGTTAACCAAAAGAAGATCAAGCAGGTACTATCACATTTCACCCGGGTAAAATATGGAAGTTATGAAGTATCAACTTGCAGCTTTTGGAGTTCTCAAGGTGAGAAGTTTGTCCACTTATGTTTCAAGTAGGAGTTGCAAATTCCTTGAAGGATTTGTTTGAAGAAAAGTTTTACAACTTTTTGAGAAGCATGGACACTTGGAGACATTCAGGAAGTAAATCAAACATTCAGTCATGAAGGTTTGATGACAGCAGATTCTACACAAGAGAGATCATTGATCTTGGATAGATCTTGCATGATCTTGAGTATTTATGATTCAGTTGTCTATCCTTTGTTTGTGAAGATTCTTAACATTGGAAGAAGTAAGTCAAAGATTCAGGTTCTATCAGATTTGTCTTGCAGAGAGATAGAAGAAGATACTTGTTATGTTACAGAAGGTTATGAATCCTAAAAAAAAAGCTTTCAGCAAGGTTTTATTATGTTAGGTTCAGCTAACCTTATTCTAGATTTTGAAAAGCTGAAGAATGACATGGAAAGCTATTGGCATGTGCTCAATGCTAATAAAAAGGGTTCAGAGATTTTGTTTCAGATACAGGTATTGATCAGTAAACATCAGATTTATGAAGGAAGACGTTCCACATTTCATAAAGTCTAATATATTTGAAGAATATTGGATACTAGTGTTAAGTCATCCAGGGGGTGATGAAACATGAAGACTTATTTTCAGCCATATGTAAAAGAATACAGAGTCATACCTATAGGTATTCCTATTTCAGGTATTCCTATATTTCCTTTGTCAGGTGCTCTTTATGTTCCAGCTTTGAAAGAAGAAGGAAGAAGGAGAATGTTTGGAGAAAGTTCCTGTTAGGATGTTCCTGTTCAGGAGAAGGTTCCAGATTTCTATTGAAGAGAAGCTTGATATTTCAGAGAGGTATATTTCAAAAGTGCGCACATATATGTTTATACCAAGTTCAGAAGGAAAGAGGTATGAAGGATTTAAAGCATGAAGACATGATGATATCATAGCCTCTTTGACTCATATTTCAGTTGATTTCAATTGAGTTGAGTTGATTTGACTTGAGTACAGTCAGAGATGAACCAGCAGTGTTCATAATACACTAAGTTGTGAGTTGACAATCACAGGTTCCAGGATTCAGTTCTTGATTTGTTTACTGTATTTACATGACGCAGCAGAAGTAGGTTGAGAAACCTTTTTTGGAAGGTAAATGCAAATATATGGATACTAGTGTATGTTTTCAAGTTTTTGAAGACAAGAGATAGCAGGTGCAGAGTCAGTATATGCTATATTTGTTGTCAAGCAGTGATTGCTTGATGTGTATACTATTGGATATCTAGTTTGCATATTTTCTCAAGTATTATGGTTCATATTCAGCAAGTTCAGGTTTTTTGAAGGAAAGCCAAATTCAGGTTTGAAGGTCAGTGCGGGAGTACAAGCTTGAAGCTTATGATAGTTTGCAGTTTGTGACAGATTGCAGATCCAGTCCAGATTGTACCAATATGACATTGCAGGGGGGATTGTTGGAAAACAATGTGCAATTGGTCCATTTTGTCCAAGACCTTATAGATAAAAGCATAAGTTGCTATTCTTATAGCACTATCCACCCCAAAGGAGCCCGTCCGCAGCGCGTTACAGCATCTGTAGATGTCCTGTTTGTTCCTCTTGTAACAAAGGACGATGGGCGCAGTGGATAAGGCATCGTCCTCTCATACAACCCACCAGGGTAAGAATCTCGCCTACAGTAGCATGCGCAAAGTTATGCTTTTTAAAGTAAATAACAGATAGCGTCAAAATCTGAATTCGCGTACAAGATTTTTTGACATTGTTACGAAGAATGATCGCGTGTGTTTTTCTTCCCCATTGCGATCGTGGCTTTATTGTGCTTTATTGGTGCTTTTGAGGGATCAACAAATACTATAAAAAGACAAGCTTGGTTCACTTCTATTTATCCTTCACCTAGGATCAACACAAGCTTTCTAGAGCTTGGACCTCAGTAGAGGTGGTGTTTCTTCTAGCACATGGGGCAGCCATGGTGCTAACTTGAAGCATGTTGAGGAGCAGCTATGGAGTTCTTCTTGGTGATTCTTCTTGGAGAAGATGAAGGGTGTGCTCACACTCTAGCTCATGGAGAGGAGGTCATCTCTTGTTCATGGCAAGAAGACTTGATTATTAGCGGCTTGATGGTGAGGATCGCCCATCTACATGATGTATTTGAAGATCATCTTCTACAAGAAGATGTTAGGTTGAAGATTATCTTCTACAAGAAGATGTCTGGCTACTTCAAAGACATTGGATGGGACCATCTACATGATTTTGAAGATTATCTTCTACAGGAAGATATTAGGTTGAAGATTGTCTTCTACAAGAAGATATCTGGCTACTTCAAAGACATTAGATGGAGATTAACATAAGATTCACATCTTATGTTAAGTATTCAGGTACATATTCTCTTTATGCACACAGGTACTACTTGAAGTTTATGGAGGCTGTGGCGTTCATATCAGAAGAAGTCCTATTCGGCATAGGTACAAGAGAATCAGTACTTATATGCTTTATGCATATTTTTATGAGGTGTTTAAGAAGGTGTGTTCACATGAGTTTGAGGATTTCTGTTCACACTGATCCTTCCTCTTTCAGTCACTCATATTCACTCTTCTATAACCTATAAGGTCACACATCTCATGTATATTCAGATTACTGCCCACACATCTGAATATGTTTGTTACATTGTACATTCACTCATTCATCTATTTCTCATCACATAGAATGGTTGAGAATTTTGCTACCACATTGTACATTGAACATTGGTATATATGATACTATGAGTAAGCGATGGCTTACGTAACACCTTACACATGTCGTCTATTCTTTCTCTATCTTTGTCTCATCATCTGTATGATTAAGTTGTGGTATGTTCATGTTTTGTCAATATGGAAGATTGCTAGAATTAATGTTGTACATAAATGGAACTATGGAACCATGGACCTATGACATGAGCTAAGGGCCTACCTCACTTCCAACAGAAACCTCTTCATATACTTCTTCCAAATTTGGAGTTGACTGGTCATCCTCAATGTCTAATTCCTCAAAGGGTGGTCTTGAATTCCTGTTCTTTTTCCATCGGTCTTTTTGAATCCTAGCCCACAACTCTCTTGGCCAATCGGCTTTCAGTTCAGGGATTATAGAAGTTGAATTGTCCTGACGACTCCGTTGCTCCTCTTTACTATCTTTCTCTTTTGGTTTCTGATCATTCTCTTTAAAACACTCATCGTATTGATTCTCATATATTCTTGTCTTTGGGAGGAGTGGGATATCTTTTCTAGAGTGGCTTGAGCTACCTCTATGAGCTTTCTACATATTGCAAGTCTCTCCTTTTCTAAATCCCCTTGTCGGTAAAGTTTCTCATGCTGCTCTATGTTTGGTCGAGTCGTGATTCTAGCTTGGTAAGCTTTCGGACACATGTCCATGTCGTCTGGTCTTGGGTTTGCTAAGATTGATCTTGGTTTGTTTAGTTCCTGTGTATGAGACGTAAGTGGTGTATTCTCTTGTATTTCTAGTTTCTCAGGTTTCTTACCATCTTTCACGTTCTTCTTGTCCTCCCTACTTTTGTTTTTCATCCATTTGTTTCTAAGTTTTTCCCTTTTGTCCTTCCAACTTTGGGTCTTCTTTGTTTGGGTACTCTCACATGGGTCTTCAGAATCTTCCACTACCTGTATTTTGGGTTCTAGGGCTTTATCCTTTTCTTGTTCAGAGTCTACTTTCTTTCTCTCTTGTCCTTTGGCTTACGCTTGTGTGATATCTTTTAATGGTACTGTGTACTCCTTATCACTTCCTGAGGATTCAATTACCTCCATCACACTAATTTGTGTTGTATTATGAGTCTTATTGGGATTCTTCAGACAATCTCTAAATAGATGTTCCTTTCCACATTCATTGCAGTACCCTTCCCAGGTCCTGGGAGATGGTGGGTTATATGGCAGAGTGTATTCTCTTACGAAATGGTCTCCTCCACATCTATAGCATGGTCCTTTTCGCACAGGCGATCTAATGGGTGGTCTCATGGGTGCTGGTGCCTTGGGTGTGATGTACATTAGGGTTGCAAACTCTAGCCCATAGGTGTTGCTGTTGGAGTTACACGTCTGCGGAAGCACGCGAATAGCACAAGGAAGAAGAAGAAGCTTGGAGCACAACACACAAGACTGAATGTATTACTAGAGAATGTACAAAGATAAGTAGCCCATTAGGGCAATAGGCGTATATACAAGCCGGGGGAAAAAAACCTCCTAAAGAGGGAAAAAAGTGCCCTGGTGGTCCTAGAGTGTTCACACACATCACTACCTAAATACATCAACAAATCCCCCTTGGGAGTGATGCGGTGAACAAGGAGCTGGCACTCATGTATAAGGAAGTGCCGAGCTATGTGGAAATCACTCCACAAAAGGAAGTAAGCCCAAAGCTTTGCGGAAAGCTTCAAACTTCTCCCTAGGCAGAGCCTTTGTGAAAAGGTCTGCAATGTTCTCCTACGTGGGCACATATGCCAAGATGATCTCCCCAGCAGAGAACCTCTCCCTAACATAGTGATAATGCACCTCAATGTGCTTAGTGCGAGCATGGAACACAGGGTTCCTCGCAACTGCCAATGCGCTCTGACTGTCAGTGAAGATGGTGGTGGCAGAAGACTGGCCAACACCCAAATCAGCCATAAGGCGTCTGAGCCACACACACTCAACAGTCGCTGTGAAAGTTGCCCTATACTCAGCCTCACAACTGGAAGTGGCCACAGTAGGCTGCTTCTTGCTCAACCAAGATATACATGAGCTACCAAGCATGAAGCAAAAACCACTGGTGGACACACGAGTGTCATAGCAACCAGCCCAATCTGAGTCAGAAAAAGCATGCAAATCTGGCGGTAGTGATCCCCCCTTGGGATAAAACAACCCAAGTAGCCGAGCACCACTCAAGTAGCGAAAGATGTGCTTAACCACTTTCCAATGCGTGACTCCTGGGCAATGCATAAACCTGCTCATCTGTGAGACAGCAAACTGAATATCTGGCCGAGTAATGCATAAGTAAATCAAGCATCCAACAGCCTGCTGATAGAGAACATCATCAAATGCATCTCCAGCATCATGAAGACTCAATCGTAAACCTGTCTCCATAGGAGTGGCAATAGGCTTACAGTCTTCAAGGCCAAAATGCTGCAATAATGTGTCAATATATTTCGTTTGACACGAAGCCATTCCACCATCAACTTGCATAAACTGAATGCCCAAATAGTGATGCAAATGCCCCAAATCAGACATCTCAAAAGATGCATGCAAATCAGCCTTGAAATCAGCAATATGCTTCTCAAGAGGACCAGTGAGCAGCATGTCGTCTACATAGACAACAATGATCAAAAGCACATCATTAGCACGCTTAACATATAAGATGCTTTCAGTTGGACTGTTCTCAAAACCATGTGCAATCAGATAGGCATGTATTTTCTCATACCAAGCACGTGGTGCTTGCTTTAAACTATATAACGCCTTCTTTAACCTGCACACCTGGTTTTCATGCCCTTTCTGCACAAAGCCACGGGGCTGAAAAACATACACTTCTTCATGCAAGTCACCATTCAGAAATGCTGTTTTAATGTCCAATTGATGTACATTCCAACCATGATGGGCTGCAAGTGCACAAATGCTCCGAACAGTAGTCATACGGCATGTAGGTGCAAAGGTCTCATCAAAATCAATGCCTCTCTCTTGCGCATAACCCTTTGCAACAAGCCTAGCCTTATACCTGTCAACTGTACCATCAGGTTTATGCTTCAGCTTGTATACCCACTTAGTGCCAATGGCCTTCTTGCTAGGAGGCAAGTCACATAAAGACCATGTACCATTCTTCATTATAGCATCATATTCAGATTGCATAGCACCCATCCAATTTTCTGAATTTTGTGCTTCATCAAAAGAAACAGGCTCATTCTCATCACAGAGACTAGACGCAGCCATAGCATAGCAATCTGATGCAAAGGAGGTACTATGAGAGCCTGAACGAGTACGATATGACAAAAGTGCATCTAATTTGCTGTCACGCAAAGTCTGCACCAGCCATTTTGGCATAGTTTATGCCTGTTCAATATCAGCTCTCTCATCAACAAGTGCATCATGTAAATCTGCATCAAAAATGGAATGATCTACATCATCATATGAAACCTGCAAAGGCTGAGAAGTTGCCTCATTAGGACCAGCGCTAGCCTGTCCACCTGTAAAAAGAGGCATCAAAGTATCATACATGTCTTTGGAGCTAACAGATGTCTCCTTAGTACATGAAAGCAATGGCTGAATAGCATCTTCCACAAAGACAACATCACGGCTAACTAGAATGCGTTTATTGTGTGGATGATACAGACGATAGCCTTTACTTTCAGAACTGTACCCAACAAAAATACATTTTACTCCCTTATCATCCAATTTTCTGCGATGTTGTTCAGGCACTAGTGCATATGCCAAACAACCAAAAACACGAAGATGAGCAATAGATGGCTTGCGATCATGCCAAGCCTCATATGGAGTGATAGACTGCAACGCTTTGGTGGGACACCTGTTCAGTACATACGCTGCACACATGACAGCCTCAAGCCAGAAACTATGTGGTAAAGCCATACTTTTGACCATGCACCTCGCCATCTCCATGAGTGACATGTTCTTTCGTTCAGCAACTCCATTCTGTTGAGGTGTATACGGCACTGTACACTGGTGTTTTATCCCACGTTCAGCCAGAAATGCATTAAAATCTGAAGACATATATTCCCCCCCTCGATCAGAACGGAGGGTGCCCATTTTACATGCTGACAGATTTTCAGCCAAAACCAAAAACTGTTTGAAGCACATGGACACTTCGGACTTTGCTTTGAGTGGATATACCCATGCATGCCTGGAAAAATCATCAATGAAAGTCACGAAGTAAAGGTAACTTCCAAAAGAGGGTGTCTGCATAGGACCACAGACATCACTATGTACAAGCTGCAATTTTTGCATAGCCCGAACTGAACCATCTTTTGGAAAGGAAGAACGCTGCATTTTGCCCAAAATACAGCCTTCACAGACATGTTTTCCAGGTGCCTCAAGTTTGGGCAAAGAGGACACCATTTCAGATTTTTGTAGGCGTAACAAACTAGCAAACTTCAAATGACCAAAGCGTGCATGCCAAAGCTTTGCATCTGACATAGCCTGAGAATCATGAACTGCACATGCCGAATCATTCACAGATCTTTCATAGTCTATGAGCTTATACAGCTCACGACATAAAATGCCAGAAGCAATAATCACATCGCCATTTGAGAGATCATGGACTGTACACCTGTCATCAACGAATTTCACAACCAAGCCAATCTTGGCTAATGCAGAAACTGATAACAGGTTCTTTTTTATCCCTGGCACAAATAAAGCATCTGACAAAGTGAAAGAACTACCATCAGCAGTAGTCAGAATGATCTTACCAACTCCCATAACAGGATAAGAGGAGTTATTGGTGCACGTGATAGTATTCCCTGTAGGGGCAGGCTCGAGTGAAGAGAAGAAACTGCGCTGCGAGGTAATATGTTTGGTCGCCCCACTGTCAAAGTACCAAACATCTGAGTCTACTGTAGACATGCACTGATCATGAGAAGATGGGTCAAAACTGCAGACAGTAGTAAACGCCCATTCTTCTTCCTGCACAAGATTTGCAGACTCTGTTTTTGGTGCAGAGGCCTTTGCAACAACCATTCCAGCCTCTTTCTTCTTTGCCTCTTTAGCAGCCACTTTTGGACAGTTCTTTATAATATGATCATTTCCTTTACAGTACTTGCAGAACAATTTCTGCTTTTCTGATTTCTTCTCATCTTTATCCTGGTTCTTCGATTGTGCAGCATTTGCAGATTTCTGCTTATTAGTAGAAGAGCTCCATTTTCCTTTGCCCTTCTGACTAGCCAGGAAAGCTTGATCTGCAACACGCATAATGGACTTGTTCTGCCGGGACTGATCTTCCTGCAACAGAACAGAGACTTATTCCTCAAATGACAAGGCATTCGGATTGCCTTTCATCATCAATCGAAGAGTAGAGGCAAAACTCTGATATGAATCAGGAAGGCCATAACGGTCTGCACAAGTGAGCTATCTGGTATAACATCATCAGCAGAAATCAATTGTTCCTTCAGGTCTTTGATCTTTGTAAGAAAACTGTCCATCGAATCACCTTCATTCATGTGCTCACTCTCCAACTGTTTTCAGAGGTAAGCAACACGAGCCTCATTCCTAGCCTGGTACAAAGTGGTAAGTGTATCCTAAGCATCCTTTTCTGTTCTGCAAGAGCGAATGTGAGGAATAATGGCACGTTTGACAAACAAAGCTATCAATGCATGTGCCTGGGCATCTCTGCCATCCCAACGAATCTGCTCTGCAGTAGGTGCAACAAACATAGCAGCACGAACAGGAATCTACGGAATATCATCTTCGACACCATCTTCATCAGCTCCAACACCTGTATTTGCAGTACCTGTCATTACAGGTGTAACAGGACGTCTTTCAACACCCTGCACAATGTTCCACAATCCTTTTGCAACTAGTACATGTCGCATCATATAAGCCCATAATGGGTAGTTGGTACCATCCAACTTATCCTCAACAGCCAACATACGGTATACATCACTGGTTTCAGCCATGGCCGGTGACTAAAATACCTTGATGCAGAAAATTGACTGTATCTCAAAAAGTTGAACAGAACTACCCAGAACGAGTTCTGCTAGACCTGTAGCAGACTTCGAGACGCTTAAACTGGCGAACAGAAACTGGTATATACCTTTGGCACAAAAGGATGAAATAGCCTACACAAGCACTGCGATAGTGCGTTCGAAGGCCAAAACGAGCTCAGATCGAGATTTCGGCACCACATAGCGAAGCTGTTTTGTTCTCGGAAACACCTGAGTATGCTCACCAAATTTTGTGCAAATCTGAGACTGCAAACGGAGGAGTGTCGACGGCACCCTAGAAGAAGCAACGACCTGCTCTGATACCAATTGTTGGAGTTAGACGTCTGCGGAAGCACGCGAACAGCACACAAGACTGAATGTATTACTAGAGAATGTACAAAGATAAGTAGCCCATTAGGGCAATAGGCGTATATACAAGCCGGGGGAAAAAAACCTCCTAAAGAGGGAAAAAAGTGTCCCGGCGGTCCTAGAGTGTTCACACACATCACTACCTAAATATATCAACAGTTGCCATATCCCTCATAACAATAGTATTGTTGGTCATAAGTTTGGTCATACTCCATCAGACTGGTGTCATAGGGGTAGTATTCTCCTTGGATTTGCTCATATCCCTGAGTCGTTGCATCTGTACTAGCTAAAGGTGTAGCTGGTACTATGGCTCTCTCCATGTTTTCCTCTGGTTGAGTGTATTTAACTGTCACTATGTTCTATGGAAGGGGTGGTTATTGTCCTAATATTGGCTGAGGTTGTCCATATTGCCCTTGTTCATATGGTCTAGGTGCTCCTTGTGGGCATGGATAGGGGTTGTGTCTTGGGATCTCTCTTTCATGCTCTCTAGGAGGATATCCATAAGGCCTATACTGAGGTTGAATCATGGGCATTGATTGCCTGTTAAATGGGTAGTTTTCTGTAGTATGGTTAGTGTATTTCTACTCTATATGGTAGTACATGTTGGTTCCTTGAGGTGGCTGCCTATTGTAGGGATAAGCTTGAGACATGCCTATTCCTCCTCTTGCACACATGTGAGATGGGTGATCTCCATCACATAGACTACATCGTTGTAACATGGGGATCCTCATTGCAAGGTGCTGGTAATTCCTCTGTCCGTGGACTCGTAACTTCTTGGCTACCAGTTCTGCTAGCTCCTCTACATTACTGGAGTTAGATGTCACTGTACTTCTAGTGTCTTCCAATTTAGTAGGGCTTGATGTACTTTTGAGGTCATCAACTAGGTTGTCTTCTAGGTCAATACATCCTTGAAGACACTCGCTTAATGTCTGGAGTTGTTTCACGTAAACTAGGGTCCTCAATTTCCCATTAGTCAATCCGTCCAAGAATAATGATATCATTTTTGGTTGGGAGGGTCTTTCTGTTGTTGGGCATCTATCGACATATTGATTAAATCTTCGGGCAACTGTTTTCACGGTTTCATTTGGATTCTGTTTTAAGCTATGGATTAAGGATGATGAGTTATGTTTAATCCCTATCTTGGTGAATTCACCAATGAACTCTTGAAAAAATTACTCAATATTTCCAAACTGGTTTGGATCCAATGGTCGAAACCAATTCAAAGTCATCCCTGTGAGGGTAAGTCCAAAGGATTCATACTGCACAAAGAAGTCATCCACTTGCTCAGCTCGTAATACTTGTTTAAACTCTGCTATGTGATCATATGGTTCTCCCATTCCATCATAGTGATTTCTCATGCATTTGGCAACTTGAATCGGTCTCAACCTTCTTATCGATTCTGGTGGTCTAGGCATCATAGGAATTGCTGGTCTGAATGGGCGTATTCCAGGCTACCCTCCTAGTTGTGGCCTTGGCCTAACAGGTGGCCGATTCAGGTTACATGTTCCTGAGTAGGTTAGGTTGTGTGATTGCACTCCCGATATTGTGAATTGCACATGAGTTTGATTGGGAACACTTCATTGGCTCGTTTGTCCTGACATTGTATTCTCTAGCTCTTGATGCGTTCCAAAAGGATGTGGGAGGTGGTTGCCTGTTCTCGAGGAGGGAATACATGCAACCCCATATACTTCAGTTGAGATCTATCAACTGCATCTACCGGCCAATACCTTCTTTGGTTCTCGTCTAGGTATGTGACTCTAGACTCATCTTCGGGATCCTTCAACTCATAGAAAGTCATTGGGCTTATTTCCTATCCTCGTGTGGGTGAATCGGTTTGTAATAGTAGGTCTGACTCGTGGATCAGGTATACGCCCAACAGGTAGTCATCTTGAGGTATCAAATCCCCTCTCAAGACTGGAGTCACCACTGACTTACCTCTTGGTTTCATTACTAACTCTTCAAAGTCAGGTCTCCTCGCATTTCCTTGTCCCTCCAATTCTCCTCTCTAGTTGATCTGATTTGGGTTTTCTGTCACCATGTAGATGTGACCTAATTTATCCATGTACACTCCTCTCTCATACTTGATTGCGGGTCTGGGAACTATTGCTTATTCAATAGAGTTTACCATCCTAGCAACGGACCTATTTAAACCATCAAGGTAAGTAGGGATCCCTTTCAAATTGGTGGACACATATTGCAGAGAGGTGCGGTATTCACCCT
The DNA here is from genome assembly GCA_020310875.1 of Ceratopteris richardii. Lineage (NCBI taxonomy): Eukaryota > Viridiplantae > Streptophyta > Polypodiopsida > Polypodiales > Pteridaceae > Ceratopteris > Ceratopteris richardii. The sequence continues at coordinate 33,289,562 of CM035437.1, forward strand.
CTACAATTTACATAAAGTTCTCCCTAGGGGCAGAACCATGCATGTCTTCTGAGGCCATGGGCAGCTCCTCCTCTGAGTCACTAGAGGTGTCCATATAGATAGAGTGATGACTTGCTTGGGTTGCACTTCCTACCGATGAGATGACACTCCTCTGGCTACTTAGCACCTGTCCTGATCTTAAGTTCATTCACCCCTTTGGGCTTATGTTGGCTTCCCACTTCCCCTCAATTAGTTCCTCCGTCACTTCAAATTTAGCCCTTAAATAGCTTAAGTGGTTCTAGACAATACCACTCTTGGTGATACCACACAGACAATACGATATCGGTCTTAACACGATACGATACCAGAAAGCTCCAACAATACGATATCATCGAGTGAGACGATATGATACCAAAATTTACACGATACGATACCTTTGTATTCGACGATATGATACCAAGTTCGTGGACGATATGATACCTGACCACTACACGATACGATACCATAAATCATGCAATACGATACTAGATTGCTCACGATACGATACCAAAAATTTACACGATATGATACTAGTAAAACCCACGACATGATACTGGAACTCTCACGATATGATATTGATTCTATGGACGATACGATACCAAAGGGTCGGATGATACGATACCACGTGGTCAATACGATACCACTTTTTTGCACGATACGATACTAAAATAGGCACGATATGATATGGAGTTCGCGATACGATACCAACCTCGCATGTGATACGATACCGCTCGGTCGACAATATGATACCATGATCGAGATGATACGATACCGGGTGGACCGCAATATGATACCACCGAGTGATCATGATCGCGATACCAGCAATTGATGATATGATACCAAAATGGTATCACAATACCTCAAGTGGATATGCAACGATATGATACCAGGCGAGTATCGTGATACTAGGGAATTTTGGTATCACGATACCAAAACTCAATTGACCGTGATACTTCAGCCAAATTAGATCCAAACTCAAAATTTGTGTAAAGGTGTTTATTTCTCTTGTCTCTTCACTCTTGACTCCCTGTATCACTCAAAAACTCTCCAGAAAACCCTCTGTTCTACTGCACGATATCAGAAACCACTTAAATAATGTGTGCATGTGTTTTAATGGTGTTTTTGGGATAAAAAATTTGCACAACTCACCTTCTAGGCTGCCTTGCCTAAGCTTTGGGCGCACCAGAACTTTTCCTTGTTTGCTAGGCATGATACCACACCGGCAATACCGATCGCTACTCTCCTCATGATACATGTTCTCTTAAGTGCTCAACTGAGCCGTTTTTTTGGTTTTTATAGTTTTGGGTTACCTAAGACCTAAACTAAGCTAATTTTGATAATTTTTTGGGATTTTTTTCTTGGTGTAATCTACTTCTTCCTACTCTACTCCTCTCTTTCCTAACCCTAAATCTTGCCTTTCTTCCTCACTCCTAACCATAAACCTAAAAAATCATTACACACACCTCAAGAGTGTGAAGTAACAAATGCTGAAGTGCTTGACTACTTGCCACTAAATGAATTCACCTCCACAAGTACGATTCCTTCACTCCAGAGCTATAACTATCATGAAGGCACCTTGGTTAGGTTTCTTCCCCAGTAACGGTGCCAAAAATGTGTGCACCTAAGTCGTGAAGCCTTAAGGACTTGTGCCGATGAGAATAAATCTCAATCGCCCCAGAAGTGTATATAGTGGTGGATCGATACATGTTTAATTATCAATACAAGGAACCATATGAACCAGGTGTATGAAGATGTGTGCGCCCATGATGGAAAGTGAAGTGGCTAAGCTACAATGCATGTGAAAAGACTTAGATACCTCTCTAACTCACTAATCCTCTGAAAATGCATGCCCCGATACCATTTACAATTGTAAGCACAAATTTGAACTTTTCTCCTAGCCTCAAACTCTGAATATGGCCAATAGTAAGTTCCTTTCGAATCTCTCAACAAGACACATCTATTACTGGTATTTTCACTCAAATCTGACAAATGCATTCAAGTTATGATCAAAATAGTGAATGGTGGGAAACACCAACACTCGCTTCATGACTCAAAATGGCTCACACACACACTACAATAGTTCAAAAGTGATGGGAAAGGATAGATAATAGTCCTACACACACATTCCAAGCATTACACACACACAAGAGATCATGGAAAAGGAGGAAATCAGCAAGAAAGAAGTAAATTCAAAATTCTTCTTCAATTCTTCACAATGGCAAAAAGTCCTTTACAAGAGTCACAAAGTGACTTATATACATGTGCCCTAAAAATGGTCCTTTCACACAAGAGACCGGCACATTATTGACTAATCTCTAATTTCCTACTATTTTACAAGAGTTATGTTACAAGGATTTGGGCTTATGCATCTAGAGGACTCCTCTAGTGCATTTACATAGCTTCGAGGGAATTTCATAAGATTTTGAAGAAGAAAATTCATGCTCCTTAATTTGAAAATTTTGGGGCTCCTCTTCTATGCCTCTTTTCTCTGCAATAACAATTGATGTCCATTCCAACCATGATGAGCTGCAAGCGCATCTAATATGTTATCTCTCAAAGTCTACACCAGACATTTTGGCATAATTTCTGCCTCTTTTATGATAGCCCTCTCATCAACAACTGCATCATGTAAATCTGCATAAGAAATGGAATGATATGTATCCTCATTTGCAGCATGTAAGGGTTGCAAAGTTGTCGCATTTGGACGAACATTTGACTACCCACTTTTAAAAAGAGGAAGCAAAGTGTCATACACATTTTTTGAGCTAAGTGATGTCTCCCTGGTACATGAAATTAAGGGTTGAATTGCATATGCCACAAACATCATGACTAATGAGAATTTGTTTATTCTATTGATGATGCAAACAATAACCTTTTTTTTTTTTTAACTATACCCAACAAAAATACATTTCACTCCTTTATCATTCAATTTTTTGTGTTGTTCAAGCAACAATGCATGTGCCAGACAACAAAAAACATGTAGATGAGAAACAAATGGCTTGCAACCATGAAAAGTCTTATATGAGGTGATAAACTGCAATGCTTTGGTGGGGCACCTGTTAAGTACATATGTTGCACATTTAACAGCCTCAAGTAAAGCCTGACTTTCAACCATACACCTCATCATTTCCATGAGAGACCTATTTTTCTTTCCAAAATCCCATTTTTTTGAGGCATATATGGCACAATACACTGATGTTTTTTTTCAATGCCCAACCAAAAATGCATTACACTCAAAAGACATGTATTCATTCCCCCCTCGATCACAATGGATAACAAATTTTCAGCCATAACTAGGAGCTTCTTAAAGCACAAAACACTTTGGACTTTTCTTTCAATGGATAACCCCATGCATGCTTGGAAAGTTCAAGTATGAACATCACGAAGTATAGGTAGTTCCCAAATGAAAGTGTCTACATAGGACAAGAGGCATCACTATGAAGAAGTTGTAATTTATTAGCAGCTCTAATTGAACCATCTTTTGGAAAGGAGGATGCTCTTGGCAAGCTCATTTCTGATCCACATGAGTTTACCTATTTCATGGTCAACTCATTTTGAGTCTCACACACTCTTCTTTTGTGAGTACACTCTTCTTTTTGTTTTGCTTCCGTGCATGTACTTTCTACATGGTATTGGAGTGCTAGGTGGAGGTCTTGGTGGTGCATTTGCTAGTTGTTTTGGTGGTGGTGCTGGTGGAGCTTGGTGATGTGACTCTCCACTTATTGGAAGAGGTTCTTTGCCATCGATTTCTGCTCACTTTGGGTAGTGCATTGCCTATTTTGCACCCTTCCACCCTTTCTTTCATCATTTTGTACACCTCTATGTGGCATTATTAGAAGAGGTCCTTTGCCATCGATTTCTACTCACTTTGGGTAGTGCATTGCCCATTTTGCACCCTCCCACCCTTTCTTTCATCATTTTACCCCTATTTTCCCTCCCTCCCACCCTCTATGTGGCAGTATTAAGTGGTTCTTTCACTATTGCATTCTTGTGTGGAGACTCTATAGTGTTTTGTCATGCAACAAGGCATTTTGATGAGGAAGTTGTCGTGCATCTCGAATTTCTGGAAGTGTTTATAAAGACTCTTGACTTGTGACACGTGATGGTTTATTCCATATTTATGGTCATGATTGAGGATTACATTGTATTCTGAAATATGACTTAGCGATCCTTGGAGATTATTATGCAACTAGCGTGGATCACTCTCGTTCCTTGTATTGCATCTTGTATGAGCCTGCATCGTTCATTGCACTTTATATCTGTTTAGCACGCTCATGGCATGCGCTATATAATTGTGTGGTAACTTGAACAGCTGAAACGAGTGCTCATTACAGTCTGTATCCATATGCTCACGAGGGTGAGCAAGTGCCGAATGCTTGGAAAGGTAGTGCTATGGAGTAGTGAGCGGAATAGGAGGCGATGTTGGTTGCATGTCCATGTTTATGCTAGCAACAGGAGTAGAAAGTTATGAGGGAGCAAAGGTGTGCACGTGCGTAGCATTGGTAAGGGTTGAGTTGTTGCCTCTTGCACGCTTCTTCAACACCATTATAGGACGAGCTAAGGTGAAATCATTGTAGCCAGTCAGCTGTTGGCAATGGTACAGCAAAGGAGCAACAAAGAAAAAACTCGGACTGCACCATCTGCAAACTGGAGAGAAATCTAACTCTCATAAGACATCCAAAAGCCTTATTGTGACAACGAGAAGGCGACAAATCTCTTTGGAGAAGCTGCCCATTTCCTCTCTGCTTGGAAATCATGAGCCTCCGAGATCCCTCCCTTTTTACATTGCACCTCTCCACAACAGCTTGAAGATCCTTGTATACTCCTCAGTGGAGAGACAATCTATCTATGCTCTCTCAAGAGAGAGCATGCACACGTGTTACTAACTTGTGAGCATCACTATAGGATACATGATGGGGGTGCATCATTACTCTGACAAAAAGAGTAAAGAAAGAGACAAAATCTATGCAAGCAACTGAGAAGAGAGATAGAAGGGGGAGGAAGAGAGAGATTCTCTATGTGCAAGAAGCTATCTCCTACTCATATGCAGAGAAGAGAGACTGAAGAATGCGCCAAGAGTTGCCTCATGTTTGTATACAGAGAAGAAATATTATCTGAGCATTTGTGCTTGCTCTAATAGATCTGAGCATCTCTCACTACTAGAAACTAGTGGGCGTAGCCACATCCCCAATTGAAAAAAAAGCACATCTCATCGCTTATGTGACGCTTACTCCATAGAGCATCGCATAAGCGATGGAACAAATTTTTATTAAAAAAAAGAATGGTCGTCGCATAAGTGATGCCAAGTGTCACTTATGCAATGCTAATGGCACCGTCGCAACTTGCATCGCTAATTAGTGATGCTCTTACCGACTTTCACACACTGATTGCAACGCTTGAGCATCACATAAGCAACACTCGAGAATGTAAAAAAAAAATCGATTTCTCATAGCACATTTGTGCTAGGATTGAGACGAGAGAGAGAGAGAGCACGTGCACACACATCCATCCAGCAAGACGATCGGAGAGAGAGGTAAAGGTAAGCACACACACACACATACACACACAGATTTACACACACACATACACATGCATACACACACACATACACATGCATACACACACACATACACATGCATACACACACACATATATACACACATAGACACACATAGACAGACACACACACATACACACATAGACACACACACATACACACATAGACACACACACACATACACACATAGACACACACACACATACACACACATACACACACGTATACACATAGACACATACACACACATACACATGCATACACACACACACATATATATATATATATACACACACACACATACAGACATAGACACATACACACACACACATACAAACATACACACATACACACACATTTACACACACATACATATATATACACATACACACGTATATATACACATAGACACACATAGACACACACACATACACACATAGACACACACATACACATACATACACACTTAGACACATACACACATAGACACACACTACACAGACATACATAGCTAGACACATACACAGACATACACAGTTAGACACATACACACACATACGAGAGAGAGATACACACACACACACACATACACACAGATTTACACACACACACATACACATGCATACACGCATATATACACATACACACATAGACACACACATAGACACACACATATACACACATACACACACATACACACATAGACACACATATAACACACACATACACAGAGATTTACACACACATATGCATGCATACACACACACATATATACACACATAGACACACACACATACACATACACACAGATTTACACACACACACACATACACATGCATACACACACACATATATACACACATAGACACATGCATATGCACATAGACACACACACATACACACACACATTTACACACACAAACATACACACATACACACTTATACACACACATATACACACATCCACACACATTTACACACACACATACACATGCATACACACATGGACACACATAGCACACACACATATACTCGCACACAGATTTACACACACACATACACATGCATACACACACATATATATACACACATACACACATAGAGACACACACACATATATGCATACACACACATAAAGACACACATACACACACATGCATACATATGCATACATAATGCACATGCATATGCATACATAATGCACATGCATATGCATATATAATGCACATGCATATGCATGCATAATGCACATGCATATGCATGCATAATGCACATGCATATGCATGCATAATGCACATGCATATGCATACATACATACTTACATGCATACACACACACATGCATACATAATGCATATGCATATGCATACATACATGCTTACATGCATACACACACATACACATCCACATACACATATACATAGATACACACCTTCGTATAGACACCTACATAAACATCCACACACATATATGTACTTACATATACATGCACACATATACATGCATGGATATCCACACACATACACACATACATACACACATGCATATACACATACACATGCATACACACATGCACATGCATACACATATACATATACAGATAGAGACACATATTCACACATACATATATACATACACACATATGAAAACACACATGCACTAAACATAAATATGCATACACACACATAGAGACACACATACATACACAATCACACACATGCATACATAATGCACATGCATATGCATACATACATACATGCATACACACACATACACACCCACATACACATATATACACATACACAGACTCACATATACACTTACATACACGTACACACACATATACGTACTTACATATACATACACACATATAGATACACTCACATATACACACATTCACACACTCACATATACACCTACATACACATACACACACATATACGTACTTACATATACATACACACATATAGATACACACATACATATACACATATGCATGCATACACACATACACATACATATACACACACACATACATATACACATATGCATGCATACACACATACATATACATATACACACACACATACATATACATATACGCACATCAAGTCACATGCATACCTACCCACAAACATACACACATACATACACATGCATACAAAGTGCACACATACACATGCATACACATATACATGTACATACACATACACATACACACACATACATATACATGCATACATATATACACATACATATATTGATTTCTAACCCATTATGTTTTATATTATGGATCCTAGTAGAGAGAGAAAGGCAAAACTCACTCTCATAAAAAGGTCGTATGAGAGCAAGAGCTCCACTTGATACCTTAGGGATCGTCATGCATGAGTACTCAGAGATGCATGATGATGAGTTGGATTTTACAATCCAGATGCTTGCCCAGTGATTAGAGGGGGGCTCTTCTGTGGCTCCACCTGTAGGTAGAGAACTATGTGCTCATAGGTATGTTTTTTTAATTTCATATCTTTTTAATGATATTATAACACATATTTATATTTATTTTTATCTATCTAGTTTCAGGACACCTATACCACCTCCAGATCATGAGAGCAGAGCACAAGTGCCTATGAGAACATGCATAGGCACCCTAGGGCTAGAGTGTGATATAGAGCCGGAGGGCAATATAGTGTATATAGGGAATGGATTGGAGTTCAAGAGAAGAATGCGAGCATTACGCGACTCCTACCTACACGTTGTCCATGTGCAATGGAAGTAAGTATAAGTTTTACATATAAATTGAAATAAATATCTTATGTTTTATTTACATGTTTTTTTTTGTAGTGAGCATGATGAGAGGGATAAAAAATATGTACTTAGTTCACTTGAGACAGAATTTGGGACTGGGTGGTCACATAAGTGGTGTCTAAAAGAAATGCGAACACTTATGGCTCATCGTCGTGATAATGCACAGTATGCATTGCTTTTATTTGTTATATTTATATGTGTAACTATACATATACACACACACATAATATACACATATATATACACATATATTTACATATATATTTATACACATATTTATATACACACACATATATACACAAACATACATGCACATCAGGTCACATGCATACATGTGTATCTATGTATGTATATATATATGGATATGCATATGTGTGTTTATGTATGTATGCATGTATATGAGAGAGAGAGAGAAAGGAGTGCGACTGGAAGTACACATACATGCATACACACACATACACACATACATGCACATTTGCACATATACACACATACACATAGTATGTATATATATATATATATATATATATATATATATATATATATATATATATATATATATATATATATATATATATATATATATATATATATATATATATATATATCCTAATTCAAAAACACTAATTTTGATATTAGGGTTTTACAAATCGTAATTCAGCCTTTTAGCCATATGGTTGAAGCATATGTACACATTGCATCTATTCCTCCGACCACCTACTAGAGAGATGTCTCTCCTCCCAACCTTATGCCTCTATATATAGCTACTCAAATCAACGAGGATCATAATATATATAAAGATACATACACATCATGTAGATACACATACATAAATATAAAATGATGGAGTAGATACATATGCATCACACATACATGCCTATATGCACACATGTATACATATACATGCATACATATTTACATGTGCACATTTACACATATACACATACATATATACATATATATACATATATATATATATATATATATATATATATATATATATATATATATATATATATATATATATATATATATATATATATATATATATATATATATATATATATATATATATATATACATATGTATATATATATACATATATACAAATATATACATATGTATATATTTACACATATACACATACATATATACACATCACATATACATGCCTACATGCACACATGTATACTTATGCATGCACACACAATTATAGACACACTCGCATATACTACACAAATGCATATGCATACATACACATGTGCATAGTAACACATGTATACATATATCCCACACATGCACACACATACATATACATGAAACACACATATGTGCATACTAGGACATGTATACATATAGTACACATGAATACACACGCATATGCATACATACATGACAAAAATTTGCTCTTAAATAATAAAGCTATATATAAAATTTTAGGCATACCCCCTCCCTTCATGTTCTAACTTAAAAGAACATGATTTCATCTCTCTAATAGGATTCATCAATGTTCTAGTTGAATAAAGAAGAATCTATTATCTAATATCCATTCAAATTATTCAAGTTATTGATTGATAATAAAGTAGTATTTTTAATCTACTCATATGTTTTCGTTATTGCCATCATTTTGGTAAGACATCAATATAGTCTCATCTTCATTATCCTTATTGATTGCATTTATTTCTTTTGTTAAATTTGTGTTCTCATGAATGACATCATCTATTGATGGACTAATATCAATTTCTGGTAATTCCTCTTCATCGTCAATAGAATCAGCATGTAGAGCATTATCCTCTTCATCAAGAAGATTAGTATCATTGTCATGTACAATGATTCTAATTTCTCTTTCAAATGTTGATGTATCAGTATCTGATGGTGAATCATCAAGAGGACTTTCTTTGATCTCTGTAACAATAAATTGTTCAAACAATGACCTACCTCTAGGTTAAACATGAATGAATTGCCACCAAGAATGAGCATCAGGGTTTTTATAAAAAAATTCTTGTTCGATATGCCTAGGAAGAATATATGGTTCTCTAGTAGATCGCATTACCTTGGAAGAATCAATTGCCCAAAACCTAGATAATTCCTTTCTCAAAGTGGAATTCCTACCTTTATACTCAGTTCGAAACCAGTCAACCTTCAAAATGACCTATCAAAATATATAAAAACAAAAAACCATTATTAGGTCCTTAAAAAAATAATAAACTCTATCATAAAAAATATAAACTTTTTTCTACTTGTTTGAATGTACGAAACGATATTTCATAGATACCAACAACAGTTCCCACGTAACCAAGTTTTCCATCTATAAATTCGTGTCTTTTGAGCTAGCACGTGATAGTTGCTTGAAAGAAGCAACAGTGCTAGAATCCTCTGTTTTATGTAAATAATCAATAGATTTGATTCATATATGTTGTCCAAAAGTCCACATATTAGTGAACATTTGAACCCTACAAAAGAAATTAAATTAGTAAAGAGAAACTAATATACATATATGAAAAAAACAAAGTATTATTAAAATAAAATTACCTATGAGATTTCTTCATTATTTACATTGGCTCGTTGCAAACGATTATATAGCCAATCCATGAAAGAAGATATATTTGTAATATCATTATTATTGAGATTACATCTATATCTTTTGTTTCTCCGTATTTTACTTCGGAGATTTTGAAGTTCTTGTTCATACTCACTAATGAATACTTGCATGCATTCGCTATTATATGCTACAAAAGTAGAAACACAATTTTCTTCTTGAAATATAAATAAAAATGGAACTCCCTTACCTGATAATACCTCTGTTGATATATTTAGGTAGTGATGTGTGTGAACACTCTAGGACTACCAGGGCACTTTTTTCCCTCTTTAGGAGGTTTTTTCCCCCGGCTTGTATATACGCCTATTGCCCTAATGGGCTACTTATCTTTGTACATTCTCTAGTAATACATTCAGTCTTGCGTGTTGTGCTCCAAGCTTCTTCTTCTTCCTTGTGCTGTTCGCGTGCTTCCGCAGACGTCTAACTCCAACAATTGGTATCAGAGCAGGTCATCACTTCTTCTAGGGCACCATCGACACTCCTCCGTTTGCAGTCTCAGATTTGCACGAAATTTGGTGAGCATACTCAGGGTGTTTCCGAGATCAAAACTTTTCTATGTGGTGCCAAAATCGCGATCTGAGCTCGTTTCGGCCTCCAAACGCACTATCGTAGCGCTTGTGCAGGCTATTTCATCCTTTTGTGCCAAAGGTATATACCAGTTTCTGTTCGCCAGTTTAAGCGTCTCGAAGTCTGCTACAGGTCTAGCAAAACTCGTTTGGGCAGTTCCGTTCAACTTTTTGAGATACAGTCAATTTTCTGTATCAAGGTATTTTAGTCACTGACCATGGCTGAAAGCAGTGATGTATTCCGTATGTTGGCTGTTGAGGATAAGTTGGATGGTACCAACTACCCATTATGGGCTTATATGATGCGACATGTACTGGTTGCAAAAGGATTAAGGAACATTGTGCAGGGTGTTGAAAGATGTCCTGTTACACCTATAATGACAGGTACTGCAAATACAGGTGTTGGAGCTGATGAAGATGGTGTCGAAGATGATATTCTGTAGATTCCTGTTCGTGCTGCTATTTCTGTTGCACCTACTACAGAGCAGATTCATTGGATGGCAGAGATGGCCAGGCACATGCATTGATAGCTTTGTCTGTCAAACGTGTCATTATTCCTCACATTCGCTCTTGCAGAATAGCAAAGGATGCTTGGGATACACTTACCACTTTGTACCAAGCTAGGAATGAGGCTCGTGTTGCTTACCTCCAAAAACAGTTGGAGAGTGAGCACATGAATGAAGGTGATTCTATGGACAGTTTTCTTACAAAGATCAAAGACATGAAGGAACAATTGATTTCTGCTGATGAGGTTATACCAGATAGCTCACTTGTGCAGACCGTTCTGAATGGTCTTCCTGATTCATATCAGAGTTTTGCCTCTACTCTTCGGTTGATGATGAAAGGCAATCCGAATGCCTTGTCATTTGAGGAATTAGTCTGTGTTCTGTTGCAGGAAGATCAGTCCAGGCAGAACAGGTCCATTATGCGTCTTGCAGATCAAGCTTTCCTGGCTAGTCAGAAGGGCAAAGGAAAATGGAGCTCTTCTACTAGTAAGCAGAAATTTGCAAATGCTGCACATTCAAAGAACCAAGACAAAGATGAGAAAAAATCAGAAAAGCAGAAATTGTTTTGTAAGTACTGTAAAGGCAATGATCATATCATAAAGAACTGTCCAAAACTGGCTGCTAAAGAGGCAAAGAAGAAAGAGGCTCGAATGGTTGTTGCAGAGGCCTCTACACCAAAAACAGAGTCTGCAAATCTTGTGCAGGAAGAAGAATGGGCGTTTACTATTGTCTGCAGTTTTGACCCATCTTCTCCTCATCAGTGCATGCCTGTAGTAGACTCAGATGTTTGGTACTTTGATAGTGGGGCGACCAAACATATTACCTCGCAGCGCAGTTTCTTCTCTTCACTCGAGCCTGCCCCTACAGGGAATACTGTCACATGCGCCAATAACTCCTCTTATCATGTTATGGGAGTTGGTAAGATCATTTTGACTACTGCTGATGGTAGTTCTTTCACTTTGTCAGATGCTTTATTTGTGCCAGGGATAAAAAAGAATCTGTTATCAGTTTCTACATTAGCCAAGATTGGCTTGGTTGTGAAATTTGTCGATGACAGGTGTACAGTCCATGATCTCTCAAATGGCGATGTGATTATTGCTTCTGGCATTTTATGTCGTGGGCTGTATAAGCTCATAGACTATGAAAGATCTGTGAATGATTCGGCATGTGCAGTTCATGATTCTCAGGCTATGTCAGATGCAAAGCTTTGGCATGCACACTTTGGTCATTTGAATTTTGCTAGTTTGTTATGCCTGCAGAAATCTGAAATGGTGTCCTCTTTGCCCAAACTTGAGGCACCTGGAAAACATGTTTGTGAAGGCTGTATTTTGGGCAAAATGCAGCGTTCTTCCTTTCCAAAAGATGGTTCAGTTCGGGCTATGCAGAAATTGCAGCTTGTACATAGTGATGTATGTGGTCCTATGCAGACACCCTCTTTTGGAAATTACCTTTACTTCGTGACTTTCATTGATGATTTTTCCAGGCATGCATGGGTATATCCACTCAAAGCAAAGTCCGAAGTGTTCATGTGCTTCAAACAGTTTTTGGTTTTGGCTGAAAATCTGTCAGCATGTAAAATGGGCACCCTCCCTTCTGATCGAGGGGGGGAATATATGTCTTCAGATTTTAATGCATTTCCGGCTGAACGTGGGATAAAACACCTGTGTACAGTGTCGTATACACCTCAACAGAATGGAGTTGCTGAACGGAAGAACAGGTCTCTCATGGAGATGGCGAGGTGTATGGTCAAGAGTCAGGCTTTACCTCATAGTTTCTGGCTTGAGGCTGTCATGTGTGCAGCATATGTACTGAACAGGTGTCCCACTAAAGCGTTGCAGTCTATCACTCCATATGAGGCTTGGCATGACCGCAAGCCATCTCTTGCTCATCTGCGTGTTTTTGGTTGTTTGGCATATGCATTAGTGCCTGAACAACATCGCAGAAAATTGGATGATAAGGCAGTAAAATGTATTTTTGTTGGGTACAGTTCTGAAAGTAAAGGCTATCGTCTGTATCATCCACAGACTAAACGCATTCTGGTTAGCCGTGATGTTGTCTTTGTGGAAGATGCTATTCAGCCATTGCTTTCATGTACTAAGGAGACATCTGTTAGCTCCAAAGACATGTATGATACTTTGATGCCTCTTTTTACAGGTGGACAGTTTAGTGCTGGTCCTAATGAGGCAACTTCTTAGCCTTTGCAAGTTTCATATGATGATGCAGATCATTCCATTTCTGATGCAGATTTACATGATGCACTTGCTGATGAGAGAGCTGATATTGAGCAGGCAAAAACTATGCCAAAATGGCTGGTGCAGAGTTTGCGTGACAGCAAATTAGATGCACCTTTGTCATATCGTACTCGTTCAGGCTCTCATAGTGCCTCCTTTGCATCAGATTGCTATGCTATGGCTGCATCTAGTCTCTGTGATGAGAATGAGCCTGTTTCTTTTGATGAAGCACAAAATTCAAAAAATTGGATGGCTGCTATGCAATCTGAATATGATGCTATAATGAAGAATGGTACATGGTCTTTATGTGACTTGCCTCCTAGCAAGAAGGCCATTGGCACTAAATGGGTATACAAGCTGAAGCGTAAACCTGATGGTACAGTTGACAGGTATAAGGCTAGGCTTGATGCAAAGGGTTATGCGCAGGAAAGAGGCATTGATTTTGATGAGACCTTTGCACCTACATGTCATATGACTACTGTTCAGAGCATTTGTGCACTTGCAGCCCATCATAGTTGGAATGTACATCAGTTGGACATTAAAACAGCATTTCTGAATGGTGACTTGCATGAAGAAGTGTATGTTTTTCAGCCTCGTGGCTTTGTGCAGAAAGGGCATGAAAACCAGGTGTGCAGGTTAAAGAAGGCGTTATATGGTTTAAAGCAAGCACCATGTGCTTGGTATGAGAAGATACATGCCTATCTGATTGCACATGGCTTTGAGAACAGTCCAACTGAAAGCACCTTATATGTTAAACGTGCTAATGATGTGCTTCTGATCATTGTTGTCTATGTTGAGGACATGCTGCTCACTGGTCCTATTGAGACACATATTGCTGATTTTAAGGCTGATTTGCATGCCTCATTTGAGATGTCTGATTTGGGGCATTTACATCACTATTTGGGCATTCAGTTTATGCATGTTGATGGTGGAATGGCTTTGTGTCAAACGAAATATATTGACACATTATTGCAGCATTTTGGCCTTGAAGACTGTAAGCCTATTGCCACTCCTATCTTGAGTCTTCATGATGCTGGAGATGCATTTGATGTTGTTCTCTATCAGCAGGCCGTTGGATGCTTGATTTACTTATGCATTACTCGGCCAGATATTCAATTTGCTATCTCACAGATGAGCAGGTTTATGCATTGCCCAGGATTCATGCATTGGAAAGCGGTTAAGTGCATCTTTCGCTACTTGAGTGGTACTCGGCTACTTGGGTTGTTTTATCCCAAGGGGGGATCACTACCGCCAGATTTGCATGCTTTTTCTGACTCAGATTGGGTTGGTTGCTATGACACTCGTGTGTCCACCAGTGGTTTTTGCTTCATGCTTGGTAGCTCATGTATATCTTGGTTGAGCAAGAAGCAGCCTACTGTGGCCACTTCCAGTTGTGAGGCTGAGTATAGGGCAGCTTTCACAGCGACTGTTGAGTGTGTGTGGCTCAGACGCCTTATGGTTGATTTGGGTGTTGGCCAGTCTTCTGCCACCACCATCTTCACTGACAGTCAGAGCGCATTGGCAATTGCGAGGAACCCTGTGTTCCATGCTCGCACTAAGCACATTGAGGTGCATTATCACTATGTCAGGGAGAGGTTCTCTGCTGGGGAGATCAGCTTGGCATATGTGCCCATGCAGGAGAACATTGCAGACCTTTTCACGAAGGCTCTGCCTAGGGAGAAGTTTGAAGCTTTCCGCAAAGATTTGGGCTTACTTCCTTTTGTGGAGTGATTTCCACATAGCTTGGCACTTCCTTATACATGAGTGCAAGCTCCTTGTTCACCGCATCACTCCCAGGGGGGATTTGTTGATATATTTAGGTAGTGATGTGTGTGAACACTCTAGGACTACCGAGGCACTTTTTTCCCTCTTTAGGAGGTTTTTTTCCCCCGGCTTGTATATACGCCTATTGCCCTAATGGGCTACTTATCTTTGTACATTCTCTATTAATACATTCAGTCTTGCGTGTTGTGCTCCAAGCTTCTTCTTCTTCCTTGTGCTGTTTGCGTGCTTCCGCAGACGTCTAACTCCAACAACCTCATTTGTTAATTTTGAAGAAGACTCTTTGGTCCATGCATGTGGAGCTTCTTTATGAACTCTTTCAAGGTACTCACTAACATAGTACATTCACTCCTCAAGCATCCAACCCTTTGCCATGGATCCTTCTGTTTTCACTCTTTTCCGCACATAACCTTTTAATAACCCATAAACCACTCGACCGAAAATATCCATCAAGTGTTGAAAACACCTGCAATCTCTATTTCATCTAGAAGATGGACTAATAAATGAACCTGTGTATCAAAAAATGAAGTAGGAAGCTCTTTGTCCATCAAACATAGTAGCTCTTTGCATTCACATTTCTTTTGTGGGATCGAGTTTTTGTCAATCTCTTTTGATGTAATCCACCTATACATATCATTAAAAAAAAGAAAAAGAAATTAATTAAAAAATACAAGATATCAAATATTCCTATATATTAAATATAAAAGTATCATAATTACCTTAAGTGATCTAAGATGATAGATCACATCTCGTACTCCTTTTGTTGTACATATATCGATAACCAAAGGTAAAATGTGTTACAAAAAGTTATGCCAATCATGGGTCTTTAACCCATATAAGCTCTTATCATCCATCGTAAACATTTTTTTGAAAGATGCTCCATATCCTATAAAAGCAATTGAATCCTATTGTTGATAGTCTATATCTCTTTTGTTGTAAGTACCCAAGGAGAAGGTGCATAAGTTGTTTCCTATCGATGTCTATAAAAAATTGGCCATAACTTTGGTTTTGAGTTTTGGTCCTTCAAATCGTTCCTTGATGCTATGGTGTCTTTTAATCCAAGAAGATGCTGCCATAATGAATAACCAATATTCTGGAATACATGCTTAGGATCAAGAAGATGATATACTTTTAACTCTTTCCAATACTCCAAAGAATACCATATTGATATATTCTATGCGAGTGCCAATTTTCCTTTAGCTCTCTTCACATTCTCATTATCTTCATCATCACTGAAGATTTCTAATTCTAGATCTATCAGGGATCCATCTATCCATTTTTTATACCAATCCATAGGTGTCATTGGTTTTGGACACTGACTTGTTTCAAGCTTTCCAATAAAATGTATCGTTTCTCTTTTACATCTTAATGGATGATCATCACGCAAGAATCTTTGATGTCAAAGATAATTTTTTTTTTTTGAGATTCTTACTATAGATTGATCTCAAACAATCACCACAATATGGACAAGATTTATAATCCGTAGTAGATATTTCTGCATCATGAAAACGATAAAAATATAATTAGATTAACTCACATTTATTTGTATGCATATTGAATAAAAAATAACATCAATACCTGAACAAACAACATATCCTGGTGACCATTTACTAGATTTCATGGAGAATGGATTAACCCCATCTAATGCAACTCCTAACTTTAGATTCTATGGATTTTGTGCAAAATCAAGCCATGTAGAATCAATATGCTAAAAAGCAACACTATCTATTGGAATTCTGATTATTCGAATAGTACTTTTATGATCATGTCCCCGTCTCAAAAGCTTTGATAATTCGAGGTTTTGAAACATATGTCTAATCTGTGAAGCCCATGGAAAATGTCTTAATACCTTTTTTGGGATTTTACCTTCTTCGTCCTTGTATCAAGAAGATTGACATTTTGGACATGTCAAAGAGCCTGCATATTCACCTATATATAAGATACAATCGTTAGGACATGCATGTATACATTGATAATTTATACCAAGATTGTCGATTATCTTCTTCATATCACCATGTGAGGTAGGAAGAATATTCTGACTTGGTAAAAACTTTTCGGATAATAACATGTAAGTTCATGAAAAAAAGGCATATCAATATAAATAAATAAATAAATATACATACATACATACATACACACACACACACATATATATATATATATATATATATATATATATATATATATATATATATATATATATATATATATATATATATATATATATATATATATATATATATATATATGCATATGTGTATGCTTATGTATATGTGTATGTGGATGTGTATATGCATGTGCATGCATATACATATGCATATGTGTATATGTATGTATGTGTGTATATGTGTTTGATATGTATATATGTATGTATGTATATGTATGTGTATGCATATATGTATGTATGTGTATGTATGTATATGTGTATGTATGTATGTATGTATGTGTATGTATGTATGCATGTGGAGCTGTGTATATTTGATTTTGTTTTTAATTTTGTTTTTGTTTATTGTGGTTTGTAGACTTTCATATAGATATCTAGACCACTGAATTGTTTGGCTGTCTCCCATTTTATAGTCAATCAATTACCTACTTTGCTAACTATGACTTACATATTTGTTTACAAATATAAAGTATCAGTTAGTTATGGAGGTACTAGGTAGTTTGGAATATAGGATAAGCAAATCTATCTTGAAGATTTTGAAAGATGGATGAATAGTTTTAAAGGATGGACGGACAGAAAGCATCCATTCAATGCAAGTTCTTCTTCTTAACTTACCTAAGGTAAAAACAAGAACCTACATTGAATGGACACTTTTTTTTCACCCATCCTTTAAAATTATTCTTCCATCCTTCAAAATCTTTGAGATAGATTTGCTTCTCCCATTTTCCAAATGATCTAGTACCTCCATAGCTAACTGATACTTAATATTTGTATGCAAAGTTCATAAAAGAATTAGTAGCACAGGTATTAGGTCGACTAGAATAGGAGAAGTAGATGTGTCAGAAAGATTCTAAAGGCTAGGCGGACAATTCCAAAGGCTAGATGGACAAGATATCTTCAATTGATACATGTATGTATAATTTTACCTTACTTTCATAACATGTGTATATGTGTATATGTGTGTGTATGTTTATATGTTTGTATGCATTCATGTATATATATGTGTATGTCTATGTATGTATGTATTTATATGTATATATGTATATATGTATATATGTATATATGTATACATGTATATATATATATATATATAAATAGATAGAAAATAAAAAATTATACCTTAGTAGTGCACAAACAAATACATTACTCCATCCAAAACAATTTTGAAGATTGAGAATAAGTAAGGTTGCACTTAGTCATGTCAAACGATTTCCTTCATATACATGCTTTAGACATTCCTCTCGAAGATATTTCTCATTTTTAGAAATATCAATGCTCTCACTGTCATTTTGATATCAATCATCAATAAAATCTCCCATGCCATCATCTTCATCATTGGCGCACAAATCTTGTACTTTATCTTCTTTTGAATATAGGCCTTTCAACCTTGCATATTCCACAAGATCACTTTTGCGTAGCCTCCTCATAGAAGCTTCTGATAAATGAGGTCTTACTAGCAGCTGTGAATGGTGTGGTGGAATATCATCAACATCATATGTTGGAATCTACACACATGAATAAAAATCATTAGTATTCCATAAATGAACGAAAGGTAAAATTTAAACATAAAATTAAATATATAAGTTGTTAAACATGGATAGAAAGTTTTCATTCTCTCTCTAGCTAAAAGGTGCTCTTGGAGGTCTATGCCATCCATAATTCACTAACAATTCATCACTAGCATGTAATGAAGTAATATCATTGACAACTATGTATCTTGTTACATCTCTACTCATGTATGGTGATTCATGACTATTTTCATGCTCATCGAATGTGCAATTAGTCTTTGAACTATTCTGTAACCCTTGACTACTATTTATTAAACGTGCTATATTTCCATGTGTGTAAGGTCTTCCATCAATATATAATCTTTCATTTTCTGCATGTGAAATCCCTCTACTAGTAAGGGACTTTGTATTCAAGCATATTCCATAAGTACTCATGCTTTGAACATAACATGCAAGTCAATGCCAATCTCCCCATCCATATATAGGACCACAAAATGGCATAAGAGTGACTTCACAGTCTGGAGGCACATACAAATCCTCCACAATAAAGAGACCATGACCATCACTAGCAATAGTGGATGGAGCAATCATATAACAATTACCCCAAAAGTTAAAAACCTTTCCATCTAAAGGAAGTGGTCCTCTATTCCATCCTCCATATATTCTTCTATCATATGTTTGTACTAGAGAACGATCACGAGCTGGCAATGGATAATCTCCAGCCGTTTCAGCCTCTAAACCAAGAGGTAGGGGATTTATAGAAACCTCTACTTGTAATTGATGAACAACAAGTCCATGGCATGTACTAAGTATATTAGCATTATGAGTATAAGAATTATTATCATCATCATCATCATCGAGAAAGTATCCCTATATATCAACAATAATTTGATTTTGTATATGGTTTTAAAATAAAACAATGACATTAATTAATAAAAAAACATACCCAAGCATTATCAAGTAAACCAGGTGATGGTGCATGCTCAAAAATACTATACTCTGCCTCATATTCAATACATTCCAATCGTGGTCTTCGATACATGCCATAGCAAGAGTTACACCAACATATAATATGCTCTTGATAGTAAAATTCATCATAATTCCTATCGGCGGACACATTTGACGTCGTTGCATGGGTAGGAGGTGGTGGAGTGACCTGTGATTGATCAGAATTTGATTATAACAAGAAAAAAACATATATCAGTTATGTATCTATCAAATATATCTAAAATTAAAAGTTTGATATAATTATAGTATATAGTCCTTGCACAGTTAGGAGACGGTCGTGGAGTTCAATGTGATTGGTCGAAATCTACAAATAATGGTATTAGATATTAATAATTTGATTATTTACATACATAAACATTCACATAAACACATTTACACATACACATATTCACATATACACAAATACACATTCTTGTGGGATAAACGCATGTATTTTGTATGAATGTGTGTATATGCATGCATGTGTATGTGTGTATGTATATATGTGGATATGTATACGTGTGTTTATGTTATATGTATGTATATGTGTATATGTATGCATGTATGTATGTGTATATGTTTGCATGTATATTTGTATGTGGGTATGTGTATGTATGTATGTATAAGTGTATGTATATATGTTTATGTGTGCATGTATTTTGTTTGTATGTATCCATGTGTTTGTGTGTGGATATGTGTATGTGTGTGTATGTATGTATGTTTATGTGTGCATGTATATATCTATATAAATACATATATACTACTATAGATATGTATATAAATATATATACAGTACATATATATATATACACATATATATATATATATATATATATATATATGTGTGTGTGTGTGTGTGTGTACACTATTATAATTATACAAATATAAAATATAAAAAGAATAAATAAATATATATATATATATATATATACATACATATATATACATACATACATACATACATACATCCACACACACACACACACACACACACATATATATATATATATATATATATATATATATATATATATATATATATATATATATATATATATATATATATATATATATATATATATATATATATGTGTGTGTGTGTGTGTGTGTGTGTGTGTGTGTGTGAGTATGTGTATGTGTGCATGTACTTAGTATGTATGTATGTGTAAGTGTATGTATATGTATATGTGTATGCACATGTTATATGTGTGTATATATTGTTGGAGATAGACGTCTGCGGAAGCACGCGAACAGCACAAGGAAGAAGAAGAAGCTTGGAGCACAAACACACAATACTGAATGTATTATTAGAGAATGTACAAAGATAAGTAGCCCATTAGGGCAATAGGCGTATATACAAGCCGGGGGAAAAAAACCTCCTAAAGAGGGAAAAAAGTGCCCCGGCAGTCCTAGAGTGTTCACACACATCACTACCTAAATATATCAACAAATCCCCCCTGGGAGTGATGTGGTGAACAAGGAGCTGGCACTCATGTATAAGGAAGTGCCAAGCTATGTGGAAATCACTCCAGAAAATGAAGTAAGCCCAAAGCTTTGCGGAAAGCTTCAAACTTCTCCCTAGGCAGAGCCTTCGTGAAAAGGTCTACAATGTTCTCCTGCGTGGGCACATATGCCAAGCTGATCTCCCCAGAAGAGAACCTCTCCCTGACATAGTGATAATGCACCTCAATGTGCTTAGTGCGAGCATGGACCACAGGGTTCCTCGCAACTGCCAATGCGCTCTGACTGTCAGTGAAGATGGTGGTGGCAGAAGACTGGCCAACACCAAAATCAGCCATAAGGCGTCTGAGCCACACACACTCAACAGTCGCTGTGAAAGCTGCCCTATACTCAGCCTCACAACTGGAAGTGGCCACAGTAGGCTGCTTCTTGCTCAACCAAGATATACATGAGCTACCAAGCATGAAGCAAAAACCACTGGTGGACACACGAGTGTCATAGCAACCAGCCCAATCTGAGTCAGAAAAAGCATGCAAATCTGGCGGTAGTGATCCCCCTTGGGATAAAACAACCCAAGTAGCCGAGTACCACTCAAGTAGCGAAAGATGCGCTTAACCGCTTTCCAATGCATGACTCTTGGGCAATGCATAAACCTGCTCATCTGTGAGACAGCAAACTGAATATCTGGTCGAGTAATGCATAAGTAAATCAAGCATCCAACAGCCTGCTGATAGAGAACAGCATCAAATGCATCTCCAGCATCATGAAGACTCAATCGTAAACCTGTCTCCATAGGAGTGGCAATAGGCTTACAGTCTTCAAGGCCAAAACGCTGCAATAATGTGTCAATATATTTCGTTTGACACAAAGCCATTCCACCATCAACGTGCATAAACTGAATGTCCAAATAGTGATGTAAATGCCCCAAATCAGACATCTCAAATGAGGCATGCAAATCAGCCTTAAAATCAGCAATATGTGTCTCAATAGGACCACTGAGCAGCATGTCATCAACATAGACAACAATGATCAAAATCACATCATTAGCACACTTAACATATAAGGTGCTTTCAGTTGGACTGTTCTCAAAACCATGTGCAATCAGATAGGCATGTATCTTCTCATACCAAGCACGTGGTGCTTGCTTTAAACCATATAATGCCTTCTTTAACCTGCAAACCTGGTTTTCATGCCCTTTCTGCACAAAGCCACGGGGCTGAAAAACATACACTTCTTCATGCAAGTCACCATTCAGAAATGTTGTTATAATGTCCAACTGATGTACATTCCAACCATGATGGGCTGCAAGTGCACAAATGCTCGGAACAGTAGTCATACGGCATGTAGGTGCAAAGGTCTCATCAAAATCAATGCCTCTTTCCTGTGCATAACCCTTTGCAACAAGCCTAGCCTTATACCTGTCAACTGTACCATCAGGTTTATGCTTCAGCTTGTATACCCACTTAGTGTCAATGGCCTTCTTGCCTGGAGGCAAGTCACATAAAGACCATGTACCATTCTTCATTATAGCATCATATTCAGATTGCATAGCAGCCATCCAATTTTCTGAATTTTGTGCTTCATCAAAAGAAACAGGCTCATTCTCATCACAGAGACTAGATGCAGCCATAGCATAGCAATCTGATGCAAAGGAGGCACTATGAGAGCCTGAACGAGTACGATATGACAAAGGTGCATCTAATTTGCTATCACGCAAAGTCTGCACCAGCCATTTTGGCATAGTTTTTGCCTGCTCAATATCAGCTCTCTCATCAACAAGTGCATCATGTAAATCTGCATCAGAA
Organism: Ceratopteris richardii; assembly: GCA_020310875.1. Lineage (NCBI taxonomy): Eukaryota > Viridiplantae > Streptophyta > Polypodiopsida > Polypodiales > Pteridaceae > Ceratopteris > Ceratopteris richardii. The sequence goes on from CM035437.1 coordinate 33,313,550, forward strand.
ATGGAATGATCTGCATCATCATATGAAACCTGCAAAGGCTGAGAAGTTGCCTCATTAGGACCAGCACTAGCCTGTCCACCTGTAAAAAGAGGCATCAAAGTATCATACATGTCTTTGGAGCTAACAGATGTCTCCTTAGTACATGAAAGCAGTGGCTGAATAGCATCTTCCACAAAGACAACATCACGGCTAACCAGAATGCGTTTAGTCTATGGATGATACAGACGATAGCCTTTACTTTCAGAACTGTACCCAACAAAAATACATTTTACTCCCTTATCATCCAATTTTCTGCGATGTTGTTCAGGCACTAATGCATATGCAAAACAACCAAAAACACGTAGATGAGCAATAGATGGCTTGTGATCATGCCAAGCCTCATATGGAGTGATAGACTGCAACGCTTTAGTGGGACACCTGTTCAGTACATATGCTGCACACATGATAGCCTCAAGCCAGAAACTATGTGGTAAAGCCTGACTTTTGACCATGCACCTCGCCATCTCCATGAGTGACCTGTTCTTTCTTTCAGCAACTCCATTCTGTTGAGGTGTATATGGCACTGTACACTTGTGTTTTAGCCCATGTTGAGCCAGAAATGCATTAAAATCTGAAGACATATATTCCCCCCCTCGATCAGAACGGAGGGTGCCCATTTTACATGCTGACAGATTTTTAGGCAAAACCAAAAACTGTTTGAAGCACATGAACACTTCGGACTTTGCTTTGAGTGGATATACCCATGCATGCCTGGAAAAATCATCAATGAAAGTCACAAAGTAAAGGTAATTTCCAAAAGAGGGTGTCTGCATAGGACCACAGACATCACTATGTACAAGCTGCAATTTTTGCGTAGCCCGAACTGAACCATCTTTTGGAAAGGAAGAACGCTGCATTTTGCCCAAAATACAGCCTTCACAAACATGTTTTCCGGCTGCCTCAAGTTTGGGCAAAGAGGACACCATTTCAGATGTCTGCAAGCGTAACAAACTAGCAAAATTTAGATGACCAAAGCGTGCATGCCAAAGCTTTGCATCTGACATAGCCTAAGAATCATGAACTGCACATGCCGAATCATTCACAGATCTTTCATAATCTATGAGCTTATACAGCCCACGACATAAAATGCCAGAAGCAATAATCATATCGCCATTTGAGAGATCATGGACTGTACACCTGTCATCAACGAATTTCACAACCAAGCCAATCTTGGCTAATGCAGAAACTGATAACAGGTTCTTTTTGATCCCTGGCATAAATAAAGCATCTGATAAAGTGAAAGAACTACCATCAGTAGTAGTCAGAATGATCTTACCAACTCCCATAACAAGATAAGAGGAGTTATTGGCGCATGTGATAGTATTCCCTGTAGGGGCAGGCTCGAGTGAAGAGAAGAAACTGTGTTGCGAGGTAATATGTTTGGTCGCCCCACTATCAAAGTACCAAACATCTGAGTCTACTACAGACATGCACTGATCATGAGAAGATGGGTCAAAATTGCAGACAGTAGTAAACGCCCATTCTTCTTCCTGCACAAGATTTGCAGACTCTGTTTTTGGTGTAGAGGCCTCTGCAACAACCATTCCAGCCTCTTTCTTCTTTGCCTCTTTGGCAGCCAGTTTTGGACAGTTCTTTATAATATGATCATTTCCTTTACAATACTTGTAGAACAATTTCTGATTTTCTGATTTCTTCTCATCTTTATCCTTGTTCTTCGATTGTGCAGCATTTGCCGATTTCTGCTTACTAGTAGAAGAGCTTCATTTTCCTTTGCCCTTCTGACTAGCCAAGAAAGCTTGATCTGCAACACGCATAATGGACCTGTTCTGCCTGGACTGATCTTCCTGCAATAGAACAGAGACTAATTCCTCAAATGACAAGGCATTCGGATTGCCTTTCATCATCAACCGAAGAGTAGAGGCAAACTCTGATATGAATCAGGAAGACCATTCAGAACGGTCTGCACAAGTGAGCTATCTGGTATAACCTCATCAGCAAAAATCAATTGTTCCTTCAGTTCTTTGATCTTTGTGAGAAAACTATCCATAGAATCACGTTCATTCATGTGCTCACTCTCCAACTGTTTTCGGAGGTAAGCAACACGAGCCTCATTCCTAGCCTGGTACAAAGTGGTAAGTGTATCCCAAGCATCCTTTGCTGTTTTGCAAGAGCGAATGTGAGGAATAATGGCACGTTTGACAGACAAAGCTATCAATGCATGTGCCTGGCCATCTCTGCCATCCCAACGAATCTGCTCTGCAGTAGGTGCAACAGAAACAGCAGCACGAATAGGAATCTACGGAATATCATCTTCGACACCATCTTCATCAGCTCCAACACCTATATTTGTAGTACCTGTAGTCGCAGGTGTAACAAGACGTCTTTCAACACCTTGCACAATGTTCCACAGTCCTTTTGCAACCAGTACATGTCGCATCATATAGGCCCATAATGGGTAGTTGGTACCATCCAACTTATCCTCAACAGCCAACATACGGAATACATCACTGCTTTCAGCCATGGCCGGTGACTAAAATACCTTGATGCAGAAAATTGACTGTATCTCAAAAAGTTGAACGGAACTGCCCAGACGAGTTCTGCTAGACCTGTAGTAGACTTCGAGATGCTTAAACTGACGAATAGAAACTGGTATATACCTTTGGCACAAAAGGACAAAATAGCCTGCACAAGCACTGTGATAGTGCGTTCGGAGGCCGAAACGAGCTCAGATCGCGATTTCCGCACCACATAGCAAAGCTGTTTTGATCTCGAAAACACCCTGAGTATGCTCACCAGATTTCGTGCGAATCTACGATTGCAAATGGAGGAGTGTCGACGGCGCCCTAGAAGAAGCGACGACCTACTCTGATACCAATTGTTGGAGATAGACGTCTACGGAAGCACGCGAACGACACAAGGAAGAAGAAGAAGCTTGGAGCACAAACACACAATACTGAATGTATTACTAGAGAATGTACAAAGATAAGTAGCCCATTAGGGCAATAGGTGTATATACAAGCCGGGGGAAAAAAACCTCCTAAAGAGGGAAAAAAGTGCCCCGGCAGTCCTAGAGTGTTCACACACATCACTACCTAAATATATCAACATATATGTGTATGTATTCTGATTCTTCTTTTCTGTTTGAGATTAAAATAACAGGAGATATTGTATGGTGGAAAAAAATAAGAGGAGACCTAACATACCACCTGAGATGTGGTAGTTTTTTTGTAGACAGCTACGTCTTCAAAAGTCATTTCCTCAATAGAAGCTATACAAATTAATAGTTTATAATTATAATTCTCATATGTTTTATTAATTTTTTACATTTAATTTATGTATTTATTTTCTATTTAAATAAACACGCTACTACAAAGAAGAGAATCGAGTGGGCCCACACATCTCACTTAGGCCAAATGGGCCATCATGGTTTTATAGCTACATTTCTAAGTATATGTGTTATTGTAAGTATATTTTTTATTTTAGTTAAAATGCAAGAGATTAATCTTTTTTATTTGTTTCAATGTAGTGAAATGATTATGGTCAATATCCTATGAAACATGAGATCAAGTATGCTACACATTTTGGAAATCGGCGTTTGAGTGAGCATATGTGAGATCATTTGGATGCATTTGTGAGTATTATTAAATTTCATATAATTATTTTATTTTTATGGATGTTTTATATGTTTTACTGATTTATGTTTGCTATATGTAATACATGAGTATTATGGAGAGGTATATATGGATGAGGTGGAGAGATAGACACAAAAGAGATGATCTTGATGTTGAAGATAAATGTACAAGCTCAATTTCATATGAGCCATGCTTGGATAAATTTACCAAATATAAAGATAAAGGAAAATTAGAGGAAAAAAGGAAAAATTAATAAAAGAAAGAGTCTAGTCAAAACTTCATTATGAGTAAGAGATACAATATCTTGCCTTGTAATTAGTAGCATGTAGTGGAGAAAGTGGTGAGTTAAGAAGGAGGCACAAACTTCTTCACATGCTCATTGGTTATAAAAGTGAAGTGGGAGCACATTCAAAGAAGGAGAGAAAGAGGCAAGAGCTCCCAGTAGTCGGATCTAGCCATTTTGTCATTTTTGTCTTCCCTTTGACTCCTTCAAGCCGCACGCCACTTTGTACATAGCTCTGTTGTGGAGCTCATATCTCAATGCATATGTAACCATTTCTTGCGTTTAAGCATTCATTGGAAATATTATCTGGTGTAATTTTTGCATACCAAATATCTCATTGAAATCTCACGTATTTTGTGAGGTATCAGTGAAAGAGTGAAGTCTAGTTTTTCAGTATACCTGTGTAGATAGGTAGTCTATTTTGGTAGGTTAAGTTTCCTGAACAAAACATATCCAAATTGTGTGTTTTTTGTCTTGTTGGAAGGCTCTTGGAATATAATTTCATTGTCCCATGTGAGATATCTGTCAGAGAGTAAAGTCCAATTTTACAGTGTACTTATATGTGCAGGTGGTCTATTTTCGTCAGTTGAGTTTCTTGAGCAAAACTTATCCAAATAACTTGTTTTTTAGCTTGTTGGAAAGCTATTTGTGTCTACTTTCTCGTACCAAATATCTTTCTCAAAGGATATATATTCAGAGACTTATTACTCCAAGAGTGAAGCTAAGTTCTTTAGCATACCTATGTGGACATGTAGTTCATCTTTGTCAGTTGTGTTTCCTAATCAAAACTTTTCCAAATTAAGTTGTTTATAGCTTGTTAGAAAGCTCTTTTTGTCTACTTTGATTGACCAAAGGCTCAAGTCCATTTGAGTTTTGTATTAAGAGCAGTACAAGGGTGGTTCACTACACATTTCCATTGTGCATAGGAGAACTCATTCTCCACAATTGGTATTAGAGCAAACTTGGTGCTGAAGCTTCATCAACAAAGTTGGAGATAAGGCAAAGCAAAAGAGGAACTATAAAACAAGGAGAAGCTTCACAAATGCAAGACCAAAGGACTATAACTATTCAAGGTAACTCTCAAAGTCTTTGATACTCTTCAATGGCTGACTTGGGTCAACAAGTAGAGAAGTTGGATAAGGATAACTATCCTGTGTGGAGGTTTAGACTGACCAACTACCTAATTGGCAAAGGCTTATGGGGTATTGTGAGCAGCGATGATGCTCAACCTCAAATCAATCAAGCTATGGCCACCAAAGTCCAAAGGAGGCAAGCAAAAGAATGGGAAGAGAGGAATAGGAGAGTCATGTTCCTCATTTTGCAAGTCATTACTAATGCCATGGTAGGTCATATTCAGCATCTAGAGAAAGCTAAGGATGCTTGGGAAGCTCTTGAAAGGATGTATTCAACAAATACCAAAGTTAGGAAACTTCAACTCAAGAATGAGTTGAAGACAATCAAGAAAAGTTCGAGTCGATCCATAGCTAAATATACTTTGAAGATTAAGGAGCTAGACGATGCTTTATCTTCTATTAGCACAACGGTTGAAGACGAAGATCTTGTGTGTTATACTCTCAATGGCTTGAGAGAAGATGAAAGATGGAAGCCTTTTATAACTTCCATTAACTTGAAAGATGCATATCCAACTTTTGAACAACTAATCCCTCATCTTGTCACAGAAGAGCTTAGCTTCGGTGGTCCCAAAGGAAAGGACAGCCACAACCAAATGTTATATGTGGGTCGAGGTAAAGGAAGAAACTCAAGAGGAGGCTCAAGAGGAAAAGAAAGAGGTCACAACCACTCCAACTACAGTCAAAACAATTCGGAAGACAACAAGGATGCATCAAATGCCAATGCATAAGGAAGAGGTCAAGGTAGAAGTAGAGGAAGAGGCCGAAGCTCCTACAATTCTCATGAAGGTATAACATGCTATCATTGTGGTAAAGTAGGACACTATGCTAGTGATTGTTGGTTGAAGAATGGAAGACCAAATGGAGGCAATCAAAGGAACCAAAGCAACTATGCAAACACCTCAAGTGAAGGAAGCAAGGACACACTACTTGCAATGAGACATGAGTATAGAAGCTCTTGTGAAGACGATAAAAAATGGTACATTGATTCAGGTTGTAGCAACCATATGTCATGCCAAGGAAGTTTGTTCACTAATCTACAGGTACCAAGTGGAAAAGGATGTGTTGAAACAGGTGATGATACTCAACACATGATTGAACATATTGGAGATATAAGGCTTGGAGATACAAGTAGAGCAAAGGTACTATCTAATGTTCTTCATGTTCCTAAAATTTCAAAGCACTTGATTTCAGTAGGACAAATGGTAGAGAAGGGTTATCATGTCATATTCAATGAGAATGGGTGCTTCATAAAGAATCCAAAGGAAGGCTTCAAGGTCATTGCTCAATGTAGAAGAGAAGGAAGGATGTTCACTTTGGACGTCCAACATCCACATGGAAAGGTCATGTACATTCAATGTGGGAACAAGAAGATTTCAGAGTTTGACTTATGGCACAAAAGAATAGGACACATCAACATTCCAAAGCTGAAGGACACGAGCAAACATGAAGTGGTAAGAGGTCTTCCAAAATTTAATAGCATTGGACTACATGAGTTATGTGAAGCTTGTCAACTAGGAAAGCAAACGAGGCAGCCATTCAAGAGGAGCCATTATGTGGCTCCAAATGTCTTGGACTTGATACATACGGATGTATGGGGACCAACCCAAGAGGCATCAATGGCTGGTAATAGATTTTTTGTCACCTTCATTGATGATTACTCAAGAAAGGTATGGTTGTCTTGTATGAAGCAAAAATCAGTGGTGTTTTCTATATTCAAAAGATTCAAAGTTGAAAGTGAAAAAGAAATAGGAAGGTCTATCAAAACCTTAAGGTCTGATGGTGGAGGAGAATACTTCTCCAAAGAATTTTCAGATTTTCTACAAGAGAATGGGATCAAAAGGCAATTCACTTGTAGGTATACACCACAACAAAATGGAGTAGCTGAGAGGAAAAATAGGCAAATTGCTGAAATTGCAAGATGCATGCTCAACGAGATGAAGGTACCATTGTACTATTGGGCTGAAGCTACCACAACCGCCATTTACTTGATGAATAGGTGCACAACATCAGGAATACATCACTTGACTCCAGAAGAGGTATATTCCGGTAAGGAACCTGATCTTACACACCTCAAAGTGTTTGGATGTGTTTGCTTTGTTCACATTCCACAAGAAGTTAGAACAAAGATGGAACCAAGGTAAAAAAAATGCATTTTCATCGGCTACTTGACGGAGCAAAAGGGGTACAAGTGTTACAACCCTAGAACAAAGGAATTAAGAGTCTCGCGAGATGTGGTCTTTGATGAACTAAGACCATGGTATGAAGATAAAGGAAAGGAAAAGATTCTTGAAGAAGATAGTGATGATTATGCAGGAACAAATCAAAGAGAACTTCAACAATCAAGCACAAAGGTTTCAAGTCCAGAGGCATCTACATCAAATGAAGAATGTTAAACATGGAGGGGGAGTCATTCCTTGTCTCCAAATTCAGCTCATAGTAGAGCCGAAGAGGCAAGTGCTACAGATGCAATTGAAGAAGAATATGAAGAGGTAATCACTCTGATGGTAAAGCTAAATAGGTTAAAGAAGCAACTTTCTAAAGGCAATGAAAGAAGATCTTCAAGGACAAGGTATCCAACTCAAAGGTTGAGTTATGATAGTTTTATGGTGACACATTTTGTATACATGACGCAGGTTATCAAAGACAAAGAGCCTGAGACATATGAAGAAGCTTGCACACAAAGGAATGGAAGCAAGCTATGAAAGAGGAGATCAAAGCTCTCAAAGATAATCACACATGGGAGCTAGTGCCAAAGAAAGAAGGTATGAATATTGTTCTCAACAAATGGTGTTTAAAGTAAAGAGGAATGATGATGGTTCACTAGCTAGATATAAAGCTAGATTAGTTGCCAAAGGATTTAAACAAACACAAAGCATAGATTATGATGAAGTTTTCAGCTCTGTTGTAAAGATGGGAACTATCAGAACCTTAATAGCAATTGGTGCTTCAAGGAGATGGCCATTATATCAACTTGACATCAAAAATGCTTTTCTTAATGGAGAACTACAAGAAGAGGTATACATGAGTCAACCGGTTGGATTTGAAGATAAAAACCATCCAGATTTTGTTTGCAGGTTGAAGAAGGCACTTTACGGCTTGAAGCAAGCACCAAGAGCATGGAATCAGAGATTGGTACAGTATCTAACTAAGTGTGGATACAACCGAAGTAGTGAAGATCCTTCGTTGTACATGAAGAAGGAAGAAAATAGAGAGGTATATATTTGCATATACGTCAATGACCTCATCATAACAGGAAATGATGTTACAGGGATTAAAGATATCAAAAGGAAGCTTGGTAAGGAGTTTAAAATTTTAGATCTTGGAGAGCTCAAATATTTTTTAGGAATTGAAGTTGTTTACGGAAAGAGTGGCATCTACTTGATGCAAAGGAAGTACTTGTTGGATGTTCTTTTCAGATTTGGAATGAGTGAATGCAAACCACTCACTCAACCCATGGACACAAATACAAAGATTTGTTCAAATGATGGAGAACCATTGGAAGATGTAACGATATACAGAAGCATTGTAGGATCATTGATCTATGCAAACATTACAAGACTTGATTAATCTTATGTTGTTGGTGTACTTTCTCAATTTATGCAAGCCGCAACAAGTGAACACTTAAATTCAGCCAAGAGAGTGTTGAGATACATAAAGCATACAGTTAATCATGCTTTGTTTTACAAGTTTGATGAAGAATTGTAGGTCAAAGGCTTTAGTGATGCTGATTGGGTAGGTTCAAAGGAAGATAGAAGATCAACCTCAGGTTATGTGTTCATGAGAGGAAGCAAACCTATCATGTGGAGCTCAAAGAAACAACCTACTATTGCACTTTCATCTATGGAGGCTAAATATAGAGGATTAGCGTTTGCCACATGTGAAGCAATGTGGATTAAAAAGATTTTGGTTGATCTTGGAGTGCAAGTTGGAACCATCCTTATATACGGTGATAACATGTCAAGTATTTACTTGGCAAGCAATCCTATGTTTCATGCAAGGAGCAAGCACATAGAGGTCCACTACCCTTATGTAAGGGAGAAGGTGCTAAGCAAAGATGTGGAGATAAAGTTCGTTAGAACCAAAGAGCAGGTTGCAGATATGTTTACAAAGTTCTTGGATGCTTCTAAACTCAAAGGTTTCAAAGACGTGATAAATTTGAAGGACATGGTTGAAGATAACTCCCAAATGAGCTTGAGGGGGAGTGTTGAAGATAAATGTACAAGCTCATTTTCATATGAGCCATGCTTGGATAAATTTACCAAATATAAAGATAAAGAAAAAGTAGAAGAAAAAAGGAAAAAATAATCAAAGAAAAAGTCTATTCAAAACTTCATTATGAGTAAGAGATACAATATCTTGCCTTGTAATTAGTAGCATGTAGTGGAGAAAGTGGTGAGTTAAGGAGGCACAAACTTCTTCAAATGCTCATTAGTTATAAAAGTGAACTATGAGCACATTCAAAGAGGGAGAGAAAGAGGCAAGAGCTCCTAGTAGTCGGATCTAGCCATTTTGTCATTTTTGTCTTCCCTTAGACTCCTTCCAACCGCACATCACTTTGTACACAGCCCTGTTGTGGAGCTCATATCTCAGCGCATATGTAACCATTTCTTGCTTTTAAGCATTCATTGGAAAGCTTATCTTGTGTAATTTTTGCATACCAAATATCTCATTGAAAGCTTATGTAATTTGTGAGATATCAATGAAAGAGTGAAGTGCAATTTTTTAGTATACCTGTGTAGATAGGTAGTCTATTTTGGTCAGTTAAGTTTCCTAACCAAAACATATCCAAATTGTGTGTTTTTTGTCTTGTTGGAAAGCTATTTTCACTGTCCCAAATATCGCATTCAGATCATATATATTCTATGATATATCTATCAGAAAGTAAAGTCTAGTTTTATAGTGTACTTATGTGTGCAGGTGGTCTATTTTGGTCAGCTGAGTTTCCTGAGCAAAACTATCCAAATTACTTGTTTTTTAGCTTGTTGGAAAGCTATTTACCAAATATCTTACTCAAAGGATATATATTCAGAGAGTTATCAGTCCGAGAGTGAAGCTCAGTTCTTCAGCATACCTGTGTGGACAGGTAGTTCATCTTTGTCAGTTGTGTTTCCTAATCAAAACTTTTCCAAATTAAGTTATTTATAGCTTGTTAGAAAGCTCTCTTTGTCTACTTTGATTGAATAAAGGCTCAAGTCCATTTGAGTTTTGTATTAAGAGCAACAAGCTATCTAAGGTCCAGTTGTTTGTCCAAGTACTGGACATACAAGGGTGGTTCACTACACATTTCTGTTGCGCATAGGATCACTCATTCTCCACACTCGATCCTCATAGAGTGCTCACACAACTACCCATGATGCCACTACAAATACATCAGATCATGCGAATGATCATGATGATGAGGATGATGATGATGATGATGATTAGGATCTTCGATTATGACATTGGATATGTATACACACACACACACATATATGTATATATATATAATCTATATATTGTTCATTCCAGTTATGTTTTGAATTGTGTGTATGGTATTAAGTAATGAAAGGTCTTGTTCTATTGTTTTTTATTATTGTTTATATTTAGCATGTGTTTTATTACTTTAATTATGTAATTCATTCATATTTATGTGTGCTTGTGTGTGTATAAAATGTATATATGCACATGTAGGCATATATCTATATTTGTGTAGGTGTGTCCATATGCATGTATATGTATGTATCTATGTATATATATGTGCATGTATGTATGTGCATATGTATATGTGTATGTGCATCTGCGTGTGCATGTGTAAGTGTATGTGCATATGTATGTGTATGTGCATGTGCATGTGTATGTGTATATGTATGTATGTGTATGTATATATGTAAGTGTACATGTATATGTGTGTATGTGTATGTATATGTGTGTATATGTATCTATGTGCATGTGTATGTGTGTATATGTATGTATGTACATGTGTATGTGTGTGTATGTGCATATGTGTGTGTACGTATGCACATGTATATGTGTGTATGTGTGTGTATATGTATGTATGTACATATGTATATGTGTATATGCATGTATGTGTGTGTATGTGCATGTGTATATCTTTATATGTGTGAATGTGCATCTTCATGTATAAGTGTATATGTGGATATCAATAAGTGTGAGTATGCTAATTAATGAAAATAACACAATTCAAATGATATACAAAGAATGGAAATTGTACTTACAATACTTAGCCATATTTTTTGCTTGGTTAACTTCTTGAATAACTTGCAATAAAGAGAGAGAGAGAGAGATAATTCAAAGAGATAAAGAGGTAGAAAGGAGAGAAATAGAGAGAGAAAGACAATAAGATAGAGATTAAACAAAACAACAATCCAGCAAGTGATTGTTTCTGCTCATAGGCACAGTGCAATTTTGAATGTTGGAGAGCTCTTCGATCAGATGTGTGTAGATTCCGATCGAAGAGCCTCCAACGTTTTTTTTTGTCAAAAGCCATGTATGTGCATTTGTGGGTTGGAGGCTCATCTAAGCCCACCCACAAGCTCTCTCAAAGTTTCTAAGCCTTCTCGAAGGCTCAATTGGTGTGCAACGGGCTAATCTAAGCCCTCTTCTCTCGTGTCAAATCATCTCATTTCTCCAAAGTATCCAACGTGTAGGGTTATTCCAATGTGTAGAGCTATTCCAAAGTTTGCAGTCATTTTCAAGTAATTTCTTAGCACACAAGTGTCTTAGAAAGTGTTTTTAAACACTAAACACTCACTCTTGCACAGCACAAACTCACTTCTTTATGAGTTCAAGTTCACTTAAACTTTGTAATGTCAAAGAGTGAAGTTAGCACCTCATCTATGGCTAATTTTCTACCTTCCTTCACACCCATATTCATGCCCAAGGATGAAAGAATAAATGGGAAAAACTATGGTCTTTGGAAAGATGTAATGAGAGCATATATGTACACCAATCTCCTTCACGATGTGGTAGATGTGTCCGAACTTGAACCCAATAAGGCCAACAACCTAGAATCTTGGCATATCTAGAATGTTAAAGATAAAAGGGCATTAGGCCAACTTCTACTTGCCTATGATGAACTGACCAAAGGGCATATCATGGCATGTAAAACATCCATTGATGCTTGGGACAACGGCCTTATACACAGATAAAACACCCTCAAGGATCTATGTTTTAGAAGAAGAATTCAATAATCTAACTATTCGGCCACAAGATACAATCACAAAAGCCATACCTCCGTTTGAAGACTATCAACACAACTTAACACTTTGTGGCTGACAAATTTCGAGTGAAGATATGTCCATCAGGCTACTTAACAAACTAGCTAAGTCATATGAAACTTTTGTAATGACCTTGTACAATCGAGGGCAAGTTCTAACTTGGGAAGAAGTCTGTCGTCATCTACTCCTTCACGACTCGCATGCTAAGTCGACCTCCTCCCAAGAGACTACAATGAAAGCCAAAGGGCCTTTTAACAAAGGAAAACATACTAGTCATCATACGAACAATGGACCCAAGCCAGGATCGACTACTTCCTCCAAGAAGTATAGTTGTAACTTCTGTGGAAAAACAGGTCATTTAGAGAAATTCAGCTATAAGAGGAAATAGACCTTGAAGGCTTCTAGTTCTAGGCACTCATCCAAACCTTCGCAACACAAGTCACACTGCTCTTGCGAAGAACTCTTTATCTCCATCGAGGCAAATTCTTACATCTAGCTCCCCTCATGAATGGATCTTTGACAACGGAGCAACCTCGCACATGTGTAAAGATAAATATTCTTTTCAAGAACTTGAAGAGCACACAGGTGAAGTGTACCTTGGAAATAACAGAAGTCTACCTATTGAAGGGAAAGCAAAGTACATATCACCAACACTCAAGTAGAATGAAAACCACTTTCAAATGTATTATTTGTTCCCAATTTATGCATGAACTTGTTGTCACTGAAAGCAATTACCGATCATAACAAACAAGTGTTGTTTGATAACACCTCTGTCAAAGTCCTGGACCCTCATACGAAAGACATAGTCACCCAAGGCATTGAAGAGAAGGGCTTATATAAATTATCTTGTTTTCTATCCAAGGAATCACTATCTAGTTTGTGGCACCAAAGATATGGCCATACCTCCTATTTACCAAAAATTCTTCATCACAGATAGAGAAAGGATTGCCCAAGCTTGGGTAACTCAATGATGTCTGTCAGGCTTGCACTCAAGGCAAGCAACATAGGGATCCGTTCCAAAGGAAGCATTCACAAGAGCTAGGAACCCTTTAGCCCTTATCCACATGGAAATTTGTGGACCCATGAACATCCCATCTCTTAGTGGATCACTCTACTTCTTTCTTTTAGTGGATGACCACTCTCGATACATTTGGGTGTATTTCTTAAAATCAAAGGTAGACACTTTTACTAAGTTTCATGAATGGATCACCCAAGTGGAGAATGAAGCTTCCAAGTCCCATTTGATCAGATGCAGGTGGTGAATTCATAAATCACGACTTTGACAACTTCCCCAAACAAAAATCAATAAAAAGCAAGTTACTAAATCTCACACTCCATCCCAGAATGGAGTAGCTAAGAGAAAGAATCGAAGTGTGATGGAAATGGTGAGAACTATGCTTCATAACACAGACTTACCCTACAAGTTTTGAGCAAAAGTAGTGCATATTGTTATTCACATACTTAATCGAGGCTTCACCAGTGCATTGTATGACAAGACACCATTTGAAGCATACTATGGAAGCAAGCCTAATGTGCATTAGTTTCGAGTATTTGGCAATGAAGCATTTGTCCACGTGCCAAAAGCAGATCACAACAAGTTACAATCCAAGTCTAAGAAGCACATCTTCATAGGGTATAGTGAGCAATCAAAAGCATATCGCTTATATGATCTTGAAAACCACTCCATCACAATATCTAAGGATGTAATATTCAATGAAGCTTCCACATACTACAGCAAAGTTCCAACAACAAATCTTAGTCCACCCATCTACACTATAGAGGGGGACTCAGTCTTTTCCAAAACCAACTCAGAAAGTACTTCAAGTCAACCGAGAAGATCTCAAAGACTTATTGACAAGAGACAATGAGAACAAAGTCATTATGTCAATTATGCCTTGATGCATCAAATTCAACAAATCCTAGAACCTTATAACTACAAAGAAGCTCAAGGACAACCTGAGTGGGAAGAAGCTATGCAAGTAGAAATGGATGCAATAGAGAAGAACAAGACTTGGACTCTTGTTCCTAAACCCACAAATCATCAAGTTATAGGAGTCAAATGGCTCTATAAGGTCAAATACAAATCAGATGGAACATTAGATAAGTACAAAGCAAGGTTTGTAGCTAAGGGATACAAGCAACAACATGGCATTGACTATGAAGAAATCTTTGCTCCTACTACAAGATTCACAACCATAAAAATCATCTTAGCACTAAGTGCTCACTTTAAGTGGCCCATTTACCAGTTGGACGTCAAAAGTGCATTCCTCAATGGCGATCTTCAAGAAGAAGTATATGTTGAACAACCTGAAGGATTCAAGATCCAAGGAAAGGAAGACCAAGTATACAAACTTGACAAAGCACTTTATGGACTCAAGCAAGCTCTTAAGGCTTGGTATCAAAAGATTCACAAGTTCTTGGAAGCTAAAGGATTTCACAGAAGCAATGTTGATGCTAACCTCTACATCTATCAAAAGGAGTCCTTAGTTGCCATCATCATCCTCTATGTAGATGACTTGATATTGACAGGTTCACATGACGAACACATCCAATTCATCATCACACAGCTTCACCTTAAGTATTCTATGACAGATCTTGGCCTACTTCACTACTTTTTCACTTTTGAAGTGGAAGATACAAAGAACATAACTTTATTTAGTAATGGATCTCAAACTCTCACAAAGTTGGAGATATGGCACAAAAGACTTGCTCACATTGGTGAGAGGACACTCAAACAAATTTGCAAGGATCAAAGTGTACTTGGTTTGACTAATATCATAAGGCAACATATGATTTATAAGTGTGAAGCTTGTCAATTTAGCAAGGCTCATAGACAACCTTTCAATAGGAAGGGATATGTGTATCAAAATCTTTTGGATCTAGTGCACACATATGTGTGGGGTCCTAGTAAGGAGCCATCTATATTATACTCAAGATATCATGTGTCTTTCATAGATGATTGTAGCAGGTGGACCATTCTATTTTCCATGAAGCACAAGGATGAAGTTTTTAATTGCTTTTAGAAGTATGTTGCTCTTGTTGAAAACCAAACAGGTAGGACTTTGAAAAGGCTCAGATCAGATGGTGGAGGAGAATACTTCTCTTCTGAATTTGATGCCTACTTGCATGAAAGAGGCGTTAAAAGGGAAGTCACTTACAAGGTATACACCTGAACTCAATGGTGTAGTAGAGAGGAGAAATAGAGCTATTGTTGAAGCTGCAAGATCCATGTTCAATGAAAAGGGATTGCCAAACTACCTATGGGCACAGGTTGTGTCTACAACCACATATCTCATAAATAGACTTCCATCTAAGTCACTAGATGGAACCACTCCATATGAAGTGTGGAATGGAAGAACACCTAGTCTAGAGCATTGTAAAATATTTGGATGCTTAGAGTATGCTCACATTCCTTCTCAAGCAAGAGGGAAATTGGATCCCAAGGCAAAGAAGTGCATATTTATTGGTTATGACCAAAACCAAAAAGGATATAGATTTTAGAATCCAATCAATAAAGGATTTTCTGTGAGTAGAGATGTAATTTTTTATGAGAACAAATCATGGTTTGATGATGATAGGAAAATGAAGCTGCCTTATGACTTGGATGAAGATTTTCCATCACTTCAACCAAAGGAGCTAAAGCAAATTGAAGAAAGTAATTCTGAGATTGACCTAGAAGACTTGGAAAGACTAAAGCTATGGAAGAGCAAAGGTAAAGCAAAGATGCAAGATTCTACATATGGACCCAAGAGCTCACATCAACCACTTAGAAGGTTTTCAAGGGAGAAGAAGAAACTAGAGAGGTATGGTTATGATACTTCTTTTGTCACCAAGCAGTCAATCTACGTTGCAAAGGATTCAACCAATGAAGAACCTAGCACATTTGAAGAGGCACAAAGCAAGAAAGCTTGGAGAGATGCAATGGATGAAGAAATGGAAACCTTGAAGGAGAATGACACTTGGGAGCTTGTACCTAACAAGCCATCTATAAAGGTGATTGGATCTAGATGGATATACAAAATCAAGAGGAATCCAGATGGAAGTATAAATAGACATAAAGCAAGGTTAGTTGTTAAAGGGTTTCCTCAAACCCATGGTATTGATTATGAGGAGACTTTCTCTCCTATTGCAAAAATGCCTACAATTAGGGTTCTCATTAGTCTTGCTGCATCTAGAAATTGGAAGCTCTATCAACTTGATGTAAAGAATGCTTTCTTAAATGGATGGATTTCTAAGGAAGTGTATATGGCACAACCTCTTGGATATGAGGATGCACATCATCCTAACTATGTATGCAAATTAAAGAAAGCCTTGTATGGATTGAAGCAAGCTCCAAGAGCTTGGAATTTCAGATTGGGGATTTATTTTCAGGACCAAGGACTCAAATCTAGCAAGGTGGATACCTCTTTGTTCATAAAGAGGAATGGATATGAAAAGATCTATTTATGTGTGTATGTTGATGATATTATTATCACAAGGAATGATCTTGAAGGAATCAAATAGTTAAATAATCAAATGAAGGAGGAGTTCAAAATAAGTGATCTTGGACCACTCACTTATTTTCTTGGATTGGAGTTAATCTACACAGGTTCAAGTATATACATCATACAAAGGAAGTATGTGCATGACATGCTCATCAAGTTCAAGATGGAAAACACCAAGTGTGCAGGTACACCTATGGAGCTAAATCATAAGCTTAGTGCTTATGGAGGAGAGCCAATTGAAGACATCACAAGCTATCAAAGCTTGGTTGGAAGTTTGAACTATGCAACACTCTCAAGGGTGGATATATGCTATAGTGTTAGCATATTGAGCCAGTTTATGCATAAGCAAGAAGACCACATATGGAAGCGGCCAAGAGAGTCCTCAAATACCTAAAGGGGACCATGAATGAAGGTTTTTTTTATCCATTTACTTCATATATTGAGCTAAAGGCCTACTCAAATGCGGATTGGGCCAGATCTAGAGATGATAGAAGAAGCACATCCAGGTATGTATCATTTGCAGGTTCAAAAATCATTTCTTGGTAATCCAAGAAGCAACCAACAGTGGCATTATCTTCTATTGAAGTCGAATATAGAGGTTTGGCTAATGCAACTCAAGAAATCATGTGGTTAAAATCTTTGTGTATAGATTTTGGACTTCATTCTTCAACACCTCACATTTTTGCTGACAACACAAGCTCACTACATCTTGCAGCTAATCTGGTATACCATGCTAGAACCAAGAATATTGAATTCCACTACCATTATATAAGGGAGAAGCTAATGACTAAGGATATTCAGCTATCCTATGTCTCTATAGATATGCAATGTGTAGACATGTTGACTAAAGCTCTTGATGGTACAAAATTGAGTAGATTCAAGTTGATGATTAGCTTGCGGGAAATTAAGGACAATTGAAGACTTATTTGGAGGCCAGGCATGTTAGGCTTGAGGGGGATCTGTTGGTGCATTTTACCCAAGCCTACATGCTTGATATGATTGATTTATGTTTTTTGTAGTACTATGTGTAGACATATGAACACCCCTTGTAAAAGAGTATATTTTATCTCTTGTAATTGTGAAAAAAAGAATGTCTTAAGTCATCCATGATGTAAAAAGGAAATTCGTGGCTCTAACTACCTAAAACCATGAGTCCATCAACTGAGAGAATATCGCCTAATTCTTAGCATCACTTTTAGGTGAAGTTATTTGAATTCAAATTCAAAACTACCTCCAAAAGTAGCTATAAAAAGATCAAGAAGGAAGTCGCCATGAGAGAGCTTGATTCGTGCCCACTTCATGTTCATTTGTAGAGATCGAAGAGATTACTCCATAGCTCTATCATTCTAGTCCCATTGTGCAAGTATTCATTGCCAATGTTGTTGTAATTATATGTGAATCTATACATTCATCATTTATTTCTTCTCTCTTTTATTCTCTATTATACTCACTCAAAACAGTAACTTTAGAAGCTCATATCTCGGTCTATATGTAACCTTTTTTAGAGTTTTAAAGTGCATTGGATTGATATCTAAGTCTACTTTATGCTCACAAATTTTATGATCATTGGATTTACTTTTTTTGAGAAATTCGTGTTTTTCTGCTCACTTGTCGAATCTTTAGAGAGCCCCGAAAATGGAGGGAGTGTTCCAAATTTTGCTAAATCTTGTTCTCAGTGGTTATTTGATTAATTGAAGTGTTTTAACTTGGATTAACAAGATATCTATGTCTATTTTCTATGTCCAAAAGGAATTTTTCTAATCCTTACCAAGTTGAGAGCATTGTTCATTTTTTCTAGCAGGTGTATGTACAAAGATAGCAAGTTTTGGGAGCTAGTCATTTTGCAACTAGTCTGTCTTAACTCAAACTTTTGAGATACTTGTTCCAAAACACAAGTGACTTTTTTGTGGATTTAGGAAGCTCAAAGGGTCTACTAACCAACTATGAAGTCTTAGTTGGATGGTGTGAAGCTCATTGTAGCAGCACCAACTCATCTTTGGATTGCATCCACCATCTCTCTTCACAATTTGTACTTGGTTAGAAGCTTGAGGAGCCTACTCCATGCTCTTGGAAAGCTCATTTCTAATCCACATGAGTTTACCCATTTCATGGCCTACTCATTTTGTGTCTTAAACACTCTTTCTTTTGTAGCTTCTTTGAAATTGGAAGGATCTAGAACATGTTGAAGTTGGTGCATAAGTGCATAATTAACAAAGTTGATTTGTTCATGTTTCTTCTTATCAATGAGCCTTTGAGATCTCCTAGGTTGGTAGGAAGTAATTGATTTTGAGTTTCACTTAGAAATAATTGTGTCCGCCTCTAACATATGGATGGGTGGGCTTAAACTTAAACTCGGATCTTTGGTTGAGTACTTTGAAGATTCATCAAAGATGAAATATTCTGAAATGCTGGAGTGGTTCTCAAGATCATACAGTTTGTACGCCTTAGATTTTTCATCATAAACAATAAATAGATGTTTTTTGGGCGTATATTACATTTTATGTCTATCTTCCTTTGGCACATGTATGAATGCTTCATTTCCAAACACTTGAAAGTAGTTGAAAGTGGGCTTCCATCCATATTAGGCTTCAAATAGAGTCTTTCTGTGTAATGCACTTGTGAAGCCTCTATTGATGATGTGAACTAGAGTGTGTACACCTTCCAACCAAAACTTGAATGGTAGGGCTTTGTTGTGAAGCATAGTGAATGCCATTTCCATGATGTTGTGAATCTTTCTTTCAACTACTCTATTTTGGGATGGAGTATGAGGTTGCATAACGTGCCTCTTGATTCCCTTTTGTTTCAAAAAGTTTTCAAAGACATGGTCAATGAATTCACCATGTCCATTAGATTTAATGGTTTTTATTGAACTTGATGCCTCGTTCTCAATTTGATGTAGCCACTCTCTAAACTTAGAGAATGTATCTACCTTAGACTTGATGAAATAGACTCCATATGTATCTTGTGTGGTCATCTACTATGAGAAGGAAGTAGAATGATCCACGTAGCAATGGGGTGGTGCACAAACATCCATGTGTGCTAGTGCTAAAAGGTTCCTTGCTCATGTGGAAGCCTCTTTGGGGTCATGGTCCCTTTGTTTCTTGCCTTGAGTGTAAGCTTGGCAGACATTACGCACTTTCCCAATCTTGGGTAATCCCTTAAACATTTGAGATGCTGAGATTTTGGCTAATTAGGATGTATGTCCATATTGCTGGTGCCACATGGTGGAAATCGACTCCTTGGTATTAAAAAAAAAAAATCTTGTACAAGTCTTTATCCTCAACTCCTTGGGCTATGATGTCGTTATGTCTAGGATCAATCACCTTCATTCATGTGTTTTCAAAGAGAACTTGCTTGTGATGATTTGTGAATGCCTTGATGGAGAGGAGATCTATACATAACTTTGGCACAAAAAGTATCGTGATTCGTAAATTGTATTTTGCCTTTACCTTCAATTTGAAGACTTTTGTGACCTCCTAAGTATACTTTGCCCTTGTGGTCTTCTAACTCTTGAAAGATATTTGCACATGTGAGAGGTTGCACCACTATCAAATATCCACTCGTATGGGGAGCTAGAAATGATTAGGGCATTGGCCTCAGTTGAGATAAAGAGATCTTCACTTGAGCAATAAGACCGATGTCGAGGGGACTTAACTTGATTCTTGGAAGTAGTGGCTTTAGAGTTGTTCTTTTTTTTATAGTAAAAATTCTTAATATGCCCTGATTTACCACAATAGTTGCATGCAAACTTCTTTGAAGAGTTGCTAAAGCCTTGTTTAAGAGCATTTTTAGTGTGATTCAAGTTCTTCGACTTCTTGAAGGGACCTTCAACTTTCATGGCTACTTCTTGCAATGTTGAGGACTTAGTTCATATGTCGTGGAGGAGAAAAAATTGCACTTCCTTCCAAGTTAACACTTGGCCTCGATCGTAAAGCATTGTTACAAAAGTCTCATATGATTTAAGAAAGCTTTTTTAGAAACCAAATAGTCATATCTTCACGTGATACCTATCAACCACATGATGTGAGTTTATGTTGGTAATCTTAAAAAGTGGTGATGAACTTGGTGATGGGATCCTGCGGCCTAATAGAGAGGTTATGGAATTTTGCTTCTAAGGCATAAATTTTGGAGGCAGTCTTATCCTCATAGAGATATTGAGGCATTTTCCAAGCCTCGTGGGAAGTCTTGAAAGAGGTAATATGTCCTTTAGTCAACTCATCCTAGGCTATTAATAGTTGTCCTAGGGCTTGCTTATCTTTTACATTCCAAATGTTTGAGGTATCTAAGTCACCATCCTTATTGGACTCATGTTCTATAGCATCTACTACTTCATATAGCAAGTTTTTATATAGATAAGCCCTAATTGTGTCCTTCCACAAATTGTAGTTCATGCCATTCAACCTCTCATCCTTGGGCATGAACATAGGAGCGAATGATGGAAAATTATATCTAAAGAAGTCAAATTCAAAATGGTAGTTATTATCACCATTGAAGCAAATAGAACTTCAAAAATGAGTCACCACACTTGCGAAATGGAGTCATCACCAAAATTTAAGATGGACGGGGGGAGGCTTAAATTAGTCCGTTGGACACATTGACACCTTTAAGGGGCTTAGAATAACCCAATATGCACTCCAAGATGCCCTTTGGGGACTTCGAGTAGCCTACCAAAGCATACACACACAATGAGGTTGCTACCTTTGGGAAATTTACAAAGTAACACCTTGTAGCTCAATTACAATGATAAGCAATGAATGTCAAAGGAGATGTGCCAAATTGAGGGTTAAACCCTTGGTGATTACAACATAACCTCTTAGTGAGGGAGTAAAATGATGGGCATTTAATGAAAAAATGGATAGGTTTAAAACACACACTTAAGATAGATGTGTAGATTTTGAGGTATGGTAATCTGATAAAAAAACTTGGAAATGAATTATTTATTACAAAAGAAAATCCATACGGGAAACCTTTTATGAAATCACGTAGAAAGAATCCACAAATTAGGTATGAACACCTAGCATAATAGCATTAAAGCTTTTGCATTCGTTGTCCCATTCTATAATTATATAGGTAAGGATTTCAGATGAAGAAAATTCCGTGTGGATAGGCACTTGAAGCGTATGCACTAATGTCATTTCAAATATTCATGTGGAGAGCAATTGAGGATATCACATGCTCTTTCTAAACAATTGTGCATGTCTTTGTCTATGCGTGAGAGAACCTACATCATGATATCTAAGATAAATACATAACTTGTAGAAGAGGTATGCACATGATTGTGGGAGAATAGTGTTGTTGTTGTGTGAGCATAGCTAGATGTGCACTCAGAGAGAACATTCTCGTCTCTTTCTTTGAGAAGAGATGGTTGCCATTACCCAATCTAGTTTGAGTATTATAGGAGCCTAATCTCTACTAGTCCTTCATCTACCCACACAAGAGATCTTATCTCTCTCTCTCTCTCATACTCTTTCTCTTTGTCGAACCCTTGATGTGTCTCTTTGTGCAACCCCCACCATTATTTTTCTAGAATCATTTCAACTATGAGTGCCCTCCCTAGAAAACTCTAACTGCATCAACAATTTAGAGAACTTGGAGAAGCTTGAGGAAGGTAGAAAAGTGAGGCTAAAGGTGATGAAGATTGACCAAACCAACTAGCACAGGACCAGGCCTTGAGCTTTTGGAGAGTCTAACATACCTTATGGGCTGGCAGTTTATGCAATAAAACTCAATATATATTTTGGAACATCTATGAGAAATAGTTGATCCAAAACAGATGATTTTGCACAATGAATAGCTCAAAAAATTGCTATTTTTGAATGAAACACTCAACTTCAAATGCTAAAAGTAGCCAGCATGATTACAATTTGAAAAATCCCTTTTGGAGGAATGTTATGCATAGGGTTGAGTGGTGAAAATGAATAAGTGTGCAAATAATAAGCAAGGTATGCTCCAGGAATAAGCTTAACATTCAACAAAGGTATCACTCATTTTTTAGGGTTGTGCATAGATAGACCCCATAACCTTAAAAATGGATATTTCTCAAAATCTACCAAACAAAATGCTAAGAAATTTTTTACACCTCAAGAAGACATGAATTATCTTTCCAATCAATGCCCAACCATCCAATTTGGAGCTCTATAGAGAGAGAACCAACTTTGTAAGACTATTCTTGTTAGAGATGATGGTGCTGAGAGATGAAGAAGGAACAAAATGATGACCAAAAATGTATGTGTATTGCTTCAATGTAATGTATACGTATTTGAGAGTCTTTATATAGACTCTTGGAGTGTTCCAAGTCTTCTTTCACAAGGATTTGAATTCAAATTCAAGTGGGCTGGATTTTTTTATGATGAGCAAACTACTTTTCCTATAATCTAGAAAAAGGTGAAATCAAATCTAACTACTTGAATTTAGGTGATTCGATTGATTAGATTGGAAATCTTACCAATCTCAAATTCGTGGAAATTGGTTCTTATATTTATCCTTTTACAAGTGTAAAAACTCTAGGATTTTACATAAGTAATATATCCTTAAAAGATTATTATGAAATACCAAAACATGAACATAAATGAAGACTTCTTCAATGGATATTTTTGACACCTTCCAAATGATGGTTTTGATGTAGAGCTAATCCATCTCAAGCATAATGCAAGCTTAATGATTCAATAGCTCCCCCTCAAAGTTTAGTATGCTTGAGCCTATCAAAGCTGGTTCTTGCGTGAAAGATAGGGTTTGCTGCTAGGTGCATAGAGCTTACATTATCTCCAAATATGTGAGGCATGGAACTCACAAGTCCTGAATCTGAGCACAATTCTCTTAACCATATTGCCTCTTGAGTTGATATGATCAAACCTTTGTACTTTGCTTCAATTGAGGATAAATAAAATGTTGGTTGCTTCTTGGAACTCCATGAGACTAACTTTGATCCTACAAATGCTAAGTAACCAGAGGTACTTCCTTTATCATCCTTAGCTCCTACCCAATCTACATCTGAATATATCTTGAGCTCTAAATGTGATGAGTAAGGATAAAATATACCTTCATTGAGTGTTCCCTTGAGGTACTTTAGTACTCTCTTGGTAGCATCTATTGTATAAATCCTTGGTTTAAATGAGTTAGACCCTCCTAAAAGGAACCTATCTTTCTTGATTTTAACCCTTACGATTTTATTTCAATAGAAGTCTCAATTGAAGGGTTTGTCACCTTAGGAATAATTAACGTAAGGGAGAAAAAACCTTAGTCTTGGGAGAAGCTTCTCCCAAGTGACACTTTGACTCGTACGTGAATGAAAGACTTCAATTGAAATAGAAGCCATGTGATTCTCTTTGGAAAGTATCCACATGAAGGACACTTGGAAGGACACATGGACAAAAATTAAGACATGCAACTCTTGGACCTTTGGTATATATATGGGTGGAGTTGGATGGGTGGATACGTACTCACTCACTCTCTGGTGGATGCTATACTCTAGAAAGAAGTTTCACAACATCGATAATCAGAGCCAAGTTATTTTTCAAGTACTTGTAGTGTTTCTTGATTCCTGTGTAGGCCATCTTCTTGAAGCTATGGTAAATCTCAAATTCATTTGCGACGGTGTCTCTTCTTCTCCCATTTTTTTCAGTTGCAACTTGTGCCTGCCCTGAGTACTGCCGCCTGTGCTTAATGATGGTACCTACCTAAGCTTCAGGTAGGTAAAGTCTCAGTTAATCAATGACCAGAGGATATTCCAGCCGACAGACGAAGCATGCTCAGCACCCACACGCATAGTTAATGGACAAGGACGTCGTCGACTCAAAATTTTGCACCGCCGATTAATTGTAGGCTTGCCTCGATTAGAGTGAGAACCAATTCTCTGTAGATGATGCCCGTCTAAGCACGTCAAACTCAAGCCTACGCATGCGTTGCTATGTTCTCAGAGAGAGAAAGAGAAAGTGTGAATACCGATTCTTGCGTCTGAGCACTGCCGCCGAGTCCTTGCAGCCTTAGATGCTCAAGGTACAAGCATTTATTGAAAAGAAGGATACCCCCCCAGCCAACCGACGGCTAGGGAGATCCCCCAGCCAATCGACGACCAGAGAAGGAGCCCTCTCTCAATCAATCAACGGCCTGACTCCTGAGAGACCCCTCTACCGACGGACAACCGATTGCTGTGCAGAAGAAGTCATTTCTAAAGTCAATTTGAATTCGAATATTTTATTGTGAAAGTCTAAAGTTTATTTTGCTGCACATATGGGATAAAAAGACCCCCCCCCAACAGAGGCCATCTGTTGATCGACATTCGAGGAGCTTCAACAAAAGCCACGAGTTTTATCGATTGAATCTCCAAACAAGATCATGCAAATTGAAGTTTCGATGAATCATCCAAGGCGGCCCAAGCCGACCTACAACTAGAAGCTGATATCAAAGAAATAAGCGGGGAAGTACTGGATTTAATTTTCATCTATTTTCCTTCAGTATTAGAAATGGCATTTTCTTATTTGTAGTTGATTCCAAAGTAGTCAATGAATTATGGGGGATTCCTATGCAAGGAATATGTTATTAGACATACCTAGGCAGGAAGAGGACTATGCACCGTAGGAAGGGGGTAGACAATTAAATTACACTCCAGGTCTTCCAGAGATAGGCCAAGAAGAAAGGCAGGAAATAAATATTTATAAAGAGTTGAATGGATTAGATGAAAAGATGAATGATATCCAAGCGGATATGTTCATCGTCAAGGAAATCCAAAACGAGATGGGTACCCTTTGTACTTCAATTAATGAAGTTAAAGGGAAGATGGAACAAATCCTTAATATGATTTTTCCATCTTTACCCTTACCTGCCCAAATGGGTTCCTTGTCCATTCGACCAAGGAACCCATCATCTAGTAAAGGAACAAATGCATCTCTACCATTGCATAGTAATGTATCTTTAAAAAATAAGAATGATGAAGTAAATCCTCCTCATACTGCCATTACGTCTAGAAGCCTTTCTTTTGCAAAAGACTTAAAACCACCTCAATTTTCAGGGGAAGATAAAGATCGAAACAAAGATGTAGTCCTGACATTTTTAGAAAAATGGCAAGACTTGAATCAGCTAAAAAACACCACTGAAGCTTATCAAATCTTAGAAACAAGTTTATCACTTGGACCTAAGGCTTATAAGTGGTGGATGAGCTTAAAGGAGGCTCAAAGAATCCCATAAACTTGGAATCAATTTGAAGAATTCTTCAAAAAAGAGTTCTTACCAAAAAATGAGGATGAACGAAACTGGGAAGAATGGGACAAAGTCCTACAGAGAGGACGTCCCCTTTCTTTATATATTTCTCATTATCGAGAAATAGTACTAAAACTACAAAACCTAGATGATTTTCATAAGGTAAGAGGTTTTATTCGTGGTCTCGACAAGCAAGTCAAACATGAACTGAAGAGAAGTGCTCCAAAAAGTTTAGAAGATGCTATTAAGTTAGCACAGATCTATGAAGATCATGCTAAAACTAGAACACAACCACTTCATCTTGTTGGAGACAATAAAAAATTTAAATCAGGTAAAAGAAAGCTAGGCACGTTCAAAAAAGATGACTTTAAAACCCCTAAACCTTCACGACCTAGGCTTGACCATGAGGTTTGGGAAAAAGCAAAAAATGAGAATCTTTGCTTTAAGTGCCTTAACCCAGGACATCTTAGTGAAAATTGCATGACTAGGGGACAACAAAAAGCCACCCATGAGATAAGAGGGAAAGAAAAGACAGGAATACACTTAGTCCAAACATTGAATCTCGAACATAGTAAAGTTTGGAAAAAAGTGGAAGTCCTTCACGAAGACTACAAGCATCAGTGTTGTTTGTTTGACTCAGTGTGGGTCCAAAACCAGTTTATACCTCATGACTTGGTCAAACTTCATGCTTGCATAAGTGGTGAAAAGGCCAGAGTCATGATAGACAATCGATCACCCACAATTTCCTAAACTACTCACTAGTGAAGAGACTAAAGTTGACCCTACAAAAGTCACCTCATCAGTATGTTGTGTCTATGATGCAGGGTCAAGATAAGAAAGTCTGGGATACTATGATCTGTAACCTCGAAATAGAATTCCAAGATTATAAAGATAAATTAGACTTCCAGATCATGCACATGGAAAGAAATGATGCGGTTTTGGGTAGGGAATGGCTTTGGGGTTTAGGAAAGACACTTAAAAGAAGCTATCAGCTGAATACTTTGGAATTTGAGAGAAATGGAATCCTTTATCTAATTCAAGGAGAGCATGATGTGCCTAGTACTCCTATGATTTCTAGCATGGGGTTGAAAAAACTTGTAAATACTCAAAAAGCGGAAGTTTTCATGATACTTCCAACTGATGTAAACAATGTACATAATATGAGTTCAGTTTCTTATATCTTGTCTCCCTTATCTGAACATGAAAAGTTTAAATTTAAGTGTTTAATAAATAATTATCGGGATGTTTTTCCAAAACAGCTTCCCCATGGCTTACCTCCTTCTCGTGGGCAAGTCGACCATGCTATAGACTTGCTCCCAGGAACTAAGCCTATATGTAAAGCCCCTTATAGACTCCCTTTTTCCCAGCAAGCTGAAGTAGAAAAATAGTTAAATGAATACCTACTTAAGGGATTCATTCAGCCTAGTCTTTCACCTTGGCATCCATTCTTTTAGTCAAGGAAAAAGATGGATCAATGAGATTATGCATTGACTATAGAGCCTTGAATAAACTTACGATCAAGAATAAATATCCAATGCCCCGAATTGATGATTTATTTGATCAATGAAAATGAGCTAAGATATTTTCAAAACTTGATCTCCGTCAAGGATATCATCAACTCATAATTAAATTTAAAGATGTTCCTAAAACAGATTTTAGAACAAAATATGGGCATTTTGAGTTTTTAGTCATGCCTTTTGGACTAACAAATGCCCTAGCCATGTTCATGACACTTATGAACACTATATTAAGCCCTTATTTGGGAAAATTTATAGTTGATTTTCTTGATGATATTCTTGTCTATAGTCAAGATGAAGCCTCTCATCTAGAACATTTGGAAAAAGTTTTCCAAGTTCTAAGAGAAAATAAATTATTCAAAAAAGAAGATAAATGTGAATTCTTTTCAATAGAAATTAGATATCTTGGACACATTGTATCTGAAAAAGGGATTCAAGTAGATCCTGGTAAGGTCCAAATTATTCTTAACTGGCCTCACCCTAAAACTATTACAAAACTTCAAAGTTTTTTAGGGTTAGCAGGATACTACAAAAAATTTGTACCTAACTTTGCAAAAATCTCAACCCCTTTATTTGAAAAATTAAAGGGTAAACCCAAAAGCCTCAATTGGGAGAAGGAACAGGCTGAAAGTATGGAAAGACTTAAAAGAGCCTTAGCTTCGGCCCCCATTCTACAGATAGTAGACCCAAATGAACCCTTCGTAGTTGAAATAGATGCTAGTGATCTAGCAATAGGAGCTATTTTGAATCAAAATGGTCGACCAATTGCTTTTGAAAGCCAAAAGCTAAATCCAACCAAAGAAACTGTTCTACCTATGAAAAAGAGCTTTATGCAATTGTGCATGCTCTAAAAAAATGGAAACATTACTTGTTTGGTGCCAAAGTAACTATAGTTTTTGATCAAGCAAGTATTAAATGGTTTGCAAACCATTCTGAATTATTAGGTAGAAAAGCTAGATGGGCCGAATTACTCCAAGAATTTGACTATGAACTCAGATATAGAAAGGGAAAATTTAATGTTGTGGCAAGTGCATTAAGCAGGATGCCCATGTTAAATTCTTTGAGTTTCATACAAATTTCTAATGAGTTAGTAACACTCATGAAGGGCAAGTATCAAGAGGATACTAGTTTTAACGAAGCCTGGAAGAAAGTTTCTACTCCAAATACAAACTTATTAAATGAAGACAAGTTTAAACATTACAGTATTCAAGATGAATATCTGTTATACAAAGGAAATATTTGTGTCCCTTGTAATTCCGAACTTAGAAAAAAAGTTTTGTTTGAATGTCATGATACCCCAAGTGAAGGACATCGTGGAATCAACAAAACTTATGAATTAGTAAAAAGGCAATTTTACTGGCCTAGTATACATAAAGATGTACATAATTATGTACTTAGATGCACGAAGTGCCAAGTTAATAAAGCTGAAAAGCTTAAGATAGGGGGTTTGTTGCATCCCTTAGAAACTCCAAATGGAAAATGGGAAAGTATTTCCATGGATTTCATTACAGGCTTGCCACATACCCCTAAATGTCATGATGTTGTTTGGGTCATAGTTGACCGATTGACCAAAATGGCTCATTTCATACCTACTCAAACTATAGTAAAAACTCTAGAATTAGCTAAATTATTCATAGAACAACTGTATAGACTCTATGGATTACCTCAAAATATAGTGTCTGATAGAGATAGAAAATTCACTAGTCATTTCTGGAGAGTTGTATTCAGTAGATTAAAAACTAAGCTAAACTTGAGTACTGTTGAACATCCTCAAACGGATGGTCAAACTGAAAGAGTCAATCGAATACTTGAAGATATGTTATGAGCATGCGTATCTTCTACCCAAACTAACTGGGAAGACTATCTACCAATAGTGGAATTTGCTTATAATAGTGCAAAGCATTCTGCAATGGAATATAGTCCTTTCATGTTAATGTATGGGTTTCAACCAAAAGCACCTTATGCAGTTGGACTTCAAAACGAAAAAGTCCAAGCAGCAAAAGATTTCTTAGAAGATATGAAATTTAAGCTAAAAGTAGCCAAGGAAAACCTGAGGAAAGCCCAGGATAGAGCTAAATCTTTTAGCAACCCTAAAAGGCGAGATATTTCCTTTCAAGTTGGTGAATTAGTATATCTTACAGTTCTTCAGAAATCTGAAACATTAAAAACAGGACCTTGTCCTAAACTCTCTCCGAGATTCTGTGGCCCTTTTAAGGTTCTTAAAAGAATAGGGACTTTGGCTTACGATTAGAACTCCCAGAAGATTTTTTACTTCATCCAGTATTCCATGTAAGTAGATTAAAAAGAAAACTAGCTAAACAAGACAATCTTGTATCTTCGGATACAGTCATTCAACCAATCTCCCTTCTTAACATCCCTCATGAACCTGAAAGAGTACTACACACTCAATAAAAAAACAAGAAATCATCTATATAAAGAGTGCCTAGTTAAATGGAGGGATGGAACTGAAGAAAGTGCTACTTGGGAACGAGTAAGTTCCATAAATAAAAGATTTCCCTCTTTTTTAAGTCTTGGTTAAAAAACAAGGAAAATATCTTTTGAGAGTGAGTCCATGATCAAACGAAATCAATCATGGTGCACGGGGGATTACTCCACTAATATACCAAAGCACATTGTCGAGGACGAAAATGCTAAAGGGGGGAAGAATGTTGTATAAATCCTTGGTTTAAATGAGTTAGACCCTCCTAAAAGGAACCTATGTTTCTTGATTTTAAGCCTTAAGGTTTTATTTCAATAGAAGTCTCAATTGAAGGGTTTTTCACCTTAGGAATAATTAACCTAAGGGAGAAAAAACCTTAGTCTTGGGAGAAGCTACTCCCAAGTGACACTTTGACTCGTACATGAAGGAAAGACTTCAATTGAAATAGAAGCCATGTGATTCTCTTTGGAAAGTATCCACATGAAGGACACTTGGAAGGACACATGGAAAAAAATTAAGACATGCTTAAGACATGCAACTCTTGGACCTTTGGTATATATATGGGTGGATACGTACTCACTCACTCTCTGGTGGATGGTATAATACTCTAGAAAGAAGTTTTCACAACAGCGTCCTTGTGTGGTCTTCTTGGAGAGTTCATGAATGGTCTTAGCACTCCTACACTATATGAGATATCTGGATAACATTGCAAATCTTTTCACAAAGGCTCTGCCTAGGGAGAAGTTTGAAGCTTTTTGCAAAGCTTTGGGCTTACTTCCTTTTGTGGATTGATCTCTTTCCACATAGCTTGGCACTTCCTTATACATGAGTGCCAACTTCTTGTTCACTGCATCACTCTGTGGGGGATTTGTTTATATATTTTGGTAGTTGTCAGTCTAAACACACTTAGGACTACTGAGACACTTTTTTCCCTCTTTGGGAGGTTTTTTCACCTAGGTTGTATATATGCCTATAACCCTAATGGGTCACTTTCTTTGTGCATTCTCTTAGTTATACATTCAGAATTGTGTGTTGTGCTCCAAGCTTCTTCTTTTTCTTCCTAGTATATACCTATTTCTGTTCACCAGTATAAGCGTCTCAAACTCTGCTACAGGTTTAGCAGAACTCATCTAGGTAGTTCCGTTCAACTTTTTGAGATACAATCAATTTTCTGCATCAAGGTATTTTAGTCACCGGCCATGGCTGAAAGCAGTGACCAACTACCCATTATGGGCTTATATGATGCAAAATGTATTGGTTGCAAAAGGATTGTGGAACATTGTGCAGGGTGTTGAAAGACGTCCTGTTACACCTGTAACAACAGGTACTGCGAATACAGGTGCTGGAGCTGATGATGGTGTCGAAGATGATATTATGCAGATTCTTGTTCGTGTTGCTGTTTCTGTTGCACCTACTGCAAAGCAGATTTGTTGGGATGGCAGAGATGCCCAGGCACATGCATTGATAGCTTTGTTTGTCAAACGTGCCATTATTCCTCATATTTGCTCTTGCTGAACAGCTAGGGATGCTTGGGATACACTTACCACATTGTACCAAGCTAGGAATGAGGCTCTTGTTGCTTACCTCCGAAAACAGTTAGAGAGTGAGCACATGAATGAAGGTAATTCTATGGACAATTTCCTAACGAAGATCAAAGATTTGAAGGAACAGTTGATTTCTACTGATGAGGTTACACCAGATAGCTCACTTGTGCAGACCATTATGAATGGTCTTCCTGATTCATATCACAGTTTTGCTTCTACTCTTCGGTTGATGATGAAAGGCAATCTAAATGCCTTATCATTTGAGGAGTTAGTCTCTGTTCTGTTGCAAGAAAATCAGTCCAGGCAGAATAGGTCCATTATGCATGTTGCAGATCAAGCTTTCCTGGCTAGTTAGAAGGGCAAAGGAAAATGGAGCTCTTCTACTAGTAAGCAGAAATCTGCAAATGCTGCACATTCGAAGAACCAGGATAAAGATGAGAAGAAATCAGAAAAGCAGAAATTGTTTTGCAAGTACTATAAAGGGAATGATCATATCATAAAGAACTGTCCAAAACTGGCTGCAAAAGAGGCAAAGAAAAAGGAGGCTAGAATGGTTGTTGCAGAAGCCTCTACACCAAAAACAAAGTATGCTAATCTTGTGCAGGAAGAAGAGTGGGCATTTACTACTGTTTGAAGTTTTGACCCATCTTCTCATGAGGAGTGCATGTCTGCAATGGACTTAGATGTTTGGTACTTTGACAGTGGGGCGACCAAACATATTACCTCGCAGCATAGTTTCTTCTCTTCACTCGAGCCTGCCCCTATAGGGAATATTGTCACATGCACCAACAACTCCTCTTATCCTGTTATGGGAGTTGGTAAGATCATTCTGACTACTGCTGATGGTAGTTCTTTCACCTTGTCAGATGCTTTATTTGTGCCAGGGATCAAGAAGAATCTGTTATCGGTTTCTGCATTAGCCAAGATTGGCTTGGTTGTGAGATTTGTTGATGACAGATGTACAGTTCATGATCTGTCAAATGGAGATGTTATTATTGCTTTTGGCATTTTATGTCGTGGGCTGTATAAGCTCATAGACTATGAAAGTCTGTGAATGATTCGGCATGTGTAGTTCATGATTCTCAGGCTATGTTAGATGCAAAGCTTTGGCATGCACGCTTTGGTCATCTGAATTTTGCTAGTTTGCTATGCCTGTAGAAATCTGATTGCTATCTTCTTTGCCCAAGCTTGAGGCACCTGGAAAACATGTATGTGAAGGCTGTATTTTGGGCAAAATGCAGCGTTCCTCCTTTCCAAAAGATGGTTCAGCTCGGTTTACGCAGAAATTGTAGCTTGTACATAGTGATGTCTGTGGTCCTATGCAGACACCTTCTTTTGGAAACTATCTTTAGTTCGTAACTTTCATTGATGATTTTTCTAGGCATGCATGGGTATATCCATTGAAGGCAAAGTCCGAAGTGTTTTTGTGCTTCAAATAGTTTTTGGCTGAAAATCTGTCAGCATGTAAAATGGGCACCCTCCGTTTTGATCGAGGGGGGGAATATATGTCTTCTGATTTTAATGCATTTCTAGCTGAACGTGGGATAAAACACCAGTGTACACTGCCGTATACACCTCAACAGAATGGAGTTGCTGAACAGAAGAACAGGTCACTCATGGAGATGGCGAGGTGTATGGTCAAGAGTCAGGCTTTACCACATAGTTTCTGGCTTGAGGCTGTCATGTGTGTAGCATATGTACTTAACAGGTGTCCCACTAAAGTGTTGCAGTCTATCACTCCATATGAGGCTTGGCATGACCGCAAGCCATCTGTTGCTCATTTGCATGTTTTTGGTTGTTTGGCATATGCATTAGTGCCTAAACAACATCGCAGAAAATTGGATGATAAGGCAGTAAAATGTTTTTTTGTTGGGTACAGTTCTGAAAGTAAAGGCTATCGTCTGTATCATCCATAGACTAAATGCATTTTGGTTAGCCGTGATGTTGTTTTTGTGGAAGATGCTATTCAACCATTGCTTTCATGTACCAAGAAGACATCTGTTAGCTCCAAAGACATGTATGATACTTTGATGCCTCTTTTTACAGGTGGACAATCTAGTGATGGTCCTAATGAGACAACTTCTCAGCCTTTGTAGGTTTCATGCGATGATGCAGATAATTCTATTTCTGATGCAAATGTACATGATGCACATATTGATGAGAGAGCTGATATTGAGCAGGCTAGAACTATGCCAAAATGGCTGGTGCAGACTTTGCGTGACAACAAATTAGATGCACCTCTGTCATATCGTACTTGTTCAGGCTCTCATAGTGCCTCTTTTGCATCAGATTGCTATGCTATGGCTGTATCTAGTCTCTGTGATGAGAATGAGCCTGTTTCATTTGATGAAGCACAAAATTCAAAAAATTGGATGGTTGTTATGCAATCTGAATATGATGCTATAATGAAGAATGATACTTGCCCTTTATGTGACTTGACTCCTGGCAAGAAGGCCATTGGCACTAAGTGGGTATACAAGCTGAAGCGTAAACCTGATGGTACAGTGGACAGGTATAAGGCTAGGCTTGTTGCGAAGGGTTATGCATAGGAAAGAGGCATTGATTTTGATGAGACCTTTGCACCTACATGCCGTATGGCTACTGTTCGGAGCATTTGGGCACTTTACAGCCCATCATGGTTGGAATGTACATCAGTTGGACATTAAAACAACATTTCTGAATGGTGACTTGCATGAAGAAGTGTATGTTTTTCAGACCCGTGGCTTTGTGCAGAAAGGGCATGAAAACCAAGTGTGCAGGTTAAAGAAGGCATTATATGGTTTAAAGCAAGCACCACGTGCTTGGTATGAGAAGATACATGCCTATCTAGTTGCACATGGTTTTGAGAACAATCCAACTGAAAGAGCTTTATATGTTAAGTGTGCTAATGATGTGCTTCTGATCATTGTTGGCTATGTTGATGACATGCGGCTCACTGGTCCTATTGAGAAGCATATTGCTGATTTCAAGGCTGATTTGCATGCCTCATTTGAGATGTCTGATTTGGGGCATTTGCATCACTATTTGGGCATTTAGTTTATGCAAGTTGATGGTGGAATGGCTTTGTGTCAAACAAAATATATTGACACATTATTGCATCATTTTGGCCTTGAAGACTCTAAGCCTATTGCCACTCCTATGGAGACAGGTTTACGATTGAGTCTTCATGATGCTGGAGATGCATTTGATGCTGTTGTCTATTAGCAGGCTGTTGGATGCTTGATTTATTTATGCATTACTTGGCCAGATATTCAGTTTGTTGTCTCACAGATGAGCAGGTTTATGCATTGCCTAGGAGTCATGCATTGGAAGGCGGTTAAGTGCATCTTTCATTACTTGAGTGGTACTCGACTACTTGGGTTGTTTTATCCCAAGGGGGGATCACTATGACTAGATTTGCATGATTTTTCTGACTCAGATTGGGCTGGTTGCTATGACACTGGTGTGTCCACCAGTGGTTTTTGCTTCATGCTTGGTAGCTCATGTATATCTTGGTTGAGCAAGAAGAAGCCTACTGTGGCCACTTCCAATTGTGAGGCTGAGTATAGGGCAGCTTTCATAGCGACTGTTGAGTGTGTGTGGCTCAGACGCCTTATGGCTGATTTTGGTGTTGGCCAGTCTTCTGCCACCACCATCTTCACTGACAGTCAGAGCACATTGGCAGTTGCGAGGAACCCTGTGTTCCATGCTCACACTAAGCACATTGAGGTGCATTATCACTATGTCAGGGAGAGGTTCTCTGCTGGGGAGATCAGCTTGGCATATGTGCCCACACAGGAGAACATAGCAGACCTTTTCAGGAAGGCTCTGCCTAGGGAGAAGTTTGAAGCTTTCCGCAAAGCTTTGGGCTTACTTCCTTTTGTGGAGTGATTTCCACATAGCTTGGCACTTCCTTATACATGAGTGCCAGCTCCTTGTTCACCGCATCACTCTCAGGGGGGATTTGTTGATATATTTAGGTAGTGATGTGCGTGAACACATTAGGACCGTCGGGGCACTTTTTTCCCTCTTTAGGAGGTTTTTTTCTCCCGGCTTGTATATATGCCTATTGCCCTAATGGGCTACTTATCTTTCTACATTCTCTAGTAATACATTCAGTCTTGCGTGTTGTGCTCCAAGCTTCTTCTTCTTCCTTGTGTTGTTCGTGTGCTTGCGCAGACATCTCACTCCAACAGACCCCTCTTAAAAGGTACCATGAGTGATCTAAATTTGTTTTGTTGGTTCCCATATGTTGTTTGAAGTTTCTGCATATATATAGCTTCAAAGTTGACAATCTATATCCAACTTATCTTTGGGAGCATCCAAAGTAGCCACTCTAAACACTATTTCTAGTTGATGGGGACTTAGCAGCTAGTCAACTTTGGATGCATGCTAGTCTTTACTCAAGTGTCTGTTTTTTATGATTTTTAGGTTAGTCAAAAGATCTTTTTATGAGCTTTGAATGCTATAAAGATCAATGGAAGAGAAGAAAATTTAGCAGGCATAGTGGTTCCTTTGCATCATATTGCTATGCGATGGCTGCCTCTAGTCTTTGTGATGAGAATGAGCTTGTCTGTACTCATTCAGGCTCTCATAGTGCTTCCTTTGCATCATATTGCTATGTGATGGCTGCCTCTAGTCTTTGTGATGAGAATGAGCTTGTTTCTTTTGATGAATCACAAAATTCAAAAAATTGGATGGCTACTATGCAATCAAAATATGATGATATTATGAAGAATGGTACTTGATATTTACGTGATTTGCCTCCAAGAAAAAGGCCATTGGCACTAAATGGGTATACAAGATGAAACATAAACCTGATGGAACAATTGACAAGTAGATGAAGTACTTCTGAACATTTTTTTTGCATGCTAATGACATGCTGCTCACTAGCCCCCATGAGAATCATATTGTTGAATTTAAGGCTAATTTTCATGCCTCTTTTGAGACGTTTGATTTGGTGCATTTGTATCATTAGTTTGGCACTGAATATATGCAAGTTGATGGGGGATTAACTTTGTGTCAAACAAAATATATTGACACATTATTGCAACATTTTGGCCTTGAAGATTGCAAACATATTGCCACTCCTATGCAAACAAGTTTATGATTGAATCTTCATGATGATGGAGATGCATTTGATGTTGTTCTCTATCAACAAGCTATTGGATGCTTGATTTACTTATGCATGGATACACCTAATATTCATTTTATTGTCTCTAAGATGAGCATGTTTATGCATTGCCTAGGTGTCAAGCATCGATAGGCAATTAAGTGCATGTTTTGCTACTTAAGCGGTACCCGATTACTTGGATTGTTTTATCCCAAGGGGGGATCATTACTGCCAAATTTACATGCTTTTTCTTAATTTGAATGGGTTGGTTGCTATGACACTAGTGTATCCATTAGTGATCTTTGCTTCATGCTTGGTATCTCATGTATATCTTGGTTGAGCAAGAAGAAGCCTATGATGGCCACTTCTATGTGTGAGGGTGAGTATAGAGAAGCTTTCACAATGACTAGTAAGTGTGTGTGGCTCAGATGCCTTTTAGCTGATTTGGGTGTTGGTGAGTCTTCTACCACCACCATCTTCAATAACAATCATAATGCATTGGTCATTATAAGGAAATCTATGCCATGCTTTCACAAAGCATATGGAGGTGGAGTATCATTATGTCAGGGAGAGGTTCTCTAATGGAGAGATTTTTTTGGCATATGTGCCTACACAGGATAACATTGCAACCTTTTCACAAAGGCTCTACCAAAGGAGAAGTTTGAAGCTTTCTGCAAATCTTTGGTCTTAATTCCTTTTGTGGATTGATCTCTTTCCACATATCTTGGCACTTCCTTATACATGAATGCTAGCGCCTTGTTCATTGCACCACTCCTAAGGGGGTTTGTTGATATATTTTGATAGTGATGTCTATGAATACACTTAGAACCACTAGAGCACTTTTTCCCCTCTTTAGTAGGTTTTTATCCCCCAACTTGTAAATATGCCCATAACCCTGATGGGTTACTTATGTTTATATATTTACTTGGTAATTTGTTAAGTGATGTGTTGTGCTCCAAGCATCTTCTTCTTCCTTATGTTGTTGGTGTGCTTCCTCAGAACTCAAACTCAAACAAAATAAAAGAACTCACCATTCATTGAAAGCATCAATAAAGTTATCCATTTCTTGGGAAAGTACATAGAGTTAATGTACTTAAACCAGTGGAAGAAAGGATATGGATGAAGAAGAGTTTTACTCATACATTCATACCAGAAGTGAAGTCTATAACGTTTCACTAAGTCAAAGTTTTGAATCAAACTAAGGCTCAATGCTAAAGATCCTTTCAATCAAGGTTAGATACACTAAGTTAGACTCAAAGCATCAACCTCATAGTGTAGTTTGGTAAAATCAATCTTGTGACTCAAAGTAATGCATAAGAATTGTAGTCCAATAAAGGAAGTCTTAAGAGGTTGTAAAAAAAGAAAAAGATGAACTTTGTCTTAGGTGAAGTATTAGTGTTTTTGAGTAAAAAATGTAATCAATAGAAGCGTGGTGTGTCGGCACATTGATGTTTTGATACCACACTACTATCTTGTGGTTGGATGATGGTTTAGTTTTACTCCAGGCAATCTTTTGAGAACCTAGTTTAATTCTCTTAAAGATATATAAAATGCTTCAATAACTTGTTGAAACATATTTTTGAAAAGTGAAAGTCTTATGTCAGATAGACTTTGACTCTAATTGCACTAAAGTATATTAGAAGTTTGAATTAGTTGCACATAGTTTTTCTTATTGCTTTCCAAATCTTTGGATCTAACTCAGATAGAGTATTTGATTTCTTTCAAACAAGATCAAGGATAACTTGTTGGAATAGGTAACTAAATCAAACATCCTAGATAGATGTTTTTTACAAGAACCCATTCAATTTTCAAAAATGCTTTCTAAGTTGAATTATTCATTTAAGTTTGCTTCAAGTGAAGTGGCACTAATTCTCTAAAAGAGTTTAGAACACTCTCAAAGAGAAAAGAGTTAGGAATTGATCAAAAGATTCACAAATCCCAAGAACTTAAAGCTAAAGTCTTTGAGAAAAGTATCCTAATTCACATAAAGTTCATTTTTAATTTGTTTTGTTCAACTTGAAGTTTCTAAGGAACACTTCTCGTACATTTTGAATAGATTTTTTAGGTCTATTTGGACACAGTAGGATGAAAAATCAAGTAAGTTTTGGTTGGAAGTGATCATGGTATAAACATCTAGGTTAGATGTTTGGGTTAACCAAACTTCTAGTGTGACTTCCAAATCGAATTCAAATGAACCAAGTGTTCTCAAAGTCATGATAGGCATGAAAATCCCACGTTATTTACTAGGTCCATGCACTAGTGATGCCGATAAACGGATTAGTATATTGTATCTACCCATTTCACATGTTAGTGCCTAGATAGCACCTAGTGAAAGTAAGAAATTGGCCATGGATGTTTTTTTAATCCACCTCATTTAGGGCTCTACATTTAGTTCACTATAACAAAATGTCTTGATTTTATTATTTATAGAATTTCTTAACTTGCAAGGCTCGAAAGTCATACTTGGAGGTGGACTTGGACCTAAGTTATCTCTAACACTATTGAAGAGATCAAAAAATCGAGTAAAGGTGTCTCTCACAAGCTTAAAGTAATTCCTCACTTTTTTTGAGTTATAGAACTAGGAAAAGTGTCATTTTTTTACTTACTTAAAAAAAAAAGAGGGCTTCTCTATTTATACTCAAAATTTGTGATTTTAAAGCACACATGTTGACATGCATAATTATAGATGTCTTTGAATATGCTTTTCATTGCTTTTATTCTATTTTTGATAGGTGCCACTACAAAAAGCACTACTACAATTATTCATTCTCTACATTTCGATCAATTTATCAAGTGCAAAGCTAGATGATGCTTTGAATCATTTGGGAAGGGGTTATACAATATACCCCCCTCCATTCATTTGGAATACAAGGTGAATCCCACCACAAAAGATGAAAACATGTTCTTCTTAGAACATGAGGCTCAAGGGTATACCTATAGTTACTATATAGATATATATATAGCTCTATTTTCAAGGACATAAATATTTTCCAAGAATATCATAAACTAAAGTCTATGATTTGAGTGTTTGGTCGATTTATACATATCTAAAATCAGACATCATTTGGCCACTCATATGTATTGCTAAAGATATTAAGACTACAATTAAGTATAGGTTCATGTGCTCTCGAAAATAAGTAATCCACTTAGCCTAGCTATTAAGTCTCAAGGATGAGGAAGTGGTCTTGGTTTCAAACCCCATGGGGAGCATGGGAAGAGATTGTTGCTCAAAGTGCTCTAGAGCCTTCCAACTCAAGTTAAGGTGAGTTAACTTGAGTCCATAGAGAATCAACCCAAGTGGAGGGTGCATCAACCACTAGGGGACTCTAGTGTAAGGCTCTAAATTAGTGGTGAAGATCACACATGCATTGTGGACTCTAGTTATAATAGTTTCCTCATTGATTTGAGTAGCTATATATAGAAGCATAAGGTTGGGTGGAGATTCAACTATCTAGCTCGTAGTGTTCCTAATAGTCTAGTTCACTACAGGTAGTAGTGGATCGATTGGCTAAGTGAGTCTAGTTTATACCAATCAAGTCTACATATAAGACTCTAGAATGGGAAAAGATATTTGAAAATTAACTTTACAAACTCTATGGAATTTGAGTAGACATAGCCTCTAATAGACATGGTAGATTTACAAGTCATTTTCGGTGAGGATTCTTAAGTAGAGTTGAAACTACATTGAGCATGAGTATGCTTGAACATTCCCAGATGGATGGGCAAACTAAAAAAGTCAATCAGATTTTGGAAGATATACTCATAGCTTATGTTACTTCCTAATAAACTGATTGCAGGGAAGGTTATTTTCCTTTAGCTAAACTTTCCTACAATAATGTTGAGAAATCATCAACTCAATTTTATCCATTCATGTTGATGTATGGGTTCTAGCCTAGGTCTCCATATGTAATGGGACTTCAAAATGAAAGCACTCAATCAACTTAGGAATTCCTTTAAGAGATGAACTTGAAGCTTAAGTTAGCTAAGGAAAACTTGAAAAAAGCTTGAGATTTAGCAAGATCTTATGATGATCCAAAAAGAAGTGGAGTTTCTTTTCAAGTTGGAGATCAAGTTTATCTCCAAGTTCTAGAGAGGTTGAAAAAACTAAAAATTGACAAATGCATGAAGTTACCACCAAGATAAGGGTCCTTTTCCAATTACTAGAAAGGTGGGCATATGAATTACAACTTTCAAAGGAAAGTTGGATTCATCAAGTATTCCATGTTAGCCAACTCAAAAAGAGTTTGACAGATTTAGATAATCTTGTTGGACAATCGATATTAATTCCACTTCCAATAAATAAAACATTTCCTTGTAAACCTCAAAGATACTCTAGACCTGACAAAAATGTACAAGAATTCATTTTTATGAAGATTCTTTGGTAAAAGGGAAGGATGGAACTAAGGAGAATTCCACTTGGGAAAGAGTTTCCACAATCCAACACCAAATTTTGACTTTCCATTTTCAAGTTCGAAACTAACTGAATGAATGACATGTTCTTCAAGGTTAGAACATGAGGCTTGGGGGAAAGCCTACAACGCACACACACATATATACATACATATACATACACTACAACAGATCGATGGTATACTGAGGTTTTTATTGAGGAAAATGAACGCGACTTTATTTGCCGTGACGCCGGTGTA
This sequence comes from Ceratopteris richardii, assembly GCA_020310875.1. Taxonomy (NCBI): domain Eukaryota; kingdom Viridiplantae; phylum Streptophyta; class Polypodiopsida; order Polypodiales; family Pteridaceae; genus Ceratopteris; species Ceratopteris richardii. Next base: position 33,354,736 of record CM035437.1, read on the forward strand.
AAGGTCGGTTTCTGCATCGGTACCAAAAAGTCGGTATAGGTGTCGATCTAGACGTCGGTAACAACGTCGGTATATGCATCGATATATGCGTCGGTAACCGATTTCTGCTGCATCGCCTCCTGGGTGTACCGACGGTTATTCCGATGACACTACTGGGAGTACTGTCGCTTCTACCGACGACCATACCTGCAAATTTTTTTTTGGGTAGAATGTTTTGTCTTTTGCTACAACAACATTACCATGATGTTGTTGAACAAGAGACAATACACCCTGCCCAAAAAAAACCGAGTACATGTGATGTGTACTCTAATGACAACCGAAATATGATTTCATGAAACAGAGTATTATTGTACACAAAAGAGATCGATAATCAGAATGAACAATGAACCATGTACAAAAGAAGTGATATATTTCAATAATGAAGCATGTACAAGAGTGTGGCAAACCACTGTCATATATGACGCTTTTACAAAATGTGGCAAAGCAATCTATTGCCATATGGAAATCAAATACAAAATATTGGTCTTCCACTGCCATACACATGCAAAGAACGTTCCATATTAACAGTCCTGCAACAAAGAACATTAATGGAATGAGATAAATTCACATGAAAATTACAAACAAGTAAAAACCAAGTTTATAAATTAATTACCTCATCACAAATGCTCCCATGAAACTACCGCACCGCATCCCTCCAAGTCCTGCAATAGTGCAGTCAACCCATGACTATATCCATAAGACTCCTCCGATCGTGTTGGAGGACGACCCATTGCCAGCTCCTGAAACAAATATAAAAAGATTAGAGAAATATATATGAGAAATTTAACACAAATAAATTCAATAAATGAAATGGTACTTACAAACTCATGACGCATCATGTCATATCCGTCGCTGCCCAAATGTGATAGTCCAATCGTGTCTAGACGTGTGGCTGTGGCATTTCGCTGCTGGTGATACGATCAAGAGTCTGCTACTGCTCATCACGAATCATGTCCCACTCAGCATCTAACCACACAGGCTTTGGTAAGCCTTCTCTGAATGCATCACGAGCCTCGGATCGTCGATGCGACATGACCTCACATGCGGTATGCAAAATCCACTCTGAACTGACAATCGACTGTCCATCGGCTGGTCGGAACTTCTGGTAAATCGTCTGTGTGATATAATTCTTCCAATCTTTATCCTGTTCACTCCATTTTTGCATGATGGAGTGTCCAAACTGGATGGAGCAAAGCTGTCGTATGCATGCACGCATTGCTTTGCCAACCGCATCCATCACCGGAGCTCCATCTCGGATACTATACACCTTGGAGTCATCATGGTCATGAGCACCCCAAGGTGTACGTGGTGTACTGCATGGTGTACTGCGTGGTGTATTGCATGGCGTACCTACATCTGAGGTAATCGTCTTAGGAGTAGAAGCGGGTGACACAATGTCCGTCGCACTGCCTCCACAACAACCGCCTCCTCCACCTCCAGACCTACCTGTAGATCCACTCCTAGAACCTCCTTCTCTAGAGCATGACCTCGATCTACGAGACAGGCCAAACCTTGTATCGCACTGAGGTGTCAAACGCACATGTCTACTAGTAGATCTAGTAGGAGATGGCTGCAAAGATGGTCGTGGTGGAGTCACAAAGCTAGGAGACATACCTCCTACGGGAGTAGCACCACCCTCAGGAGTGACACCGGCAGGAGTGACACCGGCGGGAGTGACACCGACGGGAGTGAGGCCAACGGGAGTGAGGTCGGCAGGAGTAAGGCCGCCAGGAGTGAGGCCGGGAGGAGTGCTACCACGAGCGATCCAATACTGTGATGCATCAGCCATATATGCAGGAGGAACCTGAGAGATGAACTCCAAAAACTGCTATTCTGTCATGGATTGTGGAGTGACTGGAGGACTGTCTCCCATCGTGCTCTGTAATAAAAGAGCTTGAGTCCTACAAGATTGTCGTTTCGTGTGAAAGCAGTCTTTAGACATCTCATGCATCCAGTAGGTGTACGAAACTCTGAAATTGTTTTCTTCACTTGTTGCTCTTCCATCCTGCGAAGCACCCAAGGAGCTCTTGGTAACGATACTGTTCCGTTGGGCTTAGTAATTGCCCACAACTCTCGCATATGACCTCGCTCTTCGAGGTCGTCCCTTTGTGCTTTGCTTTATTTCTTTCCGATCAAAGTTTTCCAAAGCATCTCTCCGACATTGTTGAAAATATGCATCGGGTCTACCAAATGATTGATCACCAATTCACTCCAATAAGGGAGTTCATGAAAAATGGACAACCGTTTCATGCCAGCAACTGGATTTTCTGAATCCCACAGTTGTTTCCAATCGCTAGCTTTCATTTGGTGTTGCGCTTGTCGACCAATTTGTCCTTCACGTAAAACATGCCCATCAGACAAATATCTATGATGTCCTTCATAGAAAGTTTTACATAGTGCTTTGGAATAGCGTGCTTCGAGTCGTGGTCCAAGGCCAATCATGCATTGTCCACATAAGTATGCCTTGCACTCGCACGTCTCATCTTCTTATAGGTTGAGACATGTCACACACAGTGATCCCATCCCATAAAATACGTAGTTCTTCCACAAGTGGTGCAAGATATACATCCATGTTTTTTACCTTATACTTACCTGGTACAATAAGAGCTAATAATAAATGACCTTTCTTTGTGGCCAACCATGGTGGGATATTATAATTGACCAAACATACAGGCCATGTGATCCATGAAGAACTGCTTAATCCAAATGGATTCACTCCATCCATAGCTAAGCCTAGACGTACGGACCGAGGCTCACTAGCAAACTCTGGCCACTTACTATCTATGTGCTTCCAAGCATCAGAGTTAGCTAGCACTTGCATTACATTATTTGTAGACCTGCTCTTTGTATGCCATGACATTAACTCAGCTATAGATTTGCATCTAAACATGTTCTTAATTCGTGGAATGATAGGAAAGTGGGGAAGAACCTTTGCGGGGATTGCGTCGCCTATAACGTCTTCTCTAAATCTATTTGCTCCACACTTTGGACATACGTGGAGATGCTCATACTCATTCCGAAAGAGAATGCAATCATTCGAACAAGCATGAATTTTCGTATAATCCATTCCAATGGACTGTAAAAGTTTTTTCGCATCTCCACGTGTTGGAGGCATGTCATTGCCCTGTGGCAAAATTTGATCTTTAACAAGCCTGCAATAAGCAATTAAAATGATATTAGTAAATGAAGTTATTGTGATACAACAATGAAAGCCAATTTGTTCTCCACTTACCTGAACAATTTAGTGACACTACTATCTGACCATCCATAAATGGATTGCAAATTGAGCATCGCGAGTGAAGCACGTAGTACAGATATCTTTGCTCCATTGTAAAGTGGTAAACGAGCTAATATTCAGATGCTTTCATATTCTTCATCAACTTCTGATCGTGGAATTTCTATTGTGTCCATGAAACTCTCATTGACACCTTCTTCACCATCATGATCTTCGTCCATCTCATAAAATGCTTCAAGCATCTCTTCCATATGTTCATTCTGTGTAATATTATTAGTGCTTGCTTCTACGTCTAAGTCCTTTTTTGCTCTCTTTTGTCCACGAGATGTTACCGATGCAATGTCGTTTGGGTCCATCTACTCACCTGGGGGACCATGCAAATGATAGCGTAGGTTTTCCAGTCAACTCCTATCAAAGGATCCATACTCTCTAACATGTGCAATACAAATATGTCGTTTTCGATAAATTTGATACTTGCACTGTGTGCAAGGACATGCCATTCTCTCTTCAGGATCCAAAGAAGCCATCTGCTACAATATGGACATTTTAGAACATTTCTTTTTTTATTAAACCTAAAAATCTAACTCTTAAAGACCTAAATTCTTAAATACCTAAAAACACTTAAAATCCTAGTTTTAAAACCCTAATCTATATAGCTATCCTATTTTATCTATATATTCGGATTTTTTCTTGATTGATCCTATTTTTTATATATATTTATTTATTTATTCAGATTTTTTTCCTCTTAATTAAGTTATATGTATGCCTAAACCCTAAAACCCTAATTTTAAAGATCTAGACCTAAATTATGTATATTTCTATACACATGTGTATATACATGTATATATGTATTATATGTGTATGTGTATGTGTGTATATATGTTATGTAGGTGTTATAACCCTAAAACCCTAATCTTAAAGATTTAAATCTAAAATATGTATATTTCTATATGCATGTGTATCTACATGTATGTATGTATTATATGTATATGTGTGTTTGTGTATATATGTTATCTACGTATTAAAATCCTAAAACCCTAATCAGAAAGACTTAGACTTAAATATGAAATACTAAACCCTAAAACCCTAATCTTAAATATCTAGACCTAAAACCCTAAAACCCTAATCTTAAATGACCTAGAACTAAAACATGTATATATATGTATGCATGTGTATATATATGTGTATATGTATATATATGTGAATATAGATAGGTATATAAGTATGTGTGTTTGTGTACTTATATATTTATTTATATATTCAGATTTTTTCTTTACTTAATTATATTTAATTATATATATTTAATTAAATAATTTTAAACACTAGTTCTTTTTATATTTATTTATGTATATAATTATCTTATTTTATATATATATTTATTCATATATTCAGATTTTTTTTCTTATGTAATCCTATTTTTATATATTTAATTATAAATATTTAATTAAATTATTTAAAACACTAGTTCTTTTTATATTTGTTTATGTATATAATTATCTTATTTTATATATATATTTATTTATATATTCAGATTTTTTTTCCTCACGTAATCCTATTTTTATATATTTATTTTTATATATTTAATTATATATATTTAATTAAATTATTTAAAACACTAGTTCTTTTTATATTTGTTTATGTATATAATTATCTTATTTTATATATATATTTATTCATATATTCAGATTTTTTTTCCTTATGTAATCCTATTTTTATATATTTAATTATAAATATTTAATTAAATTATTTAAAACACTAGTTCTTTTTATATTTGTTTATGTATATAATTATCTTATTTTATATATATATATTTATATATTCAGATTTTTTTTCCTTACATAATCCTATTTTTATATATTTAATTTTATATATTTAATTATAATATTTAATTAAAACCCTAATCTTAAAATTCTAGATATGAAATACTAAACCCTAAAACCCTAATCTTAAATATGTAGACCTAAAATATGTATATTTCTGTATACATGTGTATATACATGTATATATGTATTACATGTGCATGTGTATGTGTGCATATATCTTATGTAGGTGTTATAAACCTAAAACCCTAATCTTAAAGATTTAAATCTAAAATATGTATATTTTTGTATGCGTGTGTATCTACATGTATGTATGTATTATATGTATATGTGTGTTTGTGTATATATGTAATCTACGCATTAAAATCCTAAAACCCTAATTAGAAAGACTTAGACTTAAATCTGAAATACTAAACCCTAAAACCCTAATCTTAAATATGTAGACCTAAAATATGTATATTTTTGTACACATGTGTATATACATGTATATATGTATTACATGTGCATGTGTATGTGTGCATATATCTTATGTAGATGTTATAAACCTAAAACCCTAATCTTAAAGATTTAAATATAAAATATGTATATTTTTTTTTTTCATAAAGGAAGTTCGGCAATGGCCTACTCTCCCGGACTTGAATTACATGTATTATATGTGTATCTACATGTATTTATGTATTATATGTATATGTGTGCTTGTGTATATATGTTATCTACGTATTAAAATCCTAAAACCCTAATCAGAAAGACTTAGACTTAAATCTGAAATACTAAACCCTAAAACCCTAATCTTAAATATCTAGACCTAAAACCCTAAAACCCTAATCTTAAATATTTAACCCTAAAACCCTAATCCTATTTAAAACCCTAAAACCCTAATCTTAAATATTTAACCCTAAAACCCTAATCCTATTTTTATATATTTGATGTAAAACAAAAACTTCAAAATAAAAATAGGATTATATGTGTGTATGTATGCATGTGTGTATATATGTGTGTGTATGTATGCATGTGTACATGTGTGTGTGTGTATGTATACATGTGTGTGTATGTAGGCATGCATGTGTGTGCATGTGTGTGTACGTGTGTGTATGTATGCATGCATGTATGTATATGTGTGTGTATGTGTATGCATGCATATACATGTGTGTGTATGTATACATGCATGTGTGTATATGTATGTATGTATGCATGTGTGTATATATGTGTGTATGCATGCATGCCGGTATATGTGTGTGTATGTATGCATGCATGTGTGTATATGTGTGTATATATGCATGTGTGTATGTATGTGTATATGTGTGTGTGTATGTGTATGTATGCATATGTGTATATATGTGTGTGTATGTATGTGTGTATGCATGTGTGTGTATGTATGCACGTGTGTAAATTTATGTGTGTGTGTATGCATGCATATGTGTATATGTGTGTGTGTATGTAAGCATGCATGTGTGTATAGGTGTGTGTATGTAAGCATGCATGTGTGTACATGTATGTGTGTATGTATGCATGTGTAAATTAATGTGTATCTTCCTTTCTCTTCTCTCTCTCTTTCTTTCTCTCTCTCTCTCTCTTTCTCTCTCTCTCCCTTCTCTCTCTATCAATAGCGAATAAAAGAATCACTTACAAGTATGTCTCTCTTTGAATCGTTGTCGTCAAAGCGTAATGTAGGTCATCTCTCATCCAATTCCAAACAATCGACGCCAACGAACTTCTGCAAAATCAATGAAAAGAGAAATTAGAAACCCTAAAGCATAGAGAAACACAAATGCTAACAGTACGCGCAACACTTACCAAGATGTGAGAGCTAAGCCGAGAGTGTGTGTGTAGAGAGAGAGATCCGTGTGTGTGTGTGTGTGCACAAGACAATGCAGGTTCGCACGCGCAAGTTCGACAGTAGACCGACAGTACTCAAACACGCGCAGAAATGTGAAGTTTTGCTCTCGGGTTCGCGGTATGTTTAAAAATTCGCCGCTGGTATAGGCGTCGATATGGACGTCAATATACGCATCGATAGTTTCCAGTAAATTACCGATGCTTATACCGACGCTCATACCGATGCCTATACCGATGCCTATACCGACGTTTATACCGACGGCTGCGGGCCACAACGACGATCCGTTTAAAACAGTCGTTCCGACGGTCACTTGATCGTCGGTATCTCTTAGTGAGATTTTTCAAGGGCTATACCGACACCGACTATGACCGTCGGTATATGCAGCGTCGGTATGCCCCTCATATGTTGTAGTGATACACACACACACCCACACACACACACACACACACACACACACACATATATATATATATATATATATATATATATATATATATATATATATATATATATATATATATATATATATATATATATATATATATATATATATATATATCTCAATTTTCAAGGATGGAAATTTGTTTTAGGGGGAAAGAAGTTTATAAAGTGGCTTTGTTTTAAGTTAATCATTGGGTTCTCAAGAGAGAAACCAATGGCTAAGACTCAAGGATGGGAAGGAGGAGGTCTTGAATTCAAATCCTACGAGGGGTGTGAAAGAAGATTTTGCCCAAGAACTTGAGAGAACTCGAACACATGGCATTGAAACTTGCCACTCCAACCAATCATTGAAGGAGGCTAGATGCTATCCATCATATTGATATTACCATATGCATGTAAGTATGTAATAGTTGTATATGTGTATGTATTTATGTATGCATGTATGTATGTATGTATATTTATATACATGTGCAATTTATGTATGCTTTTAATTTTTTATGTATATAATGTATATCTATATGTATGTATGTATGTATGTATGAATGAATGAATGAATGAATGCATGTATGTATGAATGTATGTACGTATGTATGTATGTATGTATGCATGCATGTATGTATGTATGTATGTATGTATGTATGTATGTATATATGTATGTATGTATGTATGTATGTATGTATGCATTTATGTATGCAAACAAGCTTCCACCTGCAAAAAACACATCCTATCTACTAGAAAAACATGCTACCTACATTCTATTTATGTTTGTTTATGTGCATGTATGTGTGTGTATGTATTGCAGAGAAGAAAGAAAAAAGACAACAACAAAAATTAAGGGAAAGTGGGTCTACCATTTTTTTTGTAAAATCCCCTCAATGATTTAGTGGCCAAATGATCACAAGCCTTGTAACTATGCATGGTAAGGAGTCCTTTAGTGTCACATTGCCTCTTTTGTATCATAGCCAACTAACCTCTTATCCTCTAGCACTTTTGTTGTGGTGTCTCTTTCTCTATCTGTTTGTGTGCATGTCCATGGCTTGGAATGTGTGCTAATATGAGTTATCTACCCCTTCCCTTATTTTTTTCTACTTTTTCTTGCTTATGTGAGGTGTAGGAAGCTATGGAGTGGAAGTAGGTATTTCCAACACCTGAATTTTTTTTCCATAAAATTCTTTAAGAAACTCATAATGCATTCAAACCACTTGAAATAGATGCCTCTCATTGAGAGATTCAAAAGGAACTTGATTATTGACCCTATTTGGACTAATGAATTGAGAGAAAAGACCATTTATTTTTTGTTTATGTTGTGGATGTTGGTTTGTAAGTCTTGTATGTAAGAGGTGGTTGTATGTATGTATTTGCTCATTTTGCATGCTCCATGAACCTATTCATGCATTAAACATCATGTGTGTGCATGCTTTTATGTACTTGAGTGGATTACTCTTGGTTTGATAATTTAGTGTGTAGTGTCAAGCCACCACTTGATCATACTCATAGGACTTCAGATAGCTATTTAGAATCACTTATAGATGGATGTTACATGTTCTTTGGTGATATAATCAAGGAAGAGGTTCTAAGTCAAGGTGCCTTAATGATGGTTATTGCTTTGGAGTGGAGAATATGTGCAGGAAAGATTGAGTGCATAAGAGAAAATCATCCATATTTGCACTTACCACACACATACTCCCTATTTAGGTATGTAGTTAGTTCTTAGGATTGAGCTAGGTTAGGGCAAGTAGGAAATAGGGTTTGTGAGGAGAGAGAGAGTGAAAGGAAAATTAGGGTAGGCCATTCACAGATCTAGGGCAAAATATTTTTGGTGAGTCTTTAGGGTTATATGCCTCAAAATACACCTCACTCCTTATTTGTGAGAGTGCGAGTTGAGTGAGTGAGAGAGAGAGAGAGACAGAGACAGAGAGAGAGAGAGAGAGAGAGAGAGATCAAGTATCATGGAAACTTCTAGCACTTGATGTGGCTTGCACAATAACATTAAAGGGATGAAAATTGAGAAAAAGAACTAGCAAGGTATGCTCTACAAGGCTATAAAGTTAGATTTTCAAAAATGACACCTAACGTGTAGATATGAACCGTTCCTAAGTGTCATGGTATCGTTCTTACACATTCTTAGAGTCTTTTGAAGTAATTAAACATAGAAAGAGACAAAGAAGAGAGAGACGAGCATATATATCAATTTTTTTTTCAATTTGGCCTCACAAAAGCCTTAATATGGTGACACTTAGGTTGAGGTAGATGTCGTGAAACCCGATTCCCCAAGTATTTGGTCACTTTTTCAAGTGTCATAGCACTCAAGAACGATCACCAACACTTGCATACATCAAGATGGGTGATGGCTTTCCGTCTATGATTGAGAAGCTTGATATAAACATCTATGTTGCTTGGAAAATCGGAATGGAAGCCTATTTGCAAGGTATAAATATCTATGAGATTGTTGGAGGTGATGAAGTTATGCCTATTCCAATATCGAAAAGAGGACCTACACAAGAGGAGACAACTAGACTCCTACTTTGGTGTGCAAGGGATGTTGAAGCAAGGTCATACATACTAAAATGTACCTTTGGTTTTTTGTTGCCATATATTAGAGGATGCAAGAAATCTCAAGAGCCTTAGGATGCACCCGAGACCTTGTTTTCTCCTAGTACCAAAGCAAGAAAGAACCATCTTTGGAATGAGTTCAACCAAATGAAGAAGACACCAAAACAAACTATCACAGAGTTTGCTACCAAGGTTAAGGAGGTTGCAGATCAATTAGCATCCATAGGAGAGCGAATTGAAGAAGAGGCCATCATGAGGTAGATTCAAAATGGAATTAGAAGTGATAAGCAATGTCAATACTTCACCACTGCTTAAGATCCCATCATGGATGTACAAACCCCATATTTCAACATAGAATTTGGACAACTCTTCAACCAAGAGGCCAAAAATAATATGAAGAAAGGTAACTCTTATCAAGGTAATACAACAAGTGCTCTTTATGCATATAAGAAAGACCAAAAGTGCAAAGGAAAGAAGAAGGAAGATTATGAAGAAGAGATTTCCCAAGGCAACTATGCAGGCAAGAGCAAGTGGAAAAGGAAGAAGAAAGGAGCAAAGCATGACAAATCAAAAGGTCAAGATGTTCATGTGTAACAAGACCAATCACCCCACTCAAGATTATGGGTTCAATGGAAGGACACAGAAAGGAGGTGGAAGAGGTTGATTTGGCAACACCAGAGGACCAATCACACCACTCAAGATTTCTGGCTCAATGGAACCGGAAAGGAGGTGGGAGGGGTGGATTTGGCAACACTAGAGGTAGATGTGGTCACAACTTCAACAACAACAATAGAAGGACTTCAACAATTATTCAGAAGATCAATCACATGAAGATTCATTACTTCTAATGAATTTGAGTCACAAAGAAGGTAAAGAATATGATCATTTGTTATATATAGATTCAAGATGTTCAAATCATGTTGCAAGCAATATTGCTCTTCTATCTAACTCGAAAAGCCCAAAGCCTAGACATGAAGTAAAAAGAGGGGATGATACTAAGCACAATGTGGAGAACATTGGTAATGTCAAAGCTTCCAATGGTGTGAAAAACATTCTGAATAAGGTTCTTTATGTACCCACTATCACTAAAAACATAATAAGTGTAGGCCAAATAGTTGAAAAAAGCTTGAAAGTTAGGTTCACCCAACATGGAGCTTTTGTGGAAGATCCATGTTAAGGCTTCAAGACGATAGGCTCTTTACTTTTGAAGTAGGAGAAACTAGGAATATAGCTCTATTCAAATTTGGGTCTCAAACCCTAAGTGAGCTTGAAGTGTGGCATAAGAGACCTGCTCATGTGAATCAAAGAACCTTGAAGGATATATATAAGGATGAAAGTGTTCTAGAGTTTCCAAAAATATCAAATCAATATATGATCAATAGATGTGATGCTCGTCAGATAAGGAAGGCACAAATACAACCATTCAACCACAAAGGCTACATCCACATCAATCGTTTGGACTTATTGAACACTGATGTGTGGGGAATAAGTCAAGAACCTTCATTGGTAGGCTCAAGGTATTATGCTTCCTTTGTTGATGATCATAGTAGATTTGCCCATTCCTTACTTTATCAAGAATATGAATGAAGTGTTTGAATGCTTTAAGAAGTACCTAACACATGTGGAGAATCATAGAGGTAGATCATTGAAGAAACTCATATATGATGGAGGGGGAGAATACTTCTCCAAGGAGTTTGATGAGTTCTTGCAAGATAAAGGCGTCAAAAGGGAAGTGAGTATTAGGTATTCTCCTCAATTGAATGGTACTGCAAAGAGAAGAAACAAGATCCTAGTTGGATCAACAAGGACAATGTTTGAAGAGAAGAAGTTACCACACTATTTATGGGTAGAAGCATCTCAATTGCTGCATATCTTGTGAATAGACTTCCATCCAAATCTCTTCAAGTTATGACTCCTTATGACACATGGAATTGTAGATAACCCAGTCTAGGACGTCGCAAGGTATTTGGCTGTTTAGCTTTTGTACATGTATCTTCACAAATGAAAGATAAAATTGATGAAAGGGCAATCAAGGCAGTGTTCATTGGCTAAGATTCAACTCAAATGGGCTACAGGTCTTATAATCCTTCCCAAGCAATTCACTACATGTAGGGATGTTGTGTTTGAAGAACTCAGGTCATGGTTTGCTAAAGAGTAACAAAAGGTAAACTTATTGTATGATCTTGATTATGTTTTCCATCCATTAGGTAGAAAGCATGATACATAGTTCTAGGATCCAAGAAGTGAATCTGATGATCATCAAGATGAGAAGGAAAGAGAGTACAAGCCCTGGAAGTCAAGAGGAAAAGCCAAAATGCAAGAATGTGGAGAATGCTCCAAGCATACTCATAGAAGGTCGATAAGGGAGAAAAATCAACCTAAAAGCTAAGGATATGACTCTACATTTGTTAGAAATCATTCTATCTATTGTTCAAAGACTGAATTTAAGAAGGACCTTCAACATATGAAGAAGCAAAAGGTAACCCTAATTGGGAGAAAGCTAGGAAAGTGGAGATAGAAGCATTAAAAGAAATGGGCACATGGGAATTGGTTCCAATGCAAATTAATCAGAAGGTAATAGGTTGCAGATGGGTCTATAAACTAAAAAGAAATTTAGATGGATCAATTTTCACATACAAAGCCAAATTAGTTGCTAAAGTATGTGCTCAAACTCATGGCATAGACTATGCGAAGACCTTCTCAATAGTTGCAAAGATTACTGCAATAAGGACATTGCTAAGTGTAGGTACTGCAAGAAATTTGAGATTACTTAACTTGATGTGAAGAATGCCTTTCTCAATGGCTTGATAAGTGAAGAGTTATACATGTCACAACTTGTAAGATTTGAAAACCCTAATTATACATCTTATATATGTAGACTAAAAAAGCCATTGTATAGATTAAAACAAGCTCCTAGATCTTGGAATTCCCGATTGGTAACCTATCTATAAGATCAAGGTTTGAGGTCAAGCAATGTAGACCCTTCTTTGTTCATCAAGAAGGATCACAATGAAGTTATTTATTTGTGTGTATATGCAGATGAAATAATTGTAATAGGAGATGAATTTAATGGTATACAAAGGATCAAAATTCATATGCAAGAGGAGTTCAAAATCAATGATTTAGGTGAGCTCACATTCTTCGTAGGTATTTAGGTCATATATATAGATAAGATCATGCAATGTATTTGACTCAAAGAATATGCATTCAAGATATAATCCTTAAGTTCAAGATGGAGAATGCTAAACCTACAAGCACACCTTTGGAAATGAATTATAAACTCAATGTTTATGAAGGTGAGAAAATTGAAGACATTAAAGAGTATCCAAGCTTGGTAGGTAGCTTGATCTATGCTACTCATACAAGGGCACATATGCCAAACAAATCTCCCCAGTATACAACCTCTCTTTGACATAATGATAATGCACCTCAATTTTCTTTGTGTGAGCATGGAACACAGAGTTCCTCACAATTGGCAATGTGCTCTGACAATTAGTGAAGATGGTGGTGGTAGAAGGTTGACCAATACCCAAATCAACCAGAGAGGCATCTAAGCCACACACACTCAACAATCACTATGAAAGCTACCCTATGCTCAGCCTCACACCTAGAAGTGGCCATAGTAGGCTACTTCTTGCTCAACCAAGATATGCATGAGCTAGCAAGCATGAAGCAAAAACCACTAGTGGAAACAAGCATGTCATATCAATGATCCCACTCAGAGTGAAAAAAGCATGTAAATATGGCAATAATGATTCTACCTTGGGATAAAACAATCAAAGTAACCAAGCACCACTCAAGTAGCGAAAGATGCATTTAGAAATCTACCAATGCTTGACATGTGGGCAATGCAAATTGAATATCAGGCAAAGTTATGCATAAGTAAATCAGGCATAAAACAACCTACTGACAGAGAACAACATCAAATGCATCTCCAACATCATATAGACTCAACCGTAAACTTGTTTCAACAGGAGTGGCAATAGTTTTGCAAGCTTCAAGGCCAAAATGCTACAATAATATGTCAATGTATTCTGTTTGACAGAGAGCTATTCCATCATCAACTTGCATAAAAAGAATGCCCAAATAATGATGAAAATGCCCAAAATTTGACATATCAAAAGAGGCATGCAAATCAGCCTTAAAATTAGCACTATGCTTCTCATTAGGAACATTGAGAAACATGTCATCAACATAGACAACAATGATTAGAAGCACATCATTTGCATGATTAACATATAAGGTGCTCTCAATTGGATTGTTCTCAAAAGCATGTGCAATCAAGTAGGCATGTATCTTTTCATACCGAGCATGTGGTACTTGCTTCAAACCATATAATGCCTTTTTCAACTTGCACACTTTGTTTTCATGCCCTTTTTGTACAAAACCATAGGTCTGAAAAACATACACTTATTCATGTAAGTCACCATTCAAAAATTCAATTCTAATGTCCAACTCATGTACATTTCAACCATGATGAGATGCAAGTGCACAAATGCTATGAATGGTAGTCATACAACATGTGGGTACAAAGATCTCATGAAAATCAATGCCTCTTTCTTGAGCAAAACCTTTTGCAATAAGCCTAGCTTTATACTTGTTGATTATTCCATCATGCTTATGCTTCAACTTGTATACCCATTAAGTGCTAATGGAATTTTTGACAGCGGACAAATCACATAAAGACTAGGTACCAGTCTTCATAATAGCATCTTATTCTAATTGCATAGCAACCATCCAATTTTATTAATTATGTGCTTCATAAAACCAAATAGCCTCATTCTCATCACAAAGACTTGAGGCAACCATTGCACAACAATCTGATGCAAAAGAAGGACTATGAGAGCTTGAATGAGGATGATATGATAGAGGTGCATCTAAGTTTCTATCTCACAAAGTTTGCACAAGTGATTTAGCCATAGTTTTTACCTTCCCTATATCAGGCCCCTCATAAAAAAGTCCATCATGTAAATCTGCATTAGAAATGGAGTAATCTTCATCATCATGTGAAACTTGTAAAGGGTGAAAAATTGCCTCATTTGGACCAGCACTTGACTATGCACTTGTAAAACGAGGCAGCAAAGTGTCATACATATCCTTGAAGCTAATTGATGTCTCCTTAGTACATGAAAGTAATGGGTGAATTACATCTTCCACAAAAACAACATCACAACTAACCAAGATGCGTTTAATATGTGGATGATACAAATGATAGCCTTTGCTTTCAAAATTGTATCCAATAAAACTACATTTCTTTGCTTTGTCATCCAATTTCCTGCATTGATGTTCTAGCACTAATGCATATGCTAGGCAACCAAAGTCATGGGCATATGCTAGGCAACCAAAGACATGGAGATGAGAAACAAATGGCTTGTGACCATGCCAAGCCTCATATGTAAAGATAGACTGTAGTGCTTTGGTGGGACACATGTTAAGCACATATACTACACACATAGCAGCCTCAAGCCAAAAGCTATGTGGTAAATCCTGACTTTTGACCATACACCTCACCATCTCCATGATAGACCTGTTCTTTCTTTTAGTAACTCCATTTTGTTGGGGTGTATATGACACTATATAATGATGTTTTATCCCATGTTCAACCAGAAATGCATTGAAATCAGAAGATAGATATTCCCTCCTGATCAGAATGAAGGGTGCCTAATTTACATGCTGATAGATTTTCAGCCAAAACCAAAAATTATTTGAAACACATAAACATTTTGGACTTTGCTTTAAATGGATACACGCATGCATGCCTGTAAAAATCATCTATAAAACTCACCAAGTATAGGTGGTTCCCAAAAGAAAGAGTTTGCATAGGACCAAGGACATCAGTGTTAACAAATTGCAATTTTTGAGTAGCTCTAACTAAACCATCTTTTGAGAAGGAAGAATGTTGTATTTTGCCCAAAATAAAGCCTTCACAAACATGTTTATGAGGTGCCTCACGTTTGGGAAGAGAGGACACCATTTCATATTTCTACAAGTATAGCAAACTAACAAAATTCGGATGACCAAAGCATGCATGCCAAAGCATGCATGCCAAAGCTTTGCATCTGAGATACCCTAGGAATCTTGAACTGCACATGCTAAGTCATTGATAGATTTTGCATAGTTTATGAGTTTATACAACACACAACATAAAATGCTAGAAGCAATAATAACATCTCTATTTGACATATCATGAATTGTACATATGTCATCAACAAATTTGACAACCAAGCTGATCTTGGCTAATGTTGAAACTAACAACAAATTTTTCTTGATCCCTAGCAC
The DNA here is from genome assembly GCA_020310875.1 of Ceratopteris richardii. NCBI lineage: Eukaryota > Viridiplantae > Streptophyta > Polypodiopsida > Polypodiales > Pteridaceae > Ceratopteris > Ceratopteris richardii. The sequence continues at coordinate 33,370,940 of CM035437.1, forward strand.
AAACAAAGCATCTAACAATGTGATAGAACTACCATCAGCAGTAGTAAGAATGATCTTACTAGCTCCCATGACAAGATAAGAGGAGTTTTTGGCACATTTCATGTATTCTCTGTAGGGGAAGCTCAAGTGAACAGAAAAAACTACGCTCTCAGGTAATATGTTTGGTTTCCCCAATGTCAAAGTACCAAACATCTGAGTCTCCTACAGACATGCATTGTTCATGAGAAGAGGGGTCATAACTACATCAATAGTAAACACTCATTCTTCATTCTCCACAAGATTAGCATATTCAATTTTGGGTGTAGAGGCCTCTACAACAACCATTCCAACCTCTTTTTTCTTTGCCTCTTTTCCAGTTAGTTTTGGACAACTCTTTATGACATTATCATTTCCTTTAGAGTACTTTCCAAACAATTTCTACTTTTCTAATTTCTTCTCATTTTTGTCTTCCTTTTTTTATTATGCAGCATTAGCAAATTTCTGCTTACTAATAGATGATGTCCATTTACCTTTGCCCTTCTGATTAGCTAAAAAAGCTTGATCTGCAACATGCATAATAGACCTCTTTTACTTGGATTGATCTTCCTACAAAAAAATAGGGACTAACTCCTCGAATGTTAAGGTTCTTGGGTTGCCTTTCATCATCAGTTGAAGAGTAGAAGAAAAAATTTTATATGAATCTGGAAGACCATTAAGAATAGGCTGCACAAATGAACTATCTGGTAAGACTTCATTAGCACAAATCAACTATTCCTTCAAATCCTTGATCTTTGTCAAAAAATTGTCCATAGAATCTCCTTGATTCATATGCTCACTCTCCAACTGTTTTTGGAGGTAAGCAACATGAGCTTCATTTCTTGCCTAGTATAAAGTGGTAAGTGTATCCCAACCATCCTTTGTTGTTTTGCAAGAGAGAATATGAGGGATAATGGCATGTTTGATAGACTATGCTATCAATGCATGTTCTTGAGCATCTCTACCATCCCAATGAAGTTGTTCTATAGTAGGTGCAATAGGAATCAAAGCACGAACAAGAATTTAAAGATCATCATCTTCAACTCCATATACATCACCTTCAATAATTGTATTTGGAGGTGTCATAGTGTTGGAGTTTGAGGTCTATGGAAGCACCCGAACAACACAAAGAAGAAAAAGAAGCCTAGAGCACAACACACAATACTGAATGTATTACCAAGAGAATGTACAAAGATATATGACACATTATGGTTATAGGCATATATACAAACCAAGGGAAAAAAACCTCCTAAAGAAGGAAAAAATTGCCCCAACGGTCCTAGTGCATTCACACACATCACTAGTGAAATATATCAACAAATCCCCCTTGGGAGTGATGCGGTGAACAAGGATTTGGCACTCATGTACAAGGAAGTCCCAAGCTATGTGGAGTCAATCCACAAAAGGAAGTAAGCCCAAAGCTTTACAAAAAGCTTCAAATTTCTCCCTAGGTAGAGCCTTTGTGAAAAGGTCTATAATGTTCTCCTATGTGGGCACATATGCCAAACTGATCTCTCCAGCAGAGAACCTCTCCCTGACATAATGATAGTGCACCTCAATGTGCTTAGTGCAAGCATGGAACATAGGGTTCCTACCAACTTCCAATGCATTCTAACTATCAGTAAAGATGGTGGTGGCAAAAATTGACCAACACCCAAATCAGCCATAAGGCATCTGAGCCACACACACTTAATAGTCGTTGTGAAAGCTTCCCTATACTCAGCCTCACAACTAGAAGTGGCCACTATAAACTGCTTCTTGCTCAACCAAGATATGCATGAGGTACCAAGCATGAAGCAAAAACCACTAGTGGACACATGAGTGTCAGAACAAATAGCCTAGTCAGAGTTAGAAAAAGCATGTAAATTTGGCAATAGTGATTCTTCCTTGGGATAAAACAATCCAAGTAATTGGGTACCACTCAAATAGAAAAAGATGCACTTAACTGCCTGCCAATTCTTGACACCAACATAATGCATAAACCTACTCATCTGTCATATAGAAAACTGAATATATGGCCGAGTAATGTATAAGTAAATCAACCATCCAATAGCTTGCTAATAGAGAACAACATCCAATGCATCTCCAACATCATGAAGACTCAATCGTAAACCTGTCTCCATAGGAGTGGCAATAGGTTTGCAGTCTTCAAGGCCAAAACATTGCAATAATGTGTCAATATATTTTGTTTGACACAAAGCTATTCTACGATCAACTTGCCTAAACTGAATGCCCAAATAATGATGCAAATGCCCCAAATTTGACATCTCAAATGAGGCATGCAAATGAGCCTTAAAATCAACAGTATGCTTCTCATGGGGACCAATGAGCAGCATGTCATCAACATAGACAACAATGATCAAAAGCACATCATTTGCACACTTTACATATAAGGTGCTCTCAAATGGATTGTTCGCATAGCAATTTGATGTAAAAGAAGCACTATGAGAGCTTGAACGAGTACAATATGACAAAGGTGCATCTACTTTGCTATCTCACAAAGTTTGCACCAGCCACTAAGGCATAGTTTTTTCCTCCTTTATATCATTTCTCTCATCAATAAGTGCATCATGTAAGTCTCCATCAGAAAAGGAATGATCTGCATCATCACATGAAACCTGTAAAGGCTAGAAAATTTCCTCATTTGGATGAGCACTAAATTGTCCACCTATAAAAAAAGGGTAGCAAAGTATCATACATATCTTTGGAGCTAATTGATGTCTCCTTAGTACATGAAAGTAATGGCTGAATAACATCTTCCATGAAAACAACATCACGGCTAACCAAAATGCATTTAGTCTATGGATGATAGAGAGGATAGCCTTTGCTTTCAAAACTATACCCAGCAAAAATACATTTCACTACTTTATCATCCAATTTCCTACATTTTTGTTGAGGCTCTACTACATATGTTGGACAACCAAAAACATGCAGATGAGCAACAGATGGCTTGTAGCCATGCCAAGCCTCATATGGAGTGATAGACTACAATGCTTTAGTGGGACACCTGTTAAGTACATATGTTGTACACATAATAGCCTCAAGCGAGAAACTATGTGGTAAAGCTTGACTCTTGACCATACACCTCACCATATCCATGAGTGACATACTCTTCCTTTCAGCAGCCCCATTTCTTTGAGGTGTATTCCGCACTGTACACCAATTTTTTATCCAATGTTCAGCCAAAAATGCATTAAAATTAGAAGACATATATTCCCCTCCTCAATCAGAATGGAGGGTGCCCATTTTACATGCTGACGTATTTTTAGCCAAAACCACTATTTGAAGCACATAAACACTTCGGACCTTGCTTCCAATGGATATACCCATGCATGTCTGGAAAAATCATCAATGAAAGTCACAAAGTAAAGATAGTTCCCAAAGGAGGATGTCTGTTGTCGTAATCACCTGATGATTCCCCTCATTTTTGGGGGGAAAGCTTGGCACACTCCACGATAAAACTCTCTCTCAATCAGTAAAGAAGATTAGCTCCTTGAGCTCTGCGTGCGCACGGAGAATGAGAAATTTTCTGCTGCCCAACCCCGCACGACTCTCCAAGATCATTCTCTTTATTTCCCATAATGAGTATGACCCCCTTGGCTCTACACATGGGTGCCATGGCACTCATGTGTGAGCCCATTTAAATGACTTAAAAGGTGGTTCAGACCTCTCTAAGGGATTACTCATATATAACATTTCCTTCCCCTTAACTCCATTTTTGTCCTCAAAAATGGTATTGGAAGGTCCTATGAAAGAGATAATCAAAAGAGTAGTGCTCCCACTAAATCCCCATGTATAAAAATACATGGTCCTATCTCCGTGTTGTTCCCCCATATCCTTCCCCTTAAGAAAACTCTTGGGAAGGTAATCTAAAGTTGGGAAACCATCTCTGAAGGGTGCTAACATGGCACCATTTTCTAAACTATCTTTCCACTTCACTAGGCACTCTTTATACAAGTGACTTTTTGTCCGTTTCTCTCGAGTGTGTAGTATGCTCTCAGGCTCATGTGGAATAGATTGAATAGAAATAGGCTCTACTACCTCACTATCTAGAATGAGGTTGTCAGATTCACCCAGCCTTTTCTTAAGCCGACTAACATGAAAAACTGGATGGATTTGACTACTCTCTGGAAGTTGGAGCTGGTAAGCCATCTTTCCTACTCTCTTAAGTATTTGGAATGGTCCACAATACCTAGGAGATAGTTTTGAACAGGGTCCCGTCTTCATGGTTTCAGACCTAGATGGAACTCTAAGATAGACTTGCTCTCCTACCTCAAAGTTGATGTCTCTCCTTTGAGGGTCAGCATAGGCTCTAGCTCTATCCTAAGCTCTCCTAATGTTGTCCTTAGCAAGCCTAAGCATATCGTTCATCTCTTCCAAGAAGTCCTTTGTAGCTTGAACTGTTTCATTCTGCAAGCCTACTACATAAGGAGCTCTTGGCTGAAACCCATACATCAGCATAAATGGACTATGCCTAGTGGAAGAGTGTTTGGCACTATTATATGCGAACTCTACTATAGGTAAGTACTCTTCCCAATTAGTTTGCCTTTCATTCACATATGCTCGAAGCATATCCTCTAGGATTTGGTTAACCCTTTCTGTTTGCCCATCCGACTGTGGATGCTCGGCCATACTCATGCTAAGTTTCATATCCAACCTTTTGAAGACCGCTCTCCAAAAGTGGCTAGTAAACTTCATATCCCAATCAGAAACTATGTCTAAAGGAAGACCATATAACCGGTATAGGTTCTCCACAAAAAGTCTAGCCAACTCTGGTGTCTTCACTATAGTACGTGTCAGAATAAACCTAGCCATTTTGGTTAACCTATCCACAATTACCCAGACTGAGTCATGCCCTCTCTGTGTCTTAGGTAATCCGACTATAAAGTCCATGGAGATACTCTCCCACTTCCCATTAGGAATATCCAATGGGTGAAGTAGTCCTCCGATCCTCAATCTCTCAGCTTTGTTGACCTGGCATTTATTGCACTTAAGCACATACTCTAGGATGTCCTTATGAAGTCCAGGCCCATAAAACTGCCTTTTAACAAGATCATAAGTCTTGTTAACTCTTGGGTGTCCCGCACTAGGTGTGTCATGACACTCATACAAAATATGCTGTCTCATCTCAATATCTCTAGGGACACACACCTTTCCTTTATATAACATATATCCATCATGGACATTGTAATTCTTCCACTTGAATCCTTCTTGAGTACCCGTCGATACTCCATCCTCATTGGAAACCCATATATCACGGTCCCCATTCTCTATGGATTCCCAAATTTTGGAATATGCAGGATCAAGCCTACATTTCCCTCTAATGGACTCAAGTAGCTCACTAGTGACCTGAGTAAAACTCAATCCATTGAGCATGGGCATGCGGCTAAGTGAATCAGCCACTACATTAAACTTTCCCTTCCTATACCTAAGCTCATAATCAAACTCCTGAAGGGTCTCTGCCCATCGGGCCTTACGACCTTTAAGGTCTGTTTGATTAGAGAGCCACTTAATGCTCTTTTGATCAAACATTATCGTGACTTTGGCACTATATAAGTAATGATGCCACTTCTTCAAAGCATGGACAATTGCATACAACTCCTTCTCATAGACAGAGTAATTTTTCTGAGCCGGTTCTAGTTTTTTGCTCTCAAAAGCTACTGGTCGACCATCCTGTACTAAAACCGCTCCTATGGCAAAGTCACTCGCATCAGTCTCAACCACAAATGGTTTGTTGGGATCTGCTATATGTAAAAGTGGAGCTGTAGAAATTGCTACTTTCAACTTCTCCATACTTTGCTTCTGTTCGTCTCCCCAATGAAAGGCTTTCCCTTTCCCTTTAAGCTATTCCATCATCTGGACAACAATCTTGGCACAATTCTTAATGAATCTTTGATAGAAACCTGATAAACCTAGGAAGATCTGCAGCTCTTCCAAGTTCCTTGGATGTGGGCATTCCATAATAGCCCTTACTTTTTCAGGATCCTATATGCCCAAGGTATCTAACCTCTGTCTTGAAAAATTCACACTTTGATTCCTTAGGAAAGAGTGAATTTTCCCTTAGCACTTGAAATACCTTCCTCAAGTGTTCCAAGTGCTCCTCTTCTGATGCACTATAGATCAGAATGTCATCCAGAAAGTCTACTACAAAATGTCCTAGATAAGGCCATAAAACATTATTCATGAGCTTCATGAAAGTGGCAGGAGCATTGGTGAGACCAAAAGGCATCACCAAAAACTCATAGTGCCCATATCTAGTCCTAAATGCAGTCTTAGGGACATCCTCTACCCTAATCCTGATCTGATGATATCCTTATCTAAGATCAAGCTTGGTAAAATACCTAACTTGATGTAACTGATCAAATAGATCTTCCAACCTAGGCATTGGAAATCTATTTTTGATAGTTACCTTATTAAGTGCTCTATAGTCTATACATAATCTCATAGATCCATCTTTCTTTTTAACTAGGAGCATTGGTGATGCCCAAGGTGAGTTACTAGGTTTAATGAAGCCCTTATCTAAATAATCCTGCAACTGCTTCTCAACCTGCTCATGTTGAGAAACACTAAGCCTAGAAGGTGGTCTGCAAATAGGGTTAGTGTTAATAACAACCTCTATGGCATGGTCAATTTCCCCTCTCTCAGGTGGTAGCCCTCTAGGTAAGTCAGTGGGAAAAACATCTCTATACTCAAGCATAAGATCCTTAAAACTTTTAACCACACACTCTTGCAAAAAAGAATAGTAGAAAGTCTTGATCATATTTACATTCCTAGCATGAAAATATACATCAGATGAGCTGTCTATACAAGGATCCATATCATGAGTATACAATAAAAAGATGTCTTGTACATGCTGAGAATAACTAAGACTATACAACTCTAGTGATGAAATGAGAGGTGCACTAGGTACATCTCTCTCTCTCCCTGAATACAAACTTTACTTCCATTCTTTTCAAATTTGAGTGTGTTGTTTTGATAGCTGTGTTTAAGTGTGTCTCCCAACCCCCATAGCCACTCTCTTCCTAAGACTAGATCTATCCTCTCCATATTCATAATTTGGAAGTCCATATAATCTGTATACTCCTACATCTTGACTTCCAAATTGGATACCATACTATCCCATATTCTTTTATCTTGCCCTTGCATCATAGATACAATGTATTTATGTGCACTAGGCTACTGGGGAATCTTTAATTTCTTGACCAAATCATAGTTTATAAAATTATGAGTAGCCGAGTCATCTATCATGACCCGCACCCTGGTCCCGTACACACTACCATGTAGTTTAACTAGGTCATGTGGTCCAAACTGCAGTGACCACAATGACTGAGTCAAAAAATAGGTGTGCTCTATATCCTCGTGCATCACCTCCACTCCCTTGCAGCTAGAGCTGCCATGAATAGGAAGGGTCTGCACTAGGTGGACCACCTTTTTGCCCTTTTCAGGGGCCATACTAGACTTTGGTCCCTTCTTCTTTTCTTCCCCCTTCTTGAGTGAACAGTTCCACTGTGAATGGCTAGGAGATAGGCACCTAAAACACAGGTTCTCTCTTTTGGCCCTCTCAAACTGATCTATGGATAACCTAGGCCCGTGTGATCTTTGTTTTTTAATAAAAACTTTGTTTTTCCCAAAAGGTAACTTCTTTTTAAATTTAGTTGTACTAAGAGGCTTGAGGGGCTGATTCGTCTCCATAGGAGTATACTGAGGACGGTTATGGTCCTCATAAATTTGTGCATACTTGATCGCCTCCTCAAACGTCTTAGGTGCATTCCTTCTTACTTCCCTCTTTATTGCTTTATCTAAGCCCCTAACAAACCCTCTGGTCTTCTGGAAATCATCTAAGCCCTTAAGTTTCAAAATGATCTCTCTATAGTGGGATAGGTAGATCGAAAGGGGCCTAGCTCTCTGTGTAATCTTATTCCACTCACCCAATTCCTCTCCTCCTCATTCTTAGGAAGAAACTCTTTAAGAAAAAGAGTCTCAAATTGAGTCTAGTCAGTAGGGATAGAGTTTGCCTCCTTAAGACTCATCCACCACTTGTAAGCACGCGGGCCGAGGGAGAGACTCGCCTCTAGCACATGGTACTCTGGTGGGGTGCGCTTCAATTGATGCAAATCATGCCACTTTTGTAAAAAAGTGTAGATTGCATCCTTGTTCCTGTCTCGGTCATCCCCCGTAAAGGTAGGTGGCTTCAAGTCTTTCAGGAGAGGAGGTTCCCTAGAGCTCTCTCCTTTGTGCTTACTAGGAAGTGAAGTATCTTTCCTAGTGAGCTCCAAAGGAATAGGAGGGGTCTCTCTTTCCTTCCTAGCTAGGAAAGAGGTGACACTAGTCTCAAGTGAGATCATTTGAGACTTAAGCTTCTGTATAAGAGATGTGATGCTACCAAGATCTTTCTCTAATTTAAGGGTTTGCTCTTTCAAGTCTATGAATTGGTCACGAGTGACAAATTCATCTATAAGTTCCTCATATGTATATTCTTCCTGTGAAGGCTCTTTCTCTTCTAAGTTCTCTTCTACTTCTTGCCCTAATTCTACTTCTTCCATTCTAGAATTAGGATCCTCTAGTTGCTCTTTAGATGGAGAAGTGTTTTCAACTACTTGTTTGCCTTTAGATTCCATGTTTAAGTTCCCTTCCCCCATTTGCTAACTAGAGTGTATGAAAATGAATGGAACTAAAGTTGAAATATGCAAGAAGAAGAGAAATATATCACAAGAGCACTTCCCTGTTACAAAGTAAAGTTGCGGAAGCGAAATCCGAGTAGTCCTCAAAGCTTTAGGTCACTGATTTTGAATCCTCGCCAGACCCAAACGAAAATTGGAAATGTCTGGTTGGTCCGGGGAGGTTCTAAACACACCAAAAACCATCCAAAACAATGCCAAAACCACATGGGAATAGCCCCAACCGGGCAAACTAAGTAAAACTGAGCAACTTCTAAGATTTGTCAATCCTTGCTAGTCCATGAATTGCAGCCCAACACCTGTACTTGAAGAATTTGAGACTATCCCAAGTGAAAAAAGTGAATTTGGACTCCGGATGGCAAAAAACTAGGCCCGAGAGTGGTCGCCTAGTCCCTGCTGAAGTGCTACAAAGAGATTTTGGTGGGGAAAATCTTGTACAAATCCAAATCGATGGTTTTCAAGCGAAGCTTAGGAGTGTAGCTTTGAAACATGACTAAGATTTTTGAGATCCGATATCGTATGAGGAAACTATGGTGTGGAGAAGTCGGGTATGTCACCGATGGGAAGTGAAAGGACTCATCTTCATAGATGGATGACTTTGAGAAGCTCAAAACTGAGGAACCAAAGATTCTTTGAAACAACCCAAGGCTCATAGCTCAACCCCACAGCCCATAATACATAGCTGCATCATAATTTTCCCAAAAGTTTGGCTCATAACATCACCTTTCCACTCCACAATCCCAAAAATATTTTGAAATGTTACCTCCTTCCTCAACTCGAACTCACTGTCAACCCCAAAGAAACTCGGACTGTCGATGGAGAAGCTTTTTATCCCATATAGGCGTGTGTTGTAGCCTTCTAGGAAGATATAAACCAATTTGAAGCCTTCACTTCCTCACCAAAGAGGAGGGGAGTAGGGAAACTAGCCATCGGCTACTCCTTCTTGGCGTCCGTCGACTACATCGACACACGGTCCTATCCCTCCTGTGGTTGTTGTCGCGATCGTCGTCTGGCTCTGATACCAATGTCGTAATCACCTGATGATTCCCCTCATTTTTGGGGGGAAAGCTTGGCACACTCCACGATAAAACTCTCTCTCAATCAGTAAAGAAGATCAGCTCCCTAAGCTATGTGCGTGCATGGAGAACAAGAAGATTTTATGTTGCCCAGCCATGCACAACTCTCCAAGATCATTCTCTTTCTTTCCCATAATGAGCATGACCCCCTTGGCTCTACACATGGGTGCCACATGGCACTCATGTGTGAGCCCATTTAAATGACTTAAAAGGTGGTTCACACCTCTCTAAGGGATTACTCATATATAACATCTGCATAGGACCACAAACATCACTGTGAACAAGCTGCAATTTTTGAGTAACTCAAATTGAACCATCTTTTGGAAAGGAGGAACGCTGCATTTTTCCCAAAATACAGCCTTCACAAACATGTTTACCACGTGCCTCAAGTTTGGGCATAGAGGACACCATTTCTGATTTCTATAGGTGTAGCAAACTAGAAAATTTGAGATGACCAAAGCATGCATGCCAAAACATTGCATCTAACATAGCCTAAGAATCTTGAATTGCACATGTAGAATCATTCACAAATTTTGCATAATCTATGAGCTTATAGAGCCCATGATGTAAAATGCTAGAAGCAATAATGATGTTGTTATTTGACAGATCATGAACTGTAGATTTGTCATCAACAAATTTCACAACCAAGCCGATCTTGGCTAATGTTGAAACTGATAATAGATTTTTCTTGATCCCCGTCACAAATAAAGCATCTGACAATGTAAAATAACTACCATCAATAGTAGTCAAAATGATCTTACCAACTCCCGTAACATAATATGAGGAGTTGTTGGTGCATGTGATAGTATTCCATGTAGGGGAAGGCTCGAGTGAAGTGAAGAAATTGCACTGCGAGGTAATATGTTTGGTTGCCCCACTATCAAAGTACCAAAAATCTGAATATACTATAGACATACAATGTTCACGAGAAGATTTTTCATAATGGAAAACAATGGTAAATGCCCATTCTTCATTCTGCACAAGATTAACACACTCTGTTTTGAGTGTAGAGGCCTTTGCAACAACCATTGCAAACTCTTTCTTCTTTGCCTCTTTTGCAACCAGTTTTAGAAAACTCTTTATGACATGATCATTTCCTTTATAGTATTTGCAAAGGAATTTTTTCTTTTCTACTTTCTTCTCATCTTTGTCATCCTTCTTTGATTGTGCAGAATTCACAGACTTTTGCTTACTAGTAGAAGAGCTCCATTGACCTTTGCCCTTCTGATTAGTCAGGAAAGCTTGATTTGCAACACACATAATGGACCTGTTCTGCCTACACTAATCTTCTTGCAACAGAACAGAGACTAACTCCTCAAATGTTAAGGCATTTGGATTGCCTTTCATCATCAATAAAAAAGTAGAAGCAAAACTCTAATATGAACTTGGAATACCATTCATAACAATCTGCACAACTGAACTACTAGGCAAGGCTTCATCATCAAAAATCAATTGCACTTTCAAATCTTTGATCTTTTAAAAAAATATGTCAATGGAATCTCCTTCATTCATGTGCTCACTCTCCAAATCTTTTCAGAGGTAAGCAACACGAGCCTCATTCCTTGCCTGGTATAAAGTGGTAAGTGTATCCAAAGCATGCTTTTTTGTTCTACAAGAGCAAATGTGAGGAATAATGGCATGTTTGACAAACAAGGCTATCAATGCATGTGCCTGAGCATCTCTGCCATCCCAACAAAGTTCATCTACAATAGGTGCAGTAGGAACCACAACACGAACAGGAACTTGAAGAATATCACTATCTTCAATGCCATCTGCATCACCTTTGATAACTGTATTTGTAGATGTAATAGGATGTTTTTCAACACGCTTCACAATATTCCAAAGTTCTTTTCAAACCAACACATGAAACATCATATAAGCTCACAATGGTAATTGGTATCCTCCAACTTATCCTCAAGAGCCAGCATACAAAATACATCATTGCTTTCAGCCATGGCCACTAACTAAAATACCCTGATGTAGAAAGATGATTGTTTCTCAGAAAGTTGAACAAAACTACCCTATTGAGTTCTACTAACCCTATAGCAAACTTTGAGGCACTTATACTAGAAAACCAAAACCTGTTTATATCTTTGGCACAAAAAGATGAAATTACCTGCACAAGCATTGTGATAATGCATTCGGAGGTCAAAATGAGCTCAGATCACGATTTGGACACCACATAACAAAGTTGTTTTGAACTCCTAATTGGCTTGAGTATGCTCACCAATTTTCATGTGATTATGAGATGGTGATCGGAGGGGTGTCAACGATGCCCTAGATGAAGCGACGACCTTCTCTGATACCAATTGTTGGAGTTTGAGGTCTATGGAAGCAGACAAACAACACAAGGAAGAAGAAGAAGCTTGGATCACAAGACACAATATTGAATGTATTATCAAGAGAATGTACAAAGATATATGACCAGTTAAGGTTATAGGCATATATACAAGCTCGGGGAAAAATACCTCCTAAAGAAGGAAAAAAGTGCCCCCCGATAGTCCTAGTGTGTTCACAAACATCAGTACCAAAATATACCAACAAATAGCTCTTTTTTTAACACCTTGTACAATATTCCACAATCCTTTTGCTATCAATACATGACGCATCATATATGCCCATAATGGGTAATGACGTATGTAGAGGGACAATCAAGCAAAAAGAAAAGAAGAAGAAAATCAAAGTCTAAGACAGTGCAATAAATACACATCTCTGCAGGAAGCCCCGCAGGGGCGCATTACCCATCTCTGCACAGAGCCCTGCAGGGGCACGCATCAGGCAACAAGACGAAAGACCCCAGGCCCGGCACGATGAAAGAAGGCAAACAGGCTCAAAGCAATACAACAGAGTCAGATGTTTGCAACCAGGACAAATCAGAGGTCCAAAAGTCAGAAAGGGGTATAGGCTGAAAAGTTGAAGAGGGTGACTAAGAACAGCACATTCCTAGTCACTGGTTCCGTGCGTGGCTACCCCAATCAACAGGCAAGACAAATGCAGCATGCTCTCGAGTAGTAGAGCTTGAATCAAGAAGGCCATCAAATCTGCATGTCTGTTGAACTACAGACAAAACTGACCAAAGGTGCCGTGCGGGAATAACGAAGCAATAAGCCGACGACAAGCTAAAGCCTGTCAAGGGACGACAGAGACGAAGAGGGGGAGAGTGTTGCAGAGCTAAAGAGTGCACAGAGCAGAGAAAAAAGGATGGGCCCTAAAATTTTTCCGATTTGGACACACAACTCTTGTATCATAACCACCCTTGTATATATTTTCCATTGTAAATGCACTAGAGGAGTCCTCTAGATGCATCCCCGTGGAAGATTAGAAGATTACCCATGTAAAATAGTAGGAAATTAGTCTTTTAGTGAATAAAGTGCCGGTCTCTTGTGTGAAAGGACCAAACTTAGGGCACTAGTATATAAGTCAAAAGTGACTCATTGTAAAGAACTGGTTGTCATTGGGAAGAAGGAGCACTTCTGAATTTTCGAGTTTGCCTCTTTCCTGCTGATTTTGATCTTCATTTTGCTTTTGTATGTGTGTGTGATGCTTGAAATGCATGTGTAGGACTGTTGTCTACCCCTTCCCCCTTGTTTTGAGCTGCTGTAGTGCCTGTGTGAGCTAGGAGAAGCTGTGGCGCAGGTATTTGTGATTCCCGTCATTCACTGTTTCTGCCATAACTTGAAGCAGAGTGGTCAGAATTGAGTGAAACCGCCATTGGATGCGTCTCGTCGAGAGCTTCGAAATGAGTACCCTATTGCCTATATTTGGAGCTCTGGGCTGGGAGGAAACCTCAAAATACCAAAACTACTGAAAAGAGACTTGCGACAACACTTTCAGTATTTCAGTAGGTGTGAGAGGTAGTAGTCTTTTCTCATGCATGATTAGCTAAACCACTTCATTTCTATCACGTGTGCACACGTCTTCATACACTTGGCGAGTCACTCCTTAGGATTGACATTTAAATGTGTGAAAAGGATCCCACTATATGCACTTGTATGGCAATTGAGGTATAGTCTCATTGGTACAAGTCCTTGAGTCTTCGTGGCTCAAGTACACACGTTTTTGGCGCCGTTGTCGGGGAGTCACTCTACCAAGGTGCCTTCGTGATAGTTATAGAGCGAGTGTGATCGAATCGTACTTGTAGACGCAAACTCATCCTTTGGCAAGTAGTCCATCAGTTCAGCACTTGTCACTTCTCATCTTCGAGGTGTGTGTGATAAGTTTTAGGGTTAGGTTTAGGAGGAGGGAAGAGAAGAAGGAGTTAGGGTTAGGTTAGAAGGAGAGGAGAAGTGAGGAGAAGAGGAGTAGGAGTAGACTAAAATCCCCAAAAATTACCAAAAAAAAATTCCAAAATTTCAAGTTCTGTCCAAAAAAGTATAAAAACCAAAAAAATTGGCTCATGTGACACTTCATGGTGTTCTGGTATCGTCTGCGAGCAGCGACCGGTATCGCGAGTGAAGTATCGTGCCTTTCAGGCCTTCAAAGCTAGAGATTGGGCTCAAGGTGCAAGCAAGAGTATCTGGAGGTGAGGTTCTACCAAGATTATCTATTAAAACATCATAACCATGCATACACAAGTGATTAAAAGCATGCGCAGTATCGTGAAGGGGGAAAACTAGTGTCATTACAGTTTCTTTGTGTGGTACAGTGATCTAGGAGTAAAGAGGAGAGTGAGGAGATCAAGGGGTGACAAATTTTTTAAGTTTGGAGACCTTTTGGTTTGAGTATCGCGATCGGTTGAGTTTTGGTATCGCGATACCAAAATTCCCTTGTATCGCGACACTCGCCAGAAGTGTCGTATCGTTGGATATCAGTCTTGGTATCGCGACACTATTTTGGTATCGCGACACTATTTCGGTATCGCGACACTGAGTGGGTATCGCGATCGTGTCCGATCCCTGGTATCGTATCGTCTGGTACTAAAATCTGGTATCGCGACACCGTTGTGGTGTCGTATCGCCTAAAGGTTTAGTATCGCGACCTCACTTTACCGGGTGGGATCGTATCGCTTGATACTTTGGTATCGCGATCGTATCCTTCCCCAGTGTCGTATCGTCGACTGCTTATCTGGGTATCGCGACACCGTAGTGGTATCGTGTCGCCAAGGTTGGTATCGTGATCGCGCTTATCGCGGTGGTATCATATCGCATAGACCTCTGGTGTCGTATCGTGGATTTTGCCAGTATCGTATCGCCATATTTCCGAGTGGAGTATCGCGACACTATATCTGGTATCGTATCGTCAGTTTTGAGATCGTATCGTGTCTCGAGGATTCTGGTATCGCGACACCACTGTGGTATCGTATCGCCTGTTCATTAGGGCAGTATCGCGACATTGTCATTAGTGTCGTATCGCCGAGCCTTTCAGGTATCGTATCGTGCATAGTCGAGGTGTCATATCGTTTGTTTTCCAGGATAGTATCGCGACACCAGATTGGTATCGTATCATCTGGGTGTCTGGTATCGTATCGCGGTCAGTGCAGTATCGCCGAGAGTGGTATCGTCCAGAGTAAACCCTTCTTTTGGCAGACCAATTGAGTCATTGGGTGAGCTACCCAAGGGGAATCTAAGAAGCATAAAGAGAGGCTTAGGAGAGTGAATGAACTTGAGGTCAGGAAGAGTTCTAAGTAGTCGAAGGAGTATCATATCTTCAGTAGGAAGTACTGCCCAGGCTAGTCATCACTCCGTTTACTTAGAAACCTCTAGTGACTCAGAAGAGGATTTACACATGGCTTCGGAAGACATGCAAGGTCCCACACCAACGAGAAGCTTCATGACTACTGTGGAGGGGGACTACCGTACTTCCTTACAGTATGTGTCCACCAATGCCCAGGAGATTCCAATCTACCTGGATGGCTTAAATAGGTATGTGGCCAGGATGGTAACTTCCCAGAATGCCACAATAGTACCCCGACCAGCTGTCAAATACGAAGGAGATGTATATGTTGACAAAGTTGGCCACATCTACATAGTAACCGAATTCCCAGAAAGGATCAATGAAAGAGGGGAACTCTCAGACCCTGAAAACCTAGGAAGGACACAACCAGAAGAGTTTGTGACCACCCCTAGAGGCAGATCCCGAGTGTCACGTGTCTTGAGAGGTGACTTGATACCTCAGGACGACTATTTGTTAGAAGTCTACATGATTCACGGATCAAACTTACTGTTGCAAACCGATTCACCTATTCCAGGGAGAGAAGAGAACCCGAGGACATTCTATGAGTTGAAAGACCCGGATGATGAGACTAGACTTACATACCTAGATAAAGATCAAAGAAGGTATTGGCCTATGAGTATCTTAGATAGGTCTCGATTAAGATATATGGGTACACCTGTGTTTCCTCAGAGAGAGCAGGCAACAACCTCACAAAATCCATTTGGAAATCAAGAAGAAACAGAAAATACTGTATCAGTATAGACCAGCCATAGGAGCGTACCTAATCATGCTCATGTACAATTTGCCACGCCTGGAGTACAAGCACAATATCATACCCAACCAGGGATAGGAAATCAGTACAGACCACCAGTAAGACCACATCCACCGATGGGAAGACAGCCTGGAATGCCACCAATACGGCCAGCTGTCCCTATTCTTCCTGTGATGCCCAGACCACCTGAACCAGTTAGAAGGCTGAGGCCTATTCAAGTGGCTAAGTGTGTAAGAAACCCTTATGATGGATCAGGAGAACCCTATGATCACATTGCTGAATTCAAACAAGTCCTAAGAGCGGAACAAGTGGACGACTTCTTTGTACAATATGAGGCGTTTGGACTCACCCTCATAGGAACAGCTCTGACCTGGTTCCAACCCTTAGATCCCAACCAGTTTGGAAACATGGAACAATTTTTTCAAGAATTCATAGGAGAATTCACTAAAAGGGGAATCAAACATAATTCAGCCTCGCTAATTCACAGTTTTAAACAAAATCCTAATGAAACAGTGAAGAATGCCGCCAGAAGATTCAACCAGTATGTGGATAGATGCCCAGTAACAGAGAGACCGACGCAACAAAAAATGATTTCGTTATTTTTAGATGGGCTCACTAATGGAACCTTGAGGACGCTAGTATACGTGAAAAGATTACAAACCCTGAGTGAGTGTCTTCAGGAGTGTATTGATTTGGAAGATAACTTGGCTGAGGACCTCAACAGCAAGTCCAGCCATGATAAATCGGACGACTCAAGGAGTGCTATTTCTTCCAACTCTAGTCATGTGGAAGAATTAGCAGAGTTACTAGCCAAAAAATTAGGAGCACAGGGGCAACGAGCTTATCAACCCCCAGCTCAAAGATTGCCTATGCTACGGAGATGTAGTTTATGTGGAGGAGATCACCCCACTCATTTGTGTGTTCGAGGAGGGAGCGGTGCACAGCCAGCTTATCCATACAACAGGCAGCAACAACAAGGGACTTCTTGGTATTGTCACATAGAACAAAAATACACTAATCACACTACTTAGAACTGTCCATTTAATAGGCAACCACGCCCTTTCCAACCACCTCAGTATCGACCGTATGGATATCCATCTAGAGACCCGAACAAAGAGATCCCAAGATACAACCCTTATCCAGCACAGACAGGAGTACCTAGACCAATTGAACAGACACCATACCCACCACCACAACCAGTGCTAGGACCCCAACCGTCGTAACCTCAACAAGTTGTACCAGTGAAATATGCGCAACCGGAAGAAAATCTAGAAAGAGCTCTAGTACCAGCCACGACAATGACCCAGATAGAATCAACAAACCTTGGATACGAAACCCTACCACCTGAGTACTACTCGTGTGAAGCCTACATGATGGAATACGAACCGGTATATGAGACTACATACTATGGGTATGAAGGCTATGATCAGACTTATGGAGCAGAGACTTCCACTCTAATGTATACAGCTCCTAAAGCACCACAACCCATGAGACCACCCAGTAGACCAACGGTACCGAGAGGACCATGCTTTAGATGTGGAGGAGACCATTTCATTAGGGAATGCCCTCGACCTTACAATCCACCACCACCTAGAATCTGGGAAGGATATTGCAGTGATTGCGGAAAAGAACATCTTTTTAGGGATTGTCCTAAGAATCTAGTAAAAAACCAAGGTTCTGCATCAATCAATGTAATAGAGGTCATAGAGGAATCTGGAAGCGATAAGGAATACACAGTTCCACTAAAAGCCATCACTAGGGCCCAAACAAAACAACAAAAAGAACAGCAACCAGAAGTGGAACAGAAAAACAACAAGGAAACAAGTCCTTCAACTCAGATAGTGGAAGATTTTGAGGACCCATGCGAAAATTCCCGCAACACGAAAACTCAGAAATGGAAAGAAAGACGAGGGAAACTCAAGGATAAATGGGCAAAGAACAAGAGTACAAACACTAAAAAGCAAATCGAAAAATCAAATAAACACAACGAACAAAAGGAGTCTAAGAAGACTCCTGAGCCAACCGAACCTAGCTCAGATAGGGAGAAGCCCGGATCAATTCTAGCAGACCCAAAGCCAGACGACTTGGATATGTGGTTAAAAGCGTACCAAGCTAGAATCAAAATGGGACCGAACATAGAGCAACATGAAAAAATCTACCCAAAAGGGGAATTAGAAAAGGAAAGACTAGCCATATGCAGAAAACTCATAGAGGTAGCACAAACAACCCTAGAAAAGACTATCCCAACCCCACCAGAGACAAGGATTGCACAGAAACCTTATGAAGAATACATCAAACCAAAGGATAAAGAACCTAGAAAAGAAGATTCCCGAGGTGAACAAGAGATAGCACAAGATAACCGTGTATCCGCCATACCAGACTTAGAAGCAGATTGGCCCAAGGACTTGTGGGATAAAATCAGAGAAGAGCAATGGAAGAAGATTGGTGTCGATCCAC
Source organism: Ceratopteris richardii (assembly GCA_020310875.1). Taxonomy (NCBI): domain Eukaryota; kingdom Viridiplantae; phylum Streptophyta; class Polypodiopsida; order Polypodiales; family Pteridaceae; genus Ceratopteris; species Ceratopteris richardii. Next base: position 33,389,590 of record CM035437.1, read on the forward strand.
CACCATTTGATGAAATAAATGTGGAAGACTGTCTACCCCATTCTAACCTTGAGGAGACCTACGAGGAGATTTCAAGACTCGATAGAGGTAGAGAGGAGACCATAAGCATTTCAACATTGCCTAACTATATGGGAGAGTACGAAAGAGAGTCAGTGGTAATTCGAGCACCCACGGTGCATGGAAAAGGAACAGGAAAAGGAACGGAGAGTTCGCACAACTTAACAGAGTTAAAGAAAACAAAAGTACAATGCCAATTAACGGTAGAAGAATTTCTTCGACTTAAACCCCAATTGTGGAAGCAAATGGCAGATCAATTGAAAACACAACCAAAGAATGGAGGATCAAAAGAAAAGGAAATGGGAAATAAATCCACAATACAAGTTCCAGTCGATAAAGTAGGAAAGTTTAGTGAAGGAGATGAAGGGAATACGTGTTTACCTGTCATCTACAACGGGTACATGACCAAAGCTATCTTAGACACAGGAGCTGGAGTAGGAATTGCAACAAAGGAGATGTGGGAAAAGTGGGGAAAACCAGCCTTACGACCCACACGCATGAAACTTCAATTAGCAGACGGTCATGTGGAGAGACCCCTAGGAATATTGGAAGGAATTAAGTTAACAACATGTGGAGTGGAATTTGAACACACACTAGCCATATGTAAATTCGAGAAGGCGAACAACTACGAGATGATATTAGGACGATCGTTCATGAGACAAATGCGTGTAGTACAGGATTGGGGCAGAGATTCATTATATCTGCAACATCAGGGAAACACCACCAAGATAAATTTGCACACATTCGCTTATCGAGATGTCCCTCCTTTACAATGGAATCCAGTCCACAAAGAAGAAGATGACCTATCCATTCACAGTGCTGGATCAAGTGACCAATCTTGGATGCACGAGGATGCCCAGTTGTGGATGTGTAAAGAAGCAAAGAAGGAGGAGTGTAAAAAACAAATGTGGCCAATAGGGCACCCTAACTATCGACCTATAGAAGACCCCGATTACATGCCTCAAATCTTTTCAAATGAACTCTTCGAACCACATGGCTGGATGGAAATCCTAGCCACTTTAGACGTGTGTGTGAATGAGGAAGTATTGACAATGAACGATTGTATAGATGAAGAAGGATATGATGTGAACCTCTACATGGTTGTCCTCCAAGAAGAGAAATGGAAGCAGGGGAAATTGAAGAGAAAGAGTGGAAAGAAGAATACGAAAGCATAGAAATGGAACCAGAGTTTGACTCTGAGGAACAATATTTAGAAACCATGCAAACAGAATCAAAAGGAAGACCAACAAAAGTACTAGCAATCGAAACCGTCCCAATAATCCACGAGCATGGTAGAAGCAGGGGAAATTGAAGAGAAAGAGTGGAAAGAAGAATACGAAAGCATAGAAATGGAACCAGAGTTTGACTCTGAGGAACAATATTTAGAAACCATGCAAACAGAATCAAAAGGAAGACCAACAAAAGTACTAGCAATCGAAACCGTCCCAATAATCCACGAGCATAGAGAGGACCCGAGTAAAGTGGAACCTGAACCAGACCATTTCGAAGTTCCAGAACATTTTAAAAGATACGAAGTGGAAGAAAGAAAGATAGCTACTCAAATGCCTAAACGAGAGGCCCAGGATGGAGAAGCCTATGACAACAAGGAACAAACCAAGAAAGTTGTTGTAACGATAGAAGACGGAGAAGAGAGGTGTACATATATTGGGAAAGATGTATCTGAAGAGGAAGAAGAGGAACTCATACACCTTATCCGAGAATATCGAGACGTGTTTGCCTGGACGTACAAAGACCTCAAGGGTGTAGAACCCAGCATATGTGCTCACCGAATACCTATGACAGCAGACGCAAAACCTTCTAAGCAACGTCCTTATACGTATAATGAAGCGTATGCAGCCAAAATCAAGGAAGAAATTGACAAATTACTAGCGGCAGGATTCATTTATGAGATTGAACACACAGAATGGGTATCGCCACTAGTAGTAGTACCCAAGAAGAATGGAAAATTAAGGGTGTGTATCAACTTGAAAAAAGTAAATGCAGCAACTATACGCGATAGTTTCCCTTTACCCATCACAGACCATCTTTTGGAAAGAGTCGCCGGCAAGGAGGTCTATAGCTTCTTGGATGGATTCTCGGGTTACAACCAAGTAGCTATTGCAACTGAGGACCAGCACAAAACCGCATTCGCGACTGAATGGGGAATTTATGCGTTTAGAGTAATGCCTTTCGGGCTCGCTAATGCGCCAGCCACCTTCCAACGACTGATGTGTCATGTATTCAAAGAATTTCTGAGAAAAAGTATGGAAGTATACGTAGATGATCTGTGTACATACTCAAATCAACGACCAGACCATATACCAGAACTGAGAAAAATATTCAATAAATGTAGACAGTACAGAGTTTGTCTGAACCTTGAAAAATGTGTCTTCATGGTACGACAAGGAAAAATCCTAGGACACATCGTTTCAAAGAATGGAATATCCACGGACGAAGAGAAGATTAAAGTTATCTTAGAGCTACCAAGACCCAGGAATGCAAAGGAAGTACAAGCCTTTATGGGACACTGTGGATATTACCGTAGGTTTATTCACATGTATGCCATAATAGCTAAGCCTTTATATGGTCTATTGACTCAGTTCACATGGACAGACGAGTGTGAGAAAGCCTTCAACGAGCTCAAGAAGTGGCTGAGTACAGCCCCAATTCTAAAATCACCCAACTGGAGCAAGCCTTTTCATACTCATGTTGATGCTTCGAACTATGCCATTGGATGTATCCTAGCTCAACCGGCTGATGAAGGGAAGCTTGATCATCCAATAGCGTATGCAAGTAGGCAATTAAACCAAGCAGAAAGAAATTACACGACTACTGAACGAGAAGGCTTAGGAATGGTTTATGCGGTGAAGAAGTTCAGACACTACCTCTTAGCCAACAAGTTCAAGTTCTTCATAGACCATCAGGCTTTGTTGTATTTAGTCAATAAGCCTTGCAACACGGGAAGGTTAGTACGATGGTTCTTGTTATTAATGGAGTTCGACTTTGAGGTAATAGTCAAAAAAGGAAACACACATGTAAGAGCAGATCACCTTCAAGGCTAACGCATGGAGAACCACCTAGCGGAGTACCGGATGATTTACCAGATACATATTTGTTTAATCTCGAAGTATGTCCGAAGTGGGCGGAACGATTAATTCCCATACTCACTCATGGCCCTCAACACCCAATGAATAGAGACAGCAAAAAAGAGATTCTTCAAACAAGAAATTTACACATTGTTGCTGGAAGCATGTATTATAAGGAACCTAACGGAGTCTTATTGAGATGTGTCGAGGAGGACGAACAGAAGCAACTCATTCAGCAGGCACACGTAAACAAGTGGAAAACCCATCAAGGGATGCAGGGAACAATTCAAGAATTAAAAAGATTAGGTGTATATTGGCCTGACATGTCAAAGGACGTTCACGATTATGTAAGTAATTGTGAGGATTGCAAAGAAAATAGCCCAAAGGATCACATGTCCTTACCTTTTTCGACCATAGTGCCTAATTGGAGTAAAACATTAGTACAATTCCTCAAAACGAAAGAGCACGAAATAGGAGCTAGCTTAGCAAGAAAGCGATCCCTAGAAGAAATGAGCAAGGATTATGTGATAATGGGAAAACAATTGTTTAGAAGAGGCAAAGACAATCAACTCAGATTGTGCGTGCATGAAGGAGAATATCTTCCCATATTGGAAATGGCACATGCAGGAGCTACTGGAGGACATTTTTCAGCCGACAGAACTGTCAAGATGATTCTCTTTGCAGGCTTGTGGTGGCCAACTCTACATATGGATGCGGAGACATATGTGAGAAGCTGCGAAACATGCCAGAGAGCGAAATATCCCATTCGAAGAGATGACATGCCTTTAAGACCTATGGTTTGTGCAAGAGCATTTACCAAGTGGGGTATTGATTTCATAGGACCTATCAATCCACCGGCAAAAGGATCACATGCGGAGTACATCATAGTAGCCACCGACTACTTAACTAAGTGGGTAGAAGCAAAAGCCACTAGAAAGAATGATGCTCAAACTACAGCGAAATTTCTCTTTGAGCATATTTTCACACGCTTCGGACTACCGATCGAGATTGTGAGTGATCGAGGAACGCATTTCCTAAACGAAGTCATTGAGTCGCTTATGAATGACTTTTTAGTGATTCATAAAAAATCAGCCCCATACCATCCTCAAGCTAATGGACAAGCGGAAAGTTCCAACAAGGTACTATGCACTGTATTGACAAAGATTGTCAATAATGGAAGGTCAGATTGGGACAAACAATTGCATCATGCAATTTGGGCATTCCGAGTTGCATATAAAACGGCCATTGGAACCACACCTTTCAATTTAGTGTATGGGCAAAATGCAATTTTGCCAATTGACTTCTTAGTGCCTACTTTGAAAGTAGCCCAGCAATATGAGTGGAACGGTCACGAATTATCCCAACAGTTAGATCAACTTGAGAAGTTACATGAGACTAGATTGCAAGCCGTAGCAGGCATTTATGCTGCTAAACGGAGACAGAAAGCATACTATGATGCACATATAAAAGACAAGGGACTTAAAGAAGGAGACTTAGTCCTAGTATACACCCTAAAACAACATGCCAAGAAGCTACAAAAACGTGGATACGGACCCTTGATCATAAATCGAATCTCTACTAGTGGGGCAGTCAATCTCGCTACACTAGACGGAGATATTCTCCCCAACTACATCAGTGGATGCAGAGTAAGACGATTCATGGAGCCCTTGACTGATCAAATGCTAGCGCGACTGTTAGGAGCTCAAAATAGGAAAAAGGAAGAAGAACGAATTCGAGAGGAAGCCAGACAGGAAGCACTAGAACGCATTAGGAAACGGAAAGAGTGGATCAAGCAAAGAGATGAACGCTATCTCCAAGGAGAGGAGCCCATCCCTATGGCAAACTATCAAGTGAAAAACCATGACACAACGAGTATGTGTGTAATGAAACCTTACTTAAACCTAGGGATTGGCAGGACAGAGTATAAATTGATAGATGCATTGGTAGACTCAGGAGCAGGCCTTAGCTGCATGCGAAAGAGAATAGCAGACGAGCTGCAATTAGAATTGAATCCCACAAAAGCCCAATTAATAGGAATTGGAGGTCACACCATAGAATGCATTGGAACCACGACTGTATCCCTCCACTTAGGAAATTCCTCCATGAAACAAAGAGTCCTAGTGTGTGAGGATGACGATTTGATAGAAGACTTCATTCTAGGATACGACTGGATCATTGAGACAGAAGCTTGTATTCATCTAGCTCAAGGATATATCTCAGCCACGATAGGGCATAAAGAGATTTTCAGCTTGCTTGAAGAGAAACCATGTATCCAAACCATGTCAATACCAAGATCGAAGGAAGTTCAAAAAACGACAAAAGAAAGCATCGACTATGCTCATCAATCAGGAAGCAAATGCATTGAAGCTAAAACTTCGAACCTAGCGATGTCCACAATAGAGTCTAAGTTATCCAAGGCAATTGTGGAAAAGTCAATCATTAAGGAGACGTGCTCTCCTAAACAGGATCAAAACACCCAAAAACCGCACTATTGGAAACCAACAAGCAAATACTCGAATCGAGAACCACCCAACTATAAGTGGGTACGCAAGGATCTGATACAGAGCCAAGAAACGTCTACACCCACTCTGAAGAAGGACACAGGCGTCACCGAACCAGCTGCAAGGAGCTACAGACAAAACGAACCAGTGCAAGTATGGATTCCCAAGCCCTTACTTGAAGCTCAAAGATCGCGACATCAGATATGGATTCCCAAGAAGGTCATAAAGGCAACTAAACCGACAAAGGAGAAACTACCACATCAGACAAGGCAAAAGTCAACAACACATAAGAGTCATCAGAGAAAATCGAAGGCCAATGCTAAATTCACTCGGACACGGGATAAAGCAAATGGAACACGAGCAGCAACACGAATCAAGAAAACCCAGCAACCTCTCTCAGTGTTCTCAAAATGGATCTGGAAACCAAAGCTACCACGAGAAGCGGATGATCGAGGAGATAAAGCATCCAATTGCACTCATGTAGTTTCTAATGCACCTCAAGTAAGCATGATAGGGCCGCAATACAGGGCCAAGCATTCGGCACAGGATGAGCATTATCAAATTAGTGGTACACGATCTCTAAGTGAGACTAGGTCTTAGCTTTAAACTAATAGGAATGGACATACTATTTACATAAACTATGCTTCGGCTATACTAATGATTGTCTTCTTTCATAAAAAATATATATAAAAAGAGGCAGTAAGAAATCCCACTCTTGCAATAATGGGGAACGGAGTGACGAGCGACCATAATCACAACAATACACTGTATGGTCTTATGAAAGACTTTCAAGCTAATGCACTTTTCTTTGTGAGTGCAGATGGCTTCTGAAGACTCTGAAGCTACAATCCAAGAAGAGGTCCAAGAATTTCCTCCCCAATGTCTTACAAAAGCAAAAGGCAATTGGTTCAGAGATGAGCAGCCAGTGGAGGAATATCTTTTCTTGGCCAACATAAAGATCATGGACACAGAGCATCACTTTCCAATCATGTCCCAGGACTTCAAAGTGTTACATGAACTTCCATCCACAATCGATATCATGAAGAAAGCAGGAATTCATAAATATTTTGAGCTACCTATCTACAAACTGGATTTCCAACGCTGTACACAGGTCATGAACACTCTACGACCAGCACTACATGATATATTGGTATCGGAAGCCAATGTGATGGATAAGAATGGAGAATGGGTAGTCATTCAGTTCCCCCACGACTTAATCAAAGAAGCATTTGGATGGGAAAAGGATGGTGTCAACACGGTCAAGGAAGAGAGCCGTGGTGCCAAGACAAGAACTTTCATCGACATTAATAGGGTGGACATCGAAGAAGAAGTCAGGTTGATTCACCAACACTTCTGCTTCCCGAGTATGAACAGATACACTGCCCCGCAAAAGATCATTGTGCAGTTATTGTCTCATGCCATAAAACAGATCGGCAACCAGGTAAACCTTACACCATATGTGCAAGAAAGATTGTTCGAGGCGAAGAAGAAATGGGAAAATAAGAAATTCCTCAATGGGACCACTGCCCTAACGATTATGATTTACCATGCACTGGGCATGCGAGAATACTTACGGGAAATGCCATCTTCAATAGAGTTGGCTCAATTTGTCAAAGCAGCTACTGTACCGAAACAGAAGAAAGGAGGCAAGCAAGTAGAAGACGCAGAAACAAGCTCGCGAACCCGAATGAGAGGCACAATGCGAGGCACAAAACGACCTCGAGAAAGCCAACAAGGAGAGGAGGAAGTATCAAAAGCAAAGAGGGTACATGTACTTCCTACAACCATCACCCAAGGGACTAAAACGATCACGGAAGAAGAATTAACTCAAGCACTGGAGGAGACTCACAAATATACAGAAGGACAAATTAATCTGCCAGTGCAGGGTCATCATTATCAACAGTCCGAACAAGCTAGGGAAACAACAGGCAAACTCACCAAGGTACATAGATATTGGGAAAGTGGGTTAGAAAACTCTAGTTCTGGATCCGACGGCCAAGAGAAGCCCAATACATCATTATTGGATGTAGACATTCAAAGTGAATCGAAGGATGATGGCCAGTGGGCCGAATTAAATGAAGTAGACTTTGGCAAAGACCAAGCAGGCCACGAGGAAAACGCTCAATCACCACTGGTAGATCACAGGGCCATCACAAAGCAGGCTGAAAAAGAAAGGCAGCACACTATTCCACCGAAGGATGCCTCCACCACCCATAACCAAGAAAGCAAATCTGATGAGGAGGAGCAACTACTGATATCAGAGGATAAGCCTCAGGAAGAAGGAAAAAAAGACGAAGAACCCTTCACCCCACTAAGGGTTGTGGCAGAACCGTCCCCAATGGATGTCACATTTCAAGGGAGCGCCACGAAGGTTTGTAAAGTAGTAGAAGATGAAGCCGAATTGCAAGTACAACTACAGGTCCGACAACCACATAAGGAAATGATACACGTAGCAAAGGGACAAGATGTAAATACAGGAGGAACCCCAGACATACCTAAGACATGGCTAAATGTTGATATAGCTAAGCTCAAGCCTGTGGTGCAGGATATGATTCGCACTGCACTAGACACTCAACAGTTGATGCTTGATGCGGATGAAGATTATGACCAAGCCATGCTCGAAAAGCAGGAGCTTCAAAAAGAAGGTATGAATCTGGCTAAGAAATTATCCAAAGCAGAAGCTCAAGTTTTGAAGAAACATGAGGAGATAAAAACGGCAAAAACACAGTGCAAAATATTAGAAACGGAAAATGCCCAACTAAAACGGCAAGTTTTGGAACTCACAAAGCAACTAGACATGACTGAAAAAGAGCAAACGAGGATCCATGCACGAAGCAAGGTACTCGAATCACAGCTCAAGGTGAGCATGGAAGAAGCAGACCACTTAAGGGACAGGAACAAGGAGCTCATGACAGCTCTCCTCAGTGATCAACCGTCGACAGATATTGACAAATCAAATGAGGATATCAAAGACATGGAAGAAAAGTTGACCAAGATGGCAGATCAGCTCAAACAGGAGAAAGAGACCATCGCAGAATGGGAGCAAAGATACACGAATGACACTGCAGCTCTTCGCAAGAAATGGAAAAAAGCAGAGAAAGATTATTTCCGACAGTGCAAAGAAGACACAGATCACATGAACATAGTTGCACAGGAATTAATCAAACATCAAGAAAAGATTACAAAGGTCGAAGAAGAACTTAAGCAGAAAGACGAAATTATCAAACGGCTTCAAGAACAGATTGAGCTAACTAGAAAACAGGGGACACCAGTAGTTCCACCAGAGACCACGGCTACTGTGGAGGAAGAGGTACGTCCTCTCTCTCCCCCCTTGTATCATTCACCAATAAGGGCGGAAAAGGAGGTTCCATTAGAACCTAATACAAGAGAAATTGCAGAACTGAGCAGACCAGAAAGGGCACTACTGGTGTCCCAGCTCACTGCTGATTTTGAAGATCAAATTGTACAAATAATGAAAGAAGCTCGAATCGAAAACACACAATTAGATCAAATTTTGAAGCCATTTAATGTACCATACGGTCTACTTAAAGAACAGACACGGGTGTATATAAAATCTGCAACGAACAAAGATCCGGACCACAACCTTCAATTCCAGAATGACACGTTCAAGTATACTCAAGAGGAATTTGAGAAGGCAGATCCGATATGGCGAAGAAAAATTTTGGAGAAGAATCCGACATTGCGGGTACAGTGGGAAGCATCACCATATGCACTTCAGGTAAATCCATCTTTTTGTCCTGTACCCCGCCGACGCTCTTGGACGCAATTTTGGGAAGGACAGCTTCAAGGCCATATCAATAATCAGTGGCTTAACTATCCGTTACTACCTAGTCCGCCACATAATTACTTACCTACGGAGGAATATATGGTGAAGACAATGGAATTTTGGATTGCAAGGTATGCTACAGTTCCGGACTTAGCCGTCAAAATGACCAACAAAATATTTAGCATGCTCATTACAGTATTGAAGGTGTTCCAGCACGCTAAATACACATTTTTGAATTTCATCGGCATTACACAAGGGTCGGAGGCTCTTATTTTTGACTTAGCAACCATTCCGAGCCGACTCACCATTATGGCGTATTATTCTCGACTTATGTTTTTGCCATCAACATATATGCAAACTTTCGAAGAAGCATTCTTTACAGGCTTCTTTGAAATGGACTCAGAGATTTTTGTGAAAATGACTTCTAATTTAAATGCAAGGCTGGTGGCCTATGAAACAAGTTTCTTTGCCGATCATAGACAGGCGCCAGAAGATGGAGTCAAGTCTCAGCAATGGAAGGAATTCATGCTATGTCACGCGAATCTGCTAAACCAAAGAGAGCGACAAGCCATACAAACATACACACGTCGCCACAAAAAGTCTGTCGAGGACGACAGAGTTCAGGAGGAGGGACGTGTAGAGGGACAATCAAGAAAAAAGAAAAGAAGAAGAAAATCAAATTCTAAGACAGTGCAATAAATACACATCTCTGCAGGAAGCCCCGCAGGGGCGCATTACCCATCTCTGCACAGAGCTCCGCAGGGGCACGCATCAGGCAACAAGACGAAAGACCCCAGGCCCGGCACGATGAAAGAAGGCAAACAGGCTCAAAGCAATACAACAGAGTCAGATGTTTGCAACCAGGACAAATCAGAGGTCCAAAAGTCAGAAAGGGGTATAGGCTGAAAAGTTGAAGAGGGTGACTAAGAACAACACATTCCTAGTCACTGGTTCCGTGCGTGGCTACCCCAATCAACAGGCAAGACAAATGCAGCATGCTCTCGAGAAGTAGAGCTTGAATCAAGAAGGCCATCAAATCTGCATGTCTGTTGAACTACAGACAAAACTGACCAAAGGTGCCGTGCGGGAATAACGAAGCAATAAGCCGACGACAAGCTAAAGCCTGTCAAGGGACGACAGAGACGAAGAGGGGGAGAGTGTTGCAGAGCTAAAGAGTGCACAAAGCAGAGAAAAAAGGATGGGCCCTAAAATTTTTCCGATTTGGACACACAACTCTTGTATCATAACCACCCTTGTATATATTTTCCGTTGTAAATGCACTAGAGGAGTCCTCTAGATGCATCCCCGTGGAAGATTAGAAGATTACCCATGTAAAATAGTAGGAAATTAGTCTTTTAGTGAATAAAGTGCCGGTCTCTTGTGTGAAAGGACCAAACTTAGGGCACTAGTATATAAGTCAAAAGTGACTCATTGTAAAGAACTGGTTGTCATTGGGAAGAAGGAGCACTTCTGAATTTTCGAGTTTGCCTCTTTCCTGCTGATTTTGATCTTCATTTTGCTTTTGTATGTGTGTGTGATGCTTGAAATGCATGTGTAGGACTGTTGTCTACCCCTTCCCCCTTGTTTTGAGCTGCTGTAGTGCTTGTGTGAGCTAGGAGAAGCTGTGGCGCGGGTATTTGTGATTCCCGTCATTCACTGTTTCTGCCATAACTTGAAGCAGAGTGGTCAGAATTGAGTGAAACCACCGCCATTGGATGCGTCTCGTCGAGAGCTTCGAAATGAGTACCCTATTGCCTATATTTGGAGCTCTGGGCTGGGAGGAAACCTCAAAATACCAAAACTGCTGAAAAGAGACTTGCGACAACACTTTCAGTATTTCAGTAGGTGTGAGAGGTAGTAGTCTTTTCTCATGCATGATTAGCTAAACCACTTCATTTCTATCACGTGTGCACACGTCTTCATACACTTGGCGAGTCACTCCTTAGGATTGACATTTAAATGTGTGAAAAGGATCCCACTATATGCACTTGTATGGCAATTGAGGTATAGTCTCATTGGTACAAGTCCTTGAGTCTTCGTGGCTCAAGTACACAACGTATTTCTCTAGCGATGCACGATGGTGGACTCTCCGTGAGAGCTCTACAACAATACCCTTGCAATAGGAACCAAAACTCTGATGCCGCATACAATACTTCATACAAACAGTGCAAAATACACGGAAAAACACATAGTACACAGACCACAAACATAGATTTCTTAGGTCATAGAAATATGATCTAAGATAGAATCTGTGGTTGACCAAGCCACTATATGTTTTATTAAAGAACATATACAAAAGTATACAATAGCCATTTGGCCTTTCACATGGACACTAATGGTGACAATCTCCCACTAAAGACCAATATGGCCAAAGTGACTATGGGAGAAAAATAAAGAATACCCGAGTATAAGTATATAAACTATACCTCTCACTTGATTGGCATGTTACATAGTATATAAGTAACTATGCAAGATCTGAATCAAGTAACCCCCATCAAGTGTCAACATTGTCGAAATTTGTCTTGTGGTAGATCTTTAGTCAAAGCATCTACAACATTATCTCAAGTATGAACCTTGTCAATAATAATATGCTCAATAGCTAAGCAGTCTCTAATGAAGTGATACCGCACCTCAATGTGCTTGGTCTTTGCATGATAGATGGGATTCTTAGCCAATGCAATGGCACTCTGACTATCACTGACCAAAAAGGTACATGTTGAGGTAGACCCATATCACAAGCAAGATGAGAAAGCCACCATCCTTCCTTGTTGCAACATACTCTTCTTTTGTGGTGAAAAGAGCTATACATTCTTGAAGACAAGATTTGCAAGAGATAGCACCTCTAGCAAAATGAAAAATGTACTTTGATGTAGACTTATGATTGTCTACACAACTAGCATAATCAAAATCAGTGTAACCAATAATGGATGCTTTCCCTCTAGCTAAGCATAGATACTTGTCCTTAGTGCCACTCAGATATCTCAAAATAATCTTGATCGCCTCCCAATGCTTCTTGCCAGGATTAGACATATATTTGCTCACAACTCCCACTACAAATGCAATGTTTGGTCTAAGGCAATCATCCTTGCTCGAATTCACATATGTGGGTAAAAGTGTACTCAATGCCTTTCCACCCTGCATATTGAACCTGTGAAGTACTTTGGATATGTACTCACTTTGAGACAAGTGTATGCATCTTTTACTCATATAACGAGTAATGTGCATGCCAAGAATATGGCTGGCATGCCCCAAATCATTCATATCAAATGCCTAACTCAACTTCTTTTTGAGAGTTGACAAGTTATAGGAGGACTTCCCAGCAATCAGCATATCATCGACATAAAGTATCCAGCATATCAAGCTTCCATCTGATCATCTCTTTGTGTAGAGATAATGATCCTCATTGCTTTGAGAATAGCCTTGAGACTTCATAAAAGCATCAAACTTTTGGTACCGTTGTCTAGGGGACTATTTTAGTCCATATAAGCTCTTCTTGAGCTTACGAACTAGACTTTCTTTGCCAAGAACTATATAACCCTCTAATTATTCCATACACATCTCAATTGTAAGATCTCCATGCAAGAAAGTAGTTTCCACATCCATTTGGACTAGCTCTAAGTCCTCCATTGCAACAACTCCCAACAACATGTGCAAGGTAGTCATCTTGAACACTGGAGAGAAGATATCCTCAAAATCAACACCATGTTGTTGCTTAAAACCCTTTGCAACAAGTCATGCTTTATACTTTGGAGAATCACTATCTGATGTGAATTTTAGCTTATATACCCATTTAGATGATAAAGCTTTCTTACCCTTTGGCAAAGGCATTAAATCCCAAGTACCATTCTTGTGAAAAGAATCCAACTCACTCTTCATGGCATGCTCCCACTTGACATGATCCTTTGTTTGCATAGCCTCTTTGTAGCAAGAAGGCTCACCACCATCTGTTAGCATAACAAAATCCAAACCTAGAACATATCCATTAGGTGGATGTGAGACATGTGCATAGCATCTCAATGGTTGCTGAACAAGATCATTTGCACATTGATTTGATCACATATTCTCTTGAACATCCCTATGTGCAACATTTTTATGCATGCTTACTAGAGGACTAGTATCCTCAAACGTCACTCTTCTCAATTCAAGCTCCTTTATGGGTTGTTTATGCATCTTAGACTCATTGAAAATGACATCATTACTTCTTATCATTGATTATGTTTCAGGATCCCATAAGAAATATCCAAATTGTGCTTCTCAACTATATCCAAGAAAAATGCATTTCTTTGACTTATGGTCCAACTTTTGTATAAGATTCTTGAGCATATGAACATATGCTCCACACCCAAAAACTCGAAGATGATCATAATATGGTGGCTTCCCTATCCATAACTCTTGTTCCACTTTCAAACCTTTGGCAATACTAGGTGAAAGGTTAATCATGTGAATTATAGTCAATACTACTTTTGTCCAAAAGCCTTGTGAAAGGTTTGCATGATGCAACATAGAAAACTACTCTATGCTAAAAGTTATATTCATCCTTTCAGCTACACCATTCTGTAATGGGGTATAATGAGCTATAAAGTCTCTATGGATTCCTCTAGATTGATGGAAAAGGCTGAATTCATATGAGGTATACTCATCTCCATTATCTGAACATAAAGTGTTAAGCTTAGTTCCTTTTTCAATCTCAACTCAAGCAAGCCATTTTCTAAAAATAGTGAATACCTCATCCTTTGATTTGATAGGGTATACCTAGACTTTTCTCGTAGCATCAAAAGTGACAAAGTAAAGGGAACCACCTAATGATGTGGGCATAGGATCACACACATTTGTATGAATGAGATCTAAAGCCTGAATTGAAGAGTCAATGTGCATTTTGTGCACGTTCCTAGTTTGCTTTCCATATTGGCAATGCTCACAAAATGAAAAATTAGAGAAAGATAACACAAGTAAGTAGCCAAAATGAGAAAGATTTTCAATTCCACTATGAGATGTGTGGCCGAAACGGCCATGCTAAATACAAGCAATAGGTTGTTCAATAACAACTAACAATGTTCTTTTTGTGATACAAATAAAGGATAAAGTGAGCCAATCTTCCTTATGCAATATTGCCCTTTGATATGCGAAAGGACTAAGCATAGAAAACCACGTTGTAACCAAGGTCATCAAGTTGACCAATTGGCATCAAACTATGTGATAACTGAGGTACATGGCGTACATTATGCATAATAAATTTTTAACCATCAATGAACTGCACAACCACATCTCCAATCTCAACATCATCACACTAGTAAGAGTCACCAAGTCTAATAGTACTGAGAGGCTTTGCTGCATAAGTAGAGAACCATTCTCTATGTGGTGTCACATGGAAAGAAGCACCAAAATCTAGCAGCCATGTGTGGGAAAGAGAATCAGCATAAGAGCCTCAATAGCCATAGTATTGACAAGTTTCAACACATCAACATCATCAAAAATAGCATTGATTTCTTCACTCTTCATAGCCAAAGTAGATGGTGCAAGTAGCTGTGTAATATGCGCATCAACATTCTATCCTTCACCTTTAGTATTCTTTAACGCATAGCAGTCTTTCTTCATGTGTCCTTTCTTATGACAATAATGGCATTTGATATCCCTCTTCCCTGATTTACTTCTACTCTTATTCCTTGACCATTCTTTTCCTTGTTCTTGCCCCTTCCACGTTGTTGATTCTTTTCCCGGTAAGAATCACGAACATTATATGCGTCTCCACTATGAGTGCCAACCATAGATTTTCTACAAATCTCCTCACTCAAGTGTGCTCCACATATGTCATCGTCGAACAGTTTGCCAGTAGGTGCATTATTGCTTATAGCTTTCCAAAACGTATAGCATCGAAATGTATCCCATGATGATGGCAAGGTGCATAACAATAAGACAACTTTCATTTCATTATCCATCTCCAACTTTTCATCTTGTAATTGGGAGAATATAGCATCAAACTTCTTTAGATGAGCAACAACACTATCCATTTCCATCATGCAAAGGTCATATAACTTTCTCATCAAATACACTTTCTTTGATGCCATTTCTTTTTCATATGTATTGCATAGCTTCTTCCAAACCTCCTCTGCACTTTCACAGTCCAATATTGTAAAGTAAACATTCTCGTCCATGTACAATTCAATGATAGACCTAGCCATTTCATTCAACTCATCCCAATCATCATCATCCATACCACACTCTAAGAGGAAGGATTAGAAAGTAATCCTCAACCATGGCTTTTGGGGCTAGTGGTAAGCCCATCATACTCCTAGCTTGTAGGACATGAGTTCAATTCCCACAATTGGTATCAAAGCCTAGGAAGTTGGCTTGCGCAAGGTGGATGGAAAGTGCATGTGACACTTTCAAAAATTGACCCAACAAAGATTAGAGTATATGTCTCAATCCATAGGTTTGATTTAGATGTGTAAGGTACCATTGGAAAGCTCTCCAAAGAGAAACTTTCCAATGAAAGCAATCAAGGAGGATCCAAGATATATAGAATGGATGATAACTAGGTTCAAGATACTAAGGTTGAGAACAAGGGCTCAAGACACTAAGGTTCCAAACAAGGCAAGTTTGCAGGCAAGTGGCCAAGAAGCAAAAAGGCAAGGTTAAAGACACCAAGGCTGAGAGCAAGGTTTCAAGAAACCAAGGTTGAGAACAAAAAGGTTCAAGAGACTATGCAAGGACAAGGAAATCAATTTAAGGGAAGATTAAGGATTGATAATCAAGAACTGTGATCTCTAGAAGGGGAAGGGATTGTTAGACTCAAGAAATGACATTTAGGAGATGGTGAAGCCACACCATAAGAGAGAGGATTAGGAACTAATCATCAACCATGGGTTTTGGTCCAAGTGGTTAGCCCATCACATTCCTAACCGGTAGTTCACGAGTTCAATTCCCACAAATCTTGCCTAGAGCTTGAGGAAGATGATGGGCCATCAATGTCACCATGGAAGATTGTCTAGAGTTCTTATAACAATTTAATGAACTAGACTATTAGGATCACCATGAGCTAGAGAGATGAATCCCCTCCCAAACTTATGCCTCTATATATAGCTACTTGAATCAATGAGGAACACTAATGTAATTGGAGTCCAAAAGTGGATATGTGATCTCCATCATTACTTTATCACCTTCCACTAGAGTCCACTAGTGGTTGTTGTACTTGCCACTTGAGTTAAGTCTATCTGGACTCAAGTTAACTCACCTTTGAGTTAGAAGGCTCTAAAATTCTTTGGGAAAAAATCTCTCTCCATTCTCCCCATGAGGGTTGAACCTAAGATCTCCTCCTTCTCATCCTTGAGACTTAACCACTAGGCTAAGTGGATTACTTGTTTTAGAGCATCTAGTCTCAAGATCTTTGGTCATACATGTGAGTGACCAAACAGTGTCCGATTTTAGATCTTCTCAATCGGTTTGACACTTAGATCATAGCCTTTCTACATGCAAGGTAATCTTGTAATGAATTCCATGGAGATGATTCCCCATTCTCATTTGGGAATATCTAAAGGATGCAACAATATTCCAATTTTCTATCTTTCAAACTTATTCATTTCATATTTTTTGTGTTTAGATACATATGTCTATACACCTCGATGTATACTATGACAATAGAAATGTCGTTTAACTAATTCATATGTTCAGTTCATGCCTAGATATTCTACACTTGGGGCATTGTGGCATTAAAAAATTAGTTGATTTTTTATTTCCATATTACTTGGGATACAAACTTTACCTTTAGAAGAAAATATTCATCTTTGTTGGAATTGTTTTTAAATTTTCCTTCAGAACTACTTGTTTCATCTGTTTGTACTTTCTTAACTGCTTTTTAGGCTTGACTACAACTTGGATCTTCTTTGTAGCTATCTTTCAATGTAGAAATAAATTCACTTTGAACTTATCAAAACTTCGAATTCAACATGGGCATTTGACTTAAGGCATCTACCATTGCATTGAACTTTCTCCTTCTATATCTAAGTTTGTAATGAAACTCTTGAAGTTATTCGTCTCATCTAACTTTTCTACCTCTTAAGTTTGGTTGGTCTTCAAACCACTTGATCCTTTTTTGATCAAAGATAATTGTTACCTTTGATCCATACAAGTAATGCCATCATTTCTTAAGAGCATTAACTATAATGAACTTTTATTTCTTATAGGTAGACCAATTTTGTTGAGCAAGACTTAGCTTTTTACTTTTGAAACCAATTGGTTGACCATATTGGCTTAGTACTGTTCCTATTGCAAATGAACTTGCATATGTTTTAGTTGGATGTGAGTGTATGTACATATGCATGTATGTGTTTGTGTATATGTATATGTGTGTGTATGTGTATTTATGTGCATGTGTGTGTATATATATATATATATATATATATATATATATATATATATATATATATATATATATATATATATATATATATATATATATATATATATATATATATATATATATATATGTGTGTGTGTGTGTGTGTGTGTGTGTATGCATGCATGTGAGTGTATGTGTGCCTATATGTGTATGTGCACGTCTATGTGTGTGTATGTATATATGTGTCTGTATGCATTTGTACGTATGCGTGTGTTTATATGTGTATGTGTGTGTATGCATGTGAGTGTATGTGTGTGTATATGTGTATGTGTGTGTGTATGTGTGTGTATGTGTGTGCATGTGTGTATGTGAGTGTATGTGTGTGTATGTGTGTACATGTGTATCTCTTATGTGTGTATGTATGCATGTGAGTGTATGTGTGTGCATATGTGTATGTATATATGTGTTTGTATGCATGTGTATGTATGTGTGTATGTGAGTGTATGTGTGTGTCTATGTATGCATGTGTGTACATACCTAAATATGTGTGTGTATGTGTTCTCCTCTCCTATGCACTTTCTCTCTCTCTCTCTCTCTCTCTCTCTCTCTCTCCAAATCTCGACAAAATGTGCCAGGAGAATTCAGATTTTTTTTTTTGTATTCGCACGATGTCGCTTATATGATGTTTTTACATTGCATACTTTGCTAGCATTGCTACTCTATGATGCTCTGAGCGACACTCATTAATATTGTTGCATAAGCAACAATTAGTGCCTTTTACGCGATTGAGCCTTTTTTTTCTTTTGGCATCGCTTATGCAATGCTCGATGGAAATAGTGTCGCATAAGCAATGCTACTCGCTTTTTTTTAATTGGGGGCATCGCCACACCTCCTTATTCCTTGTAGTGAATCCATTCGGGATTACCATCATCTGGTTGCATATCTAGGTGTGGAATATCCTTGTAGATTTGCGCGATCTTAATTGCTTCCTCTAGCGACTTAGGTGCTTGATGTTTAACTTCATTTTGAATCCACGTATTTAGTCCGCTAGCAACTTCACGAAGCTTGTGAAAATCATATAAATTTTTCAATTTCAAAATAATTTCTCGATACTTTGAAATGTAAATAGATAATGGATGTCCCTTTTGTTGGACCTTATCCAAGGCTTCAAAATTTTGTTCTTCCTCATTCTATGAGAGGATCTCTTTATTGAAGAGGGTAGAAAATTGATTCCAAAATGAGAGTTTTTGCTCAGTCTCAAAGAGAATCCATCACGTATATGCTTTCACACGTAAAGATAGATTAGCTTCTACTATCCTTACATGTTTGAGAGTATTCTTAAGTTGATGGACGTCTTGCAAGTTGCCACTTTTAGAAGAATGTAAGGACGATGTCCTTATTCTGATCCTTATCTTCTCCTGAGAAGTAGCCCTATGGAAAGGTCCAAATGATGACTTACACCTATGTTTTTTCCTGACTAGCTTGCAAGTAGAGGATTAGTAGGAGTCATCAAGCCGAGATGAATCATAGTACTAGTCAAGGGAATAAATCTGCCTACAAAATGGGAAAATCCTTTTCCATAAACATACATATTGGCATGGTCGCTAGCATATAGCACGGGTAGCTCTATAGGCTATGTGTGTCTTCACTTGGACAGTCTCCTACCTTTGTTCATGGGAAGCCCGTTGATGCCTCTCGCTCTAGGGGAAGGTGCACCTTCGATGGGTGGCCTCTACCCAGTTTTTTTGCACCAATAGAGGCTCACCTATGGGTACCAAGAATGCCCGAGAGAAGCACGAAGATTGCCAAAGTGACTCAAATACCAATGTAATAGCAATATCACAACCATCATGTGGAGAATGAATGCTCCCTGCTCCCAACAAAGCCTCATATATATAGCCTCCTTTAAGGGGTGGTTAGATTTGCAAGTGGCTACATGTACGCAATGCGTTTGAGCTCTCTTGTGTCCACTCAAATGGTTAGATAATGATGTATCCTACCTCACTTGAGTTAGCTCAAGTGGACTTCTAGAAGGCTTTAGAGTTATTGGGAAAACTTTCTCTAAAGTTATTTGATGTGTCCTAGCTCACTTGAGTTAGCTCAAGTGGACTTCTAGAAGCTTTATAGATGCCCCTCATGGGATTTGAACCTAAGACCTCCTTCTCTATGTCCTTTGGTCTTTACCACCAGACCAAGTGACTTACTTGGTTTTACTCTTGAGAACCCAATACTTAACTCAAAACAAAGCCACTTTATAACACATAAGTACTTTAAATATGCAAATACATACATACATACATGCTTGCATACATACATACATGCATGCTTGCATACATACATACATGCATGCTTGCATACATACATACATACTTACATAGATACATGCATACATATGTACATACATGCATGCTTGCATGCATGCATACATACACTTGCAAAAAAAAACATTCCACCTACATGTTTGGAAGGTTTCTTTTGCATGTGGGATGTTGTTTTGTGGGCAGAATCATTTTTTTGCAGGTTCTTATATGGTATGCGTGCCCGTTTGGCTTATGGCTTGAGTGCATTTTGGTTTATGGCATGAGTGCATTTATGGTTTAGGTCATGAGTGCCTTACAATAATTTTGTCCAAATTTTTGGGGGAAATGTTGTTGATTTTTTTTAGCCGTATGACATTAAGTACAACATGCATAATCACGTCCATACATACATACATACATGTATCCCTACATCATATATATATATATATATAACTTACATACAACATGCATGGCTACATATATATATTTACATACACACATAGATACACACATACATTTCACATCTTAGACATACAACATCAATTGATAGATTGTGAATTTTCCTAGTTCTATTGTTGCAAAAATATTAGCATATGTATGATGAAGGAGAGTTAGTACATGTTAATTTTTGTCACATGAAATGATAATATTTTTGACGTCGGGTAAAGTTATTTTGTCAATACAGGGTTAGTCCGTTAAACATGTATATTATGTGTAAATATGCATGCGTAAGTCTACGCGGGTCTTTATTTATTTATTTATTTATTATTATCAATGCATACGCTGTACTTATGTGTATACTGACATATATACCGATTCATATATCAATGTTTTTTATCTTTTTTTTTTCAAATATAATTTATTTTTTTGGTTTGTGTAGTTTTCTTAATTGGAAGTTTGGCAAAAGCATACTCTCCCAGGTTTTAATTAATAAAAAAAACAAATGTGTAAATGAACGGGCTTAGTACCCAAGGGACCTTTGGAATTCCACAAAGCAAGGGAAGATCAAACAAACTTAGAGAGTTTTATAAAGAAGGTAGATCAATCTCTCGTCCCTTTCATGTGGGTCCACTTGTTTTTAATCTTATTATTATCTAGGAAACACACTCTATGATGTCTAAAATGCGGGGTTTCTTACAATTCGAATTTATTTTGCCTAACAGGAAAAGAGACTTTTCTAATGACCATTCGCTAGGAAGGCTTCCAAAGTTGGCAGCACACCTCTCCTTCTAGATCTTCAAGAGGGTCTCACCTCTAATCGCATGCCATAAAGATGAGGAACATCCGATCGCTTCTCCCAACAATGCTTGATTCCAGAGGGTTTGTCCTTCACACTGCAAGATATTATCAAGGGTATGCCAAACCGACATTGACTTGGGGCATGAGAAGAAGAGGTGCCCTAACTCCTCATTGCCATGTAAGAATCTTTTGCACCATGGGGCTAATCGCAAATTTTGCTAGCCTTTGCATTGATCCGAATTCCCCGGTAGAGGATTTGCCACATAAGCACTGACTTTTTAGTCTCGATGAGTGGATGCCAAAGTAAGTGGAATTTAAACTCCCATTGCAATTTCAACCAATTAAGACACCACTTCCTATTAAGCATGACATGAATGTCCATATTCTTCTTGAATTTTGTCAAGGCTATTGCCATTGATCCATCTAAGACCCTCCTAGTGGGGAGGGTCCTAGCCAATGAGGAGGCGAGTCTTTGAGCGTTCCCAAGCAATGAATCTACTCTGCAAAAGGGTCCATTCTTCATAGTTCACTCTAACATCCGGATCAATGTCCTCAAATCTAATCCACTGGCATGTATCTTGATTCCAGATATGTTTCCACAAGCAGAAGCCTTTGTTATGAATTTTCTTAGCTTTATGGAGGTTCCATGTCTCCACACCTCTGATACCCTTGATAGGGAACTAGATAGAATCATTCTATCTAATATCGGCCAACCACTGCCAATCCTCACTTATCCGAACAAATTTTTTGACCTTGTTCCAACTCTTCCATAGTGAGCAAACCAAATCCGAGCCACGTGGAGAAATCGGAAAAGGGGAGAAGAGCAGGGTGAGGAGACCGATGTCCTTCCATCCCGAGAGGCCCATAAGCTTAAGATCGCTACTATTCCTAAAAATAAGCTTGGCCCAAGAGGCTTCACTTAATTAACCATTTTGCTACTAGCTTATTGGCCATGCCTTCGATGTCAAGAATGTCCAAACCACCTTGATATTTTTGGCTAATGCAAGTAGTCCATTTAATTTTAGGGATTCCCCTTCTGTTGGGGTCACCTGTCCACAGAAAGTTTTTGCAGACCCTTTCCAATTTAAAAATCTCTTGGTCTTTCGGTCTCCAACAAGAGAGAAAGTAAATAGTTCAAGAAATCAAGAACATGTTAATCACCATGGCTCTTCCCGCTAGGTTGATCTACATACCTTTCCAATAGGCCAATTTGTTGTCGAGCTTTAAGAGAACCCAGTTCTATTGTTGGCCCATCGATATGTCAAATCCCATCAGAATACCTAACACGCGGAAGATTTGTCCAGTAGGAATCAATTGATAGCCTTGGTCAACAAGAAACTGGGGTGGGTGTCCCATAACCCTTGTGAAAGTGATTTTAGAGTGATTTATTTTGGATCCTGAAACCACACAGAATGTGTTTAGGCATCTCCAAAAAGTATCAATGTTGGTCATATCGTTATGAACAAAGGCATTCATGTTGTCAACAAACGATCTCATGAGCATCTCTCCTTGATTGAGAGGGGCAGAGAGGCCATGAATCTGGCCCAAGCCAGCATAATGATTAACAAGGCAACTAAGACCATCAACAACAATAGCAAAGAGGAGAGGGGCCAAGGGGCATCCTTGCCTGATAGAGTGTTTTAGTCTAATAGCTTCAGAAAGATGGTTGTTGATGTTTATATGAGCCGATGCGTTTCCCTGCAATGTCAAGACCATCTTAGTAAACTTGTGACCAAAATCGAGGTCTCTTAGAGATTGGAGCAAGAAGTCCCACTCAAGCCTATCACATGCTTTGTCGAAGTCAATCTTAATAAAGATTACATCTTGAGCATATTCTTTAGCAAAATCTAGAACTTCCCAGACATCAATGATAGCTTCCAAGATGGACATTCCCTTGATGAAACCTTTTTTATCTTCACTCAGCCAATTTGTAAGTGGAAGGCAATTCTATTAGCAATGACTTTAGCAAGGATCTGGTAACCTGTTTGTAACATTGTAATTGGGTGCCAATTCTCAATCCTATTTTTGTTTCCCTTTTTGTGAATAAGCTTGATAATGCCATTATAGAGACATTCAGGTAGCACACCAAACGAAACCGCCTCTTGCCACACCAAATGCAGAGGAGTGGTCACCACATGTTGGAAGGTCTTGAAAAACTCATTGATGAGGCCTTCTAGACTTGGGATTTTCCTAGTAGGAAGTGAATTGATTACTTTGAGAATCTCAGCATCTGAAATGGGAGCTTCTAGAGGTAGCTTCAATTTTTGCGAGATTTTAGAGGTCTTGACTCTAGAGATTGTTGCCATGCAATCATGCTTGTGGGGAGAAAGGGAGATAGAGACTCCGTGAAGTCGAGAAAAGTGATTGACAATCACCAAGCTATTCTCTTCAATCGTCTTGCATTCAACCCCATTGATGTCCAACATTAAGGGGGTCGAACCCATTGCCTGCTTCTTCTTGAGGAGTCTACACATCTCTTTAGTAGGTTTGTCTGCCATACCTACCCACCATTCTTTAAACAACACTTGAAGATTATTTCTTTGAATTTCTTCTTTGTATCTCAACATACATCCGATTTTCCACAACCCTATCTAGTATTGAGAATGGCCTTTATTCACTTCCATCTCCAGACGTCTCAGTTGCCGATAGAGATTCTCCCTTCAAACTCGATGAACCTTACAAATAAACATATGGGCCCTTGCTAGAATACAATGAGTCTCCATAACAATGATCCTCCAACATTTGGTAGGTGAAGAATGGGAGGTGAAGGTCGACTTCCAAGCAGAAGCAATTTCCTATTGCACAAAGGAGAGAGAGAGAAGGTCGCTATATTGACATGAAACCAGGGAGCTTTCTTAAGATTGTTGAATGGCTTAAATGTAAGGATAACATGGTAGTGATCTAAAATAGTAAGCTCACAACACTCGGAGAGAGAGGGGTGCCCCCACTCGTTGATAATATTTTGGGTGATGTAGCTTCTATCAAGTTCGGCTTTCCTCAATTCGACACCGGATTGGAGGTTTGAACAAGCTGAAAAGCCAATCTCATCTTTAACTTCAGATAGATCCAAGTGGAGCTTGATATGGTCCCAAACGTCTTTCTCTTGCCCATCAAGAATCCTCCCTCTATTTCCACACGTGTCAGAAGGAACTTCAACCATGTTGAAGTCCCCACAAAGCATGATGTTGTGGGAAAGAGAGAAGAGAGAATGCTAGGTGGTAATCCTCTCCGAGTCGAAATTGGGAGCATACATGGAGACAATGTTAAAATGAAAAGGGTTCCCAAAGGAAGCACCAATCCACTGATGATTTTGGTCCTCTTGGGTATTGATGAGTCTATCAATCCACTTGTTGTTAATGCCAATAGTCGATCCACCATTTCCTCTAGGGTGCATGGTGGAGATCCAGGTATGTGATGATGAAATATGCTTTAATCTATTGTGTTAGTCCTCCCCATCGATTTTCATCTCTTAAAGGCAGATAAAGTCTGGATTTAGGCTATTATCACGTAACCAGAGGCCAATAATGATCGCTTTTGAGGGGTCAGTCGACCCTCGAACATTGAAGGAGATGTTTAGTGTTCAATGCTTATATGGATGCATGTATTGATGCATATATCGACAGACATGTGGAAATTCCTTTTGTATATTTATTTTTTCCAAAAAATGCTACAAATGGACGTGCTTATTGACGCATTACAAATAGAAGCGCCAATTATTGACATGATTGAAAATTCCTTTTATATCTTTAATTTTTTCAAAAAATGTTCCAAATGGATGTGCGTATTGATGCATTATAGATAGAAGTGCCAATTATCGACATGATTTTAGACACGTATACCCACACTCATATGTTTTCACAATCTTTCACTCTCATGCATATCAAAATATACATTGAAAAATGAGGATTTTTTTGTTGTGTAGAAAGTTAAGTAAAGTGTGAGGTCAGATAATAAGTCTATCCTATTTTTTTTTCTAGAGATATAATACGGCAAGGATGGAAGCTTATCTAACACTATCTTTAGATAATGTGTTCTATAAAAAATAATACCATAGAAAAGATGGCTCACCATCTCTACTTCCATGACATAATTAACTTAATATGAATTTAACTAAAAGAGATATGGGATCTAATTAGCTTATAGAGGTTATTTATGTCCAATGTATCTTAAATGAGTCAAGAGAAGTACCAAGAGAGAAAAGAACTCAAGACCATTTGTATAAAGAGTGTTTTTTAAAGTGGAAAGGCATTTAAATTGTATTGTTGAACATTTTTGAGGATACCAATTTTTTTTATGTATAAAATTGTTTTTTGAGAAAATTGTTAAAAAAATAAAAGCTTAACTTTGGACATTTGTTTTTTTTTTTTTTAAAATGGAAGTTCAACAAACTCTTACTCTTCAGAGCTTTAATTTTGAAAAAACAATTGTATAAGTGAATGGGATAGTACTCGTGGTACCTCCCTTATCCCACAAAAAAAGAATTGTGATTTTAGCTAGTTTTAAACTTGCCAAAACCATTACATATGCAACATAGAGATTGAACACTATACTTCAAAAGATCAAAGACTCAACCAGTAAAACAATGACAATGAGACACAATGACAATGAGACTTCGTGTCCCACAACTTAGCTGTGGAACATGGAAGTTCGATCATTGAGGGCAATGGGCATTTGAACAGCAAAACGACTTAAACATTCTCTTTTACTTTTACTGTACGATTAAGCATCGATGATTTAAACGAGTGCCCACGGTGCAGCGTATAAGCCAACGACTTGTATAGTGCACTGTGCAAGTCGTGGAAAAAGCGACTGCTCTTTTGCCGGAGGTCTGCATAAAGGCAGATACAGCCATGGCGATCTTGGTACACGAACAAAACATGTCTCAATTTCAAAGGACATCCACCCTCTATCTCGAACAATCTCCTCTCTAGCATTAGCTTGTGGAACCTGATCTCCACCAGGGACTCAATGGGGTGGAAATACAATGCAGGCTTGTTGCTCATCGCCACTGTTGTACTTATTTGGGTCACCTCCGCGGAAGTCACTCAGGTTCTTATCGCATTCAGCAATTGATCTATAAGTGTAATGCGTGATTGGCCGATCCCCGTGTCCATTCATGTGCGCAACTGATTCTCAGAGAGAGAGAGAGAGAGAGAGAGAGAGAGAGAGAGAGAGAGAGAGAGAGAGAGAGAGAGAGAGAGAGAGAGAGAGAGAGAGAGAGAGAGAGAGAGAGAGAGAGAGAGAGAGAGAGAGAGAGAGAGAGAGAGAGAGAGAGAGAGAGAGAGAGAGAGAGAGAGAGAGAGAGAGAGAGAGAGAGAGAGAGAGAGAGAGAATTTTTGCAGACCATCTTCAAGGCATATAGACATCCATTTGTCCTTACGTATCTTGGAGTTTCTCTCATGGTTATGTACCTACCACTGGCTGTAGCAAAAGATCTCATATATGCTTATATCAAGAGACATGTTCGAAAGAAAATTTCAGATATACCTGTGGAACTCGCCAGCTTAAAGGAGTCTGTTATTCCCGCGTCACCTTCAAAGGCGAATAATGGAGTTTCTTCAAAAGTAACGGGCATCATGCAACAACATGCTATACACATAGAACATGCCATTGGATACTGTTCTGAATCAGAAGCAACAAAGTCCAAACTGAGTAAGAAACCAGTCGCTCTAAGCGCAAGAGACCTTGCAAAAAACAGCTTTTGCATAGCTCCTCTTTGGTTCATGAACGAGGTGCGTGTACTTTTGCAAAATTAATTTCCCCTTCTCTTTTTCTGTTTCGTTAGTTTATACGAAGACGCTTATCTTTTTGTCCAAACTTCGACACTTTGTACATACCTGCAGTCGCCCTTTGCTTTCAAGTGTATCTATATATGTGTCCTATCGTTCGTAAATGTCAATGGTGGGTGGGCTTCAGTTTCGAATATTGCAAATGGCGATTAATCAGTTTATGACTTTAGACTGGGAAATCAAACGTTTCTTTTATTTATCATACAATACTCATGTACACGCATGTAAATACATAGATAGATACACACAGACAAAAACACTTATTTAATGTGTACATAGCAAGGTGGAATCATGCATTTGGTTCGAATTGTAAGGTACATGTTCAGTTCAAGCAAGATGGACTGGCACATTTGGTTTGGTGCATACAGTGCATTTTTAGTTCATGGAAAGAAAGTAACTCCTAAGGTTCAAGTGTGATTTGATGCAATCTCTGTTATAAATAAGTATATTATGTATGTATGTATGCATGTTTGCATGCGTGCATGAGTCTTTGAGAGGGTGCCCATATGTATAATATGTAGTATGTACTATGAATGCAATGATGAATGGGCATGTACGTGTGTGATATGTATTTATTATCTATGAAACATGTATCATTTATAAATCATGTGTTTGTGATGTATGATGCATTTGGTTCATGCATCATTCAGTACGAACATTAATCCAACCCCAAGGTGCTATATTTGATAAAATATGTTGAAGTTCTGGATATATAATGGTATGAGGCCTTTCTTTTTCAGACAAAAACTCACGCTGAACAGGTTTGGTGCTCACTGTATTGACCGAACGCATCAAACACACCAAACTTGTTTATTATGTGCATCACTCCAACTATGATACATAGAATATTTGTTCATTTGTACATACATATGCTTGCACACATACATGTATGCATATATGTGGACATACAAACATACACACATGCACACAAATACATACATACATGGTCCATATGTACATATGTACATACATATGTCATTGTATACGTGCATTATTATGTACATACATATGTATGTGCACACATTTTTCCATGCACAAACCATGTGATGAAAAAATATGGGTATGGATGTAATGTCAAGCTTGAACAAAAAAGCGATTTACAAATGATGTCATGTATCTTATATAAAACTATTATCCGTCACGTGCTGCTTTTTTCGAAACTAATATTGTAAGCTTAAACTCTAAATGAATAAAAACAACTTGTACAATAAACATACACAAGAGCTAAGATCCAAAGAAGCTCCCCTATGTCAATCAGATCATCACCGTCAAGCAATAAGTCATGCCATGATAGATGTTAAAGTCTAGTTTATACAAGGTTGAGGCTCTATTGTGGGCCTTTAACATTCATTGACATTTCCTTCACCGTTGTATGTTATCATAGTCAACATTGGTGAAGTGTCAATGAGTAGCTCCTTCAATCAGATCCATGTTAAGGGTCGTAGGCTCAATACTAAATAGGCACATCATGGGAAGAATTTTTTTGTATGAGTATTAGCATATTCCTTCTATTCGTATGTATAAAAGAAATGCTACTCCAATTTTGTCTCACACAGAGAGGTTCATGCCCCTTGAGAGAATTTTGAATGCAAGACCTTGCAATTTCGGCATGAAATCCTTCCAATGCCCCTCTAATTTCACTGTATCTCGTATTATTGAAAGCTCTTTAGCGCAAGGTCATCCCCCTCTAAGTAGTTTCTACATCAGTACATAAAAACCAAGTAAATTTAAAATGCCTTATGTGAATCCCATGTTAACAATAAACTTCTTATGTGAATCCCTCAACACTAACTCACTAGTGAATGTGAAGTACCACGAAGAGCAAGCTACTAGTGGGGAAGGTCATTCAAGGAATTGGAACCGCGTAGAGGGAAAGTATGTCAAGTATATCCACATACCATCTGCAAGTACAACCATGGAGTGAAGTAATGTGGGCAACATCTCTTGGGTGAAAACCCAAAAAGCTATCAACACAAGCGAATGGAGATATCCAAAGTTTTGAGTTATTCACTTTGTTCATCTGTCTTCTTTTGTGGAGATTCTTTGACCACGAGTAGCTGATCTTCTTTTTCTTCTTCCCTAGTTTGGTCCACAATACTTTCTTGAACCCTAATTGATTCGGCTTCCAATGTTTTTATTTCCTCTTGAACTGTCTCTTTACTCTTTAGTGCATCTTTCTCTTCTCAAACTATCTCTTGCAAGGTGAATTGTGGGCTTTGAGGTGCTGTAACCCAAATTTCTTGATTTTGTTTAATCTTTGTGTTTTTCTCTTCTAGCTATTGTTGTTCTCTGGATTCTCTATCTTCCTTTATAGTATCTTTCACTAATTTAAGAAGATCAGTTAAGTCCTCCGTTTATGCCCATTTTTTGTGCTTCCTTTTCTTTTTCTGTATTGTCTTAGGATAGAACATCTGTCATTATTACATCTTCATCTTTATTCTCTATACTAGTTAATGTTGGAGTTAGACGTCTGCAAAAGCACGCGAACAACACAAGGAAGAAGAAGAAGCTTGGAGCACAACACACAATACTGAATGTATTACCACTAGAATGTATAAAGATAAGTAGCCCGTTAGGGCAATAGGCGTATATACAAGCCGGGGAAAAAAACCTCCTAAAGAGGGAAAAAAGTGCCCCGACAGTCTTAGTGTGTTCACACAAATCACTACCTAAATATATCAACAAATCCCCCATGGGAGTGATGCGGTGAACAAGGAGCTTGCACTCATGTATAAGGAAGTGCCAAACTATGTGGAAATCACTCCACAAAAGGAAGTAAGCCCAAAGCTTTGTGTAAAGCTTCAAACTTCTCCTTAAGCAGAGCCTTCGTGAAAAGGTTTGCAATGATCTCCTACGTGGGCACATATGCCAAGCTCATCTCCCCAGTAGAGAACCTGTCCTTGACATAATGATAATGCACCTCAATGTGCTTAGTGTGAGCATGGAACAAAGGGTTCTTCGCAACTTCCAATGCGCTCTGATTATCAGTGAAGATGGTGGAGGAAGAAGACTGACCAACACCCAAATCAGCCATAAGGCATTTGAGCCACACACACTCAACAATCGCTGTGAAAGCTTCCCTATACTGAGCCTCACAACTGGAAGTGGCTACAGTAGGCTGCATCTTGCTCAACCAAGATATACATGAGAAACCGAGCATGAAGCAAAAGCCACTAGTGGACACACGAGTGTCATAGCAACCAGCCCAATCAGAATCAGAAAAAGCATGCAAATCTAGCGGTAGTGATCCCCCCTTGGGATAAAACAACCAAAGTAGCCGAGTACCACTCAAGTAGCGAAAGATGCGCTTAACCGCTTGCCAATGCTTGACTCCTTGGCAATGCATAAACCTGCTTATCTGCGAGTCAACAAACTGAATATATGGCAGAGTAGTGCATAAGTAAATCAAGCATCCAACAACGTTGTGGTAGAGGACAACATCAAATGCATCTCCAACATCATGAAGACTCAGTCATAAACCTGTCTCCATAGGAGTGGCAATAGGTTTATAGTCATCAAGGCCAAAACGTTGCAATAATGTGTCAATATATTTTGTTTGACACAAAGCCATTCCACCATCCACATGCATAAATTGAATGCCCAAATAATGATGCAAATGCCCCAAATCAGACATCTCAAATGAGGCATGCAAGTCGGCCTTAAAATCAGCAATATGCTTCTCATGAGGACGAGTGAGCAGCATGGCATCAACATAAACCACAATGATCCGAAGTACATCATTACCACGCTCAACCATAGAAAAAAAATCGCACGATTTTTATAAAATAAAAATCATAAAAATCGCATTCGCGATTTAAATCGTTTTTAACGATTTTTATTCCATTTTATTTATTTTTTATTTTTTATATATATATATTTTTAAGGTTTCATATGGTAGATTTCATAGAGCTACCTCGTGGTGTGCTCGGTTGCTCCAAACTCCAAGGGAGTGGGCTGTTGCGTGAGCAAAGAGAAAGTAGAGAGAGAAACCTGCACAAAAATTTGGAGAAAAAGATGGAGAAGCGGAAGTTGAAGAAATCCCAATCAAGTTATGAGAGATTTGGGACCAAGTCTTATTGATAAGTGATTTTTAGGTCATTTGGGCATGTTCACACATGATCAATGACCAAAAGTCATAAAATAATGTAAATGCCTATAACTCCCCAATTTGGGGTCCAAAAAATATAACAAAAATATGTCTGCTTCGAGAGCTTTCACATGGAAGGGTCAAAATATACAAAAGGAGAGTCCTTGGGGCCTTTATCCCCAACATCTTCCACTAGGGGAAGCCCAACCTGAAGGTCAATATGGTTATCACTAGTCAAACTTGTAAAAAAGGTCAGAAATGGTTTTCCAGAACGATCAAATTTTGGCAAAAAATATTATTGTATATTCTTGTAGTGCTCAATGAGAGCTATCCATGTGTATATTACGCTTGAGTTTGGGTCCATTTTCCTTTTGAAATGTCAAACCCTAATTTCAGGTCATATGTGAAAAGCAAACCGAAAAGCATATTTTTATGTATAACACACGGCAAAATCATGAATTTGATCCAATGCTAATAACCGTAGACATGTAGCGTAATGAAAAGCCCATGCGAAGACAGTAAAACCAATTGAGTAAAAATATTTAGCTTTTGCAAAAAATCCTTGTCGCCTAGCTTTATTTTGAGCTTTTCGAGCATATTTTTCATGGGCTTCATGGGTTGTTGTGGGCCATATAAGCATAAGGTTGGAGAGCTTCTTGTATCAATTTTGGAGCTTCTTAAATTGCTTGAGCTTGGAGATAATGGAGGTCTTCATCAACAATTTAGGAGTGCGTCTTCATCAACTACTTCAAGATGTGCTATATGGTCTTATATTTTTCTATACTTGGAGGAGACCGAAGGATGTTATACTTCAGCCTTCATCCTTTGGAGATTTATTATTAAGACCATTTTGTAAAACAAAATGGTTCTCATATGATGAAGGTTTGTATAGAACCACTACTATATATGTAAGATTTTTTGGACATTCTCCATAAGTTTGTCATATAGACATTCCTAGAGTGATCCATTCACAACAATCATATTTTCACTATTGGGACCATGGGTTCAATAACAAACTCTTGTTTACTAAGGCAAACTGAAGCATCACAATGTCCACACAGAGAGATGAGTCTCCTTTACCTCCCAACCATAACCCAAGCTTCATGTACAAATTGTACATGATCATATCTGTGTGTTGTTTCTCCGTATCCTTCGGTTTAGAAATCTCATAAAAGATCATCTTAAAGATGGGAAGCCGTCTGCGTGGTGCCTATTATCTCCCATGCATACCTAAATTTCAAATTATCACTCCCATGTTGCCAATATCATCCGAAGAACCTCAGTCCATATGATGTATCCTTTGTAGAGTAATAATATAAAAGACAAGTGCAAGTGCCAAGCTATATAAGCTTGACCATACCTCAATGGAGATATTAAACCATGAAATTCTCTAAATATAGAATAGAGTCCCATAAAGTGACTCCAAACCCTTGTAGACCTAAGATGATAGACTTGCCCTCATGTTTCTCAAGGTATTCCTATCCTTGAGTAGTCACAAGTGAGTTTTTACCTAAGCCATCCTATATCCTATGCTGATCCATCATCTAGCTCACATATAAAAATTCCTTGGTAGTAAAATGAATTCTCTACATTCCACTAACCAAGAAGTCTTTGGTTTGTCATCCATTACCTTTGGACGAAGCTCTCTTGAAAGAGCATATATAGGCACTATGCAAACTCTATCATTTTCTATTCCCTTAAGTTTGCCATATGAATGCAAAAATCATCCCTTTTGAGAGTCAGATAATCCCTAAGTACCCATTCTCCTAATTGATGCTCAACCATCATCCTCATGATGAAACACCAACTAAGAATTTGGTAACCCAATAAGTTAGATCTATCCCTATCTCCTACAAACTCTAAAGAAAAGATTCATTATTCGATTCGAGTCTCACTAATATCAGTACGTAGATCATCTCATCTAGTGAAGGACCATTAATGGAAATAACATAACTACTTCTTTCTAGACCATTTAGTCAAGGTTTAATCTAACCACTTACTACCTGAACTCCCTATTGTCTTTGATTAAAAAGTTCCACTCTATCTAGACAAATCTAAAGAGTAAATAAACTCTTTCCATATTTGTGAAGGAAGAGAGCTCTAGTAGTGGAATCTATTCCACTCTAACCTATTCCACTCTCCCTTTGCCTTTGAAAGAGATTCTCTTGAATCCAGTTGCTCTATTCATTCATAATTGAGAACATGTATATAAGTTCTCCATGTTTTTTCTCCAATTGTAATCTATTTAGTCAAGGTTTAATCTAACCATTTACTATCTGATCTCCCTATTGTCTTTGATATAAAAGTGCCACTCTATCTAGACAATCTAAAGAGTAAATAAATGCTTTCCATCTTTGCTAAGAAGAGAGCTCTAGTAGTGGAATCTATACCACTCTCCCTTTGCCTTTGAAAGAAATTCTCTTGAATCCAATTGCTCTACTCATTCATAACTGAGAACATGTATATAAGTTCTCCATGTTTTTTCTCCGATTGCTCTGATACCAATGAAACATTATGATGTCCACATAGAGAGATGAGTCTCCTTTACCTCCCAATCATATGCCTCTATATATAGCTGCTCTAATCAACGAGGACCACTCTTTTAGAAAAGTAGGATCAGCTGAGAACCATCCTTTTCTGAATCAATCCACACCACTCTTTTTTGCGGATTGATTCTCCACCACCCGTTATCTGGCAAGGTGCCAATTGCAAAGAGTGGTCCACATCGCTCCGGCTCATGGAGCTCTTGGGCAAAACCTTGCTACTTGCAAGTTTTGAACTCAAGACCTCCTCCTTGCCCCTCGTAAGACTTATCCACTAAGCTAGGTGGATTCCTTGTCTTAGAGAGTACATGCCTTTCCTTAAGTCTAGTCTCTAGATCTTTGGCCATACACACGAGTGATCAAACAGTGTCCGTTTTCAGATCCTCTGAACCGACCAGACCCTTGGATCCTAGACTTACTTTATTACACAAACCAACATTCGGCTCATTATTATCCAGGTAGTGCCCAAAATTTGACAAGCTACATGTCTTCTTTCTAGACTTTTGAAAATTATATCAGACGTTATATTCTAGTATGCATTTGGAAATTATATCAGACTTAGCATTGCTAGTAGGCATCCCGGGTTTTAGTTTGTTTTTAGGGATCATTCTTTTGTCCTTTATTCTTGACTTTAACATAAAAAACTCTCTCTCTTTATAGCTTGCAGTGTTTTCAATGTGCTCAGTGTTTTACATGTTCCTGCATTCAGAAAAAGGTAGCTCAAACCATGCTGGCATTTTGATTTATGATAAAAGCAAGCGAGGAAAAAACCTTTTTATGACAGAAAAATCCTTTGAAGGTGTTCTACATGTGAAATTCCTGATGATATTCTATTTGTAGCAATTAAATGCTTTTTGAGATATTTAATTTCAGTGAGAGCTCATGGATTTTTGTTCATAAATTCTCCATTGAATCAATTTCTTCCATACTGATTTTTCTGATTTCTTTTATAGAGTACATCCACTAATTTACTTGCATATTGTGTAGAGGTAGCCTATATACTTGTATTTATAAGCAGGTTCATTAACATACATTATATTCTTAATTTTTTTAGAGTGGTGCCATACTGTATGGTCATACAGCTACACTGTACTATAGACCATGATGAATTATTAATCTAGATAACCTTCTTTTTGTTATTATGGTCATTGAATTTTAAATGAACAATAACGGCCATGTGCAACACGTACTGAAAAAACACACGGCATCTAAACTTACGAACGCAATCTGCCATATCATCAGTCTATTATAATGTCCCATTTGTGTAAGCTGGCATTTTCCAGTGGGTCTATTCTTGTTGGAATAGCCTCCTTGTTCTAAATATGCAGACATGAAAGAGTAGTTAAAGCATTGTAAGTGATTTGTGAAGTGATTCAAGAGATTATTGAGGACTGATGTTTTTTCTGGTCGTTGTAGAGCCATTTTATGTTCATGTTCAGATAATATTTCATACTATTAGGCCATCACATAAGAAGATGTGGTGTCACTCATAGTTATTTTCGTACGCGTATGGAATTTTTTCCGTACGTATGAAAAAGTATGGGTATGTTTGCCGTATGATTCATTCCGTACTCCATACTTCTCGGACATCGTTCTTGAAAATTTTTTGTCTTCATTTTGGGGGTGAAGGTATGCTGAATAGTGTATGTAAGTATATATAGACACACACATATACATACATACATATATACACTAGATACATACATAAATATTATATATATGCTATATATATAAGTTTCAGATTTTTAGTATTTTTTCTGCCAGAAGTATGATATCGCGTATGATATTTTAAATGAAATTCCATACTTTTTTCATACTTTCATACCCGTATGCGTTTGCCGTATGGTTCACGTATGGAAAAACTATGGTGTCACTAATGCATATTATTGTTCTTACGTGTTGGAAACAGTACCTATCAAATGCTGCCCTTGCTTACACTAGTGTTGCAAGTACTACAATTTTGTCATCCACATCTAGCCTTTTCACTCTCTTTTTTGGAGCATTCCTTGGTCAAGACTCTTTAAGTATAAGCAAGATTGTAGCAGTCTTTGTTAGCATTACTGGTGTCATCATGACAACACTCGGAACCACATGGGCAGCAGATGAACCAGAAGCTTCTCCAGCAGAGTGAGTCCATTTCAAATGACCTTTGTATGATTATCATACTTTTTTCTCACATTTGTGTGGCGATATTCTGCTGATAATTATACAGCTTTCCACATTACCAAGTAAGACTATTTTCCTGATCATGCAGAGTAACTGAACATTCTATAACAGGGGACATCTTGGGTTTGCTTTCAGCTGTCTCGTATGGTCTTTTTACAGGTAAACTATTAGGTTAACATTGTTTTATCTTCACTAAATAGATATCATGTCAACTTATATGTATGAGGTTTGCTTGTCTAGTGCTGCTGAAAAAGTTTGCAGGGAAAGAAGAAGGTGGTGTAGATGTGCAGAAAGTCTTTGGTTATATTGGCCTTTTCACATTAGTTAGCCTTTGGTGGTTAGGTGAGGTCAGTTTAGTTATGTATACCAGTATTTTTGTTAAATGGACTATGGATTTTTATTTATTTATTTATTTGTTTGTATGTTTATTTTTTCAATCATCAATAATGCCCTCCAATGATTCAAATTATTTGAATGGTCAATGTGATATGATTGCTTTTTGAAAAGCTGAAACTGTTTATTTTGTAAATGTACCTCAAATGTAAGGCACAAAGGATAAAGTGTCTCTGTCTCTTACACACGCACATGGACACACGGGCGCGTGCGCACACACACACGCGCGCACAAACACACACACACACACACACACAGAGGTGCACACAGACTTGCACAAACAAGCATATGATTTGTACAAACACTTTTTTTGTTTCTCTTTGGGAAAAGATTTTCTTAATCATTGTAATGTACGTGATTTTTTTATCACTTCTTTATAGATCTCTTCTTCTTCAAATTTTAGACTCTTTAATTCGCCTCTTGCTTGCTTCCTAGCTACCCTTCATCTAGTTTCAAACTCATCCTGCATCTCATCCCATCTTTTCTTTTCTTCAATATTTGCAATGTGAGAGTACACCTAGTATGGAGCTATAGGAGATCTCCAAGCATTATTTTGCATAATCAGATCCCGTGCTCTCAGTAAGACCTCTATGGAGTAATTCTGATTGGCATCGGACAGATTAGATTCATGCTCATTAGATTCTAAGGGCTTAGCTTCATTTTTGAGAAACCTAGATTTTGAGTTGAGAGGTTTTCATTAAGCAGAGTGCATTGTGCTATTAGATGATGGGGATAATTTGGTCGAGGTGTTCCCAATGTATAGAGATTAGTTCTTCATGTCTTGTGCTTCCCTTTGTGGAGGAAATTGGAGCACAAACTCATTGATTCATACAAAGAAAAGAAACAAATTGAAACCCAAAAACATGGAAAAGTTAGTGTATATTCATACAACTGCTTATATCTAAGATCAAAGAAAGAGGGTTTCAAAAAATGGAGGTCACTCGATATGATAGGAAAAAAACAAGATGATTAGAGACTTCTTACATTGCAAGAAGAAAATCTCAAAGAGGTGCCTTCTTCATTCGATTACTCTATTGTAGAGAGCCATGAAAATGAGGATGTTCTTGATGATAAGGTTGTTCTTTATGATGATGATGATGATGATGATGATGTAGCACATGATGATATTGAGGATTGAAGTATGATATGAATCATGATACATAAATTTTTTTGAGCTTTGAGTCATCGCATGAGGCTTGAATTTTCATGTTTTTGTAGTTTTGAGTTTTTTCTTCCTTGTCATGATGTTTTGGTATTCTACAAGATTATGAATCAACGAATCGTTTGACATTATGTTTGCTCACCTAGTAAGTTGTGACTACTCATGAATCTTGATCTTTACTATTTACTTTGGAGTGAGGATTTACTGTTTACATATGCGTGCGCTATATACTATATACATAAAACATATATTATATATTATTTACATGTGTATGTGTATATATTATTATAATGTGATATTTATGCTATAGTTTATATACTAAACTAATCTTATTTTTTTTGAAAATTTTTTTGGTCGCGTCAAATAACGTGAGAAACATTTTACCGTACTCGTCAGAGGTCGGCCAAACATTAGAAGTCAAAAGTCAGAATCATGTCAGAAACAACTATGTCTCCATCTTCTGTCTATTTTCTCTTTGTCTCTATATTATTGACGGTCCCAAAATCCAACAATTGGTATTAGAATAAGATAAGATAGTATACACAAAGGATTGGGCTCCATGTAGAAGAGTTAAATCTTCATGGAAGATGAAGATCAAGCTTATTCTTATATTCAGCAAGAATATTCAGATGATCAGGTTTGATGAAGATGCTGAATATATAATTGAAGAAAAGTCCACTCCAAGAAGGATCACAACAAATTTGGAAGATTGCAACAACAATCACATTCATAGTTATTTTCGGATGCGTATGGAAAAAATACCATACATATGAAAATTTATGGGTATGATTGGAGCATGGAATTTTTTGTACCTTGAATTTTTCTCTTTTATCATTTATTCCAATTGAGGACAAATCCATAGAAATTTCATATTGGTTTCATGGAGTTTCAGTCTCAAATACTCTCTTCCATTATACCCGTACATAGATACTACACGATAACCTATAGTAGCCAACAAAATTATGATCTTTAGCATTATATTATTGTATATATAATGTTTGAAATTCTCAATACTTTTTGTGCTAAACATATGATATCGTGTATGATATTTGAAAAATTCCGTACTTTTTTCATACTTTCGTACCCGTTTGCGTTTGCCGTATGGTTCCCGTATGGAAAAATTATGATCACATTATATTTGATAGTTTACAACTTTTTAGAAGCAATAAATAGCATGTGTTGGTTATGCTGAATTTGCAAATGGTATAGTAAAGATGGATTGGTATAGTGCATTGCTTCATTGTGTACTTGTGAAGTGATGTTCAACCTACTAGTCAATCTTCTAGGGCTTCTTGGAGTTTATCACTCATCCATGTATATGGGAGCTTCCATGTTCGACTTGATGGTCGTGGAGGAACTTGGAAGACATGTGTGAGCAAGGTGGGGTATTATATCCATAGTTGGTTCTTGACGCGTCAGGAACCTTTTTCCTGACACGTCAGGAACTTGTTGCTGACTTGGCGTCAGATATGGATTCCTGACCAGACTGCTGCAGAATTCCAGAGTTAGGTGTTTTTTTTTG
Organism: Ceratopteris richardii; assembly: GCA_020310875.1. Classification (NCBI taxonomy): domain Eukaryota; kingdom Viridiplantae; phylum Streptophyta; class Polypodiopsida; order Polypodiales; family Pteridaceae; genus Ceratopteris; species Ceratopteris richardii. Next base: position 33,428,557 of record CM035437.1, read on the forward strand.
CATGCATCTGAGCTGAGGGTCATTTTGTGTTGCAGTCAGCTTCAGAACAGGCCCTTTTTGTCTTCACGACTTGAAGCTCAAGAGTTGAAGCTCAAGGCTCCAGCCTTAAACCCTGGCAGCTTGTAGGAATGCTGTTTGTTGCACACAGTAGTAACTTGTAGTCAGAGAATGGTCGACTTGAATGTGTATACAGTATTAGATATTCCATATGCCACATGTATGCATGCATATAGGATGTATCAAATACATACATATGAATCAAGGCTCACAAGCATATAAATTATAATATTATGCTCTGTTGACTGTAATACTGTAGACTGTATAGATGGTACATTGTATACCTGTGATACATGTGTGATGTAATACAGTAGACTGAACACATTACTCATAAAAGGCAATGAATTCTCCAGCCTAGAACTTAGCACTTAGCAGTTGGAACTTGGTGGGCGGTGTTCATACTATAGTCTGGACTTTGTGTACATGAATGATGATACAATACAAACAGTAGGCTATAGATAATGGAGATTGTTGAAGCTCAAAGTCAAGAACAAAGCACGGAAGCACATCAAAAGGTGGACACACAAGGAAAGGGAGCAAGTAGGGAGCTCCAAGAAGTGTATGTCAAATTTTCAGAAGAATCCCCTACAAAAATAGTGATTTTCATCACTAAAAACCATTGTAAATACCACTATCTATTTTTAGTAACTCCATTTTGTTCAAGCCGAGGAGTCCTCGAGCTTGAGGAGTATTAGAAGTACCATCGTACCAATTTTCATAATTTTTAGACTTCGTTTGAGCCCTCAAATAAGCCCTGGAACCTAATTTTTAACTAGGCCGGACACTAGGTCTGGACAGGGCCAAAACTAGTCAAAAAACTATAAAAAGAGCTAGAGAGCTCATTTTTGGGGTTAGCTTGTTAGAGAATAGAACTTTTGTAAGAGAGCTCTTTGCAATCTAAGCTTTCCATTGTTCCTCTCTTTGATCTTACTTTGTGCGCGTGTGTGTGTATTTGTGTGCATGCTTGCGTGTGCTTTCTCTCACACACTTGTGCCTTCACATGCTCGTGGTCTTCATACCGGTCCTCACGTCTCCGCGGATTGACAAGTAAAGGAGGTGGTGCTTACGCTTGAGCTACACCAAATTTTGGCGCCGTTGCCGGGGAGAGAGCTTCGAGGACGAGCGTTGTGATGGTAAGATCGTAGATTTGCGACATTGGAAGGTAAAAAATCTGTCATTTCAGTTCATTTTCTGTTTTTTCCTCTTCATCTTCATCATCATCATCATCTCCACCTTCTTCCATCTTCTTCTTCATAGAAATTTCTTGTTTTTTAGCGCATTTTCACCATTTTCATACCGTTTTTCATGCATTAGTGTGTGGGAAGGAGTTAGGAGGTGCAAGGGAGAGCAAGCGCTGTGTTTTTTTCATGATTTTCTGCTCATACGGAGCTCGCCATAGCCGGCGCTCAGAAAATTTGAATTTCCCGCCAAAAAACGCGATTCTGTGATGAAAATCGCGATTCTGTGAAAATTCAAATTTTTTGAAAAATCACGATTTTCAGTTTTCCCGCCTAAAAGTTGGCTGAAAAATCACGATTCTGTGGTCATTCTCAGAATCGCGATTCTGTGATTGTGCTCAAAATCGCGATTTTCACAAATCACGATTTTCAGCAAAAAACACGATTTTGAGAAAACACGATTCCCTACTCAAAATCGCGATTCTCAAAAAATCACGATTTTCAGTAAAAACACGATTTTGTGAAAAAAGAGATTCTGTAAAAACACGATTCTCTGCTCAAAATCGCGATTTTCTAAAAACACGTTTCTGTGCTCAAAATCGCGATTTTCATGCCAAAACGATTCTGTAAAAACACGATTCTGTGCTCAAAATCGCGATTTTCATAAACACGATTCTGTGATCAACATCGCGATTTTCAGAAACACGATTTTGTGATCAACATCGCGATTTTCAGAAACACGATTTTGTGATCAACATCGCGATTTTCAGAAACACGATTTTGTGATCAACATCGCGATTTTCAGAAACACGATTTTGTGATCAACATCGCGATTTTTAGAAACACGATTTTGTGATCAACATCGCGATTTTCAGAAACACGATTTTGTGATCAACATCACGATTTTCAGAAACACGATTTTGTGATCAACATCGCGATTTTCAGAAACACGATTTTGTTCTCAAAATCGCGATTTTCTGAGTCTCAACATCGCGATTTTCTGAGTTCTCAACATCGCGATTTTCTGAGTTCTCAACATCGCGATTTTCTGAGTCTCAACATCGTGATTTTCTGAAAGTTCACAAAATCGCGATTTTCTCCAAAGGTCCTGTTTGCCTGTTTTGACCCCTAGGAGCCTGAATTGGCATAACTTTTTCATCCAAAGTCCATTTTTTGAGCTCTATAGTTCGTTGGAAAGCTCGTTTCAAATCCTACACGACCTCAACTGTTTTTTATAAGAATAATGCGTTGATTTTCAGATAGACTAATTGGACCACTGATCGCATCTATGAGGATGGTCTGAGGCGATTAGTGGTCCAACTCAAAAATCTAGATCAATCCTTTGGACTTGAACACCCGGTGGTCAAGTTCGAAGAGGGTTCATACATTGATAAGGAAGGAACCATGTATGTGGTCACCAACCTACCAGATAGGACTGATGAATTTGAAAATGTCATTCCTGAGAATGAAATAGGAGACCTAGAACAAGGAAATGTAGGACAAGGACCCCGGACTCGTAGAGGTAAGTCAGTTTTGACCCGAGTGATCACTCCGGATTGGATCCCTCAAGACAACAAAAGCATAGAACTATTTTTGAATAAAGAAACAGAGGAAGCCTTTTGGAGATTCAAGCCAGATCAACCTAGCCAATTGGGCATAGTCATTATCTACGAGTTCAAGGATCCAGAGATACCAGGCAAAGTTGTCTACCTGGATAACAGATCAGAGAAAATTTTCTTGGTAACAGAACATGATAGACATGCATATACTTGGAAGAATGAAATGATTTTCTCCCCACCAAGATCCAATGTTTCCCATGGCCTCCAAGGTGTAGGATCTTCCCACGCTCATTAAGCTCAGAGAGAAAGAGCTAGAGAGAGACCTGAGGTAAGTTTTGCACACACCGTGAGCAGGAATAGATCAGGATTTGAAAATGAAAGACCTGAAAGAGAGAGACATCAAGCACATAGGCAACAAAGAGATGAACATGATTTTCCATTGCCTAGACCCCGAGAGCACCCAAGAACCCTTAGACCCAATCAAGTGATCAAGGCAATGAAGAATTATTTTGACGGGTCAGGAGATCCTTATGATCATGTGGCCGAGTTCAAACAAGTGTTAAGAGCTGAACAGGTTGAGGACTTGTTCACCCAGTACGAGGCATTTGGTTTGACTCTTAAGGGCACTGCTTTGGCTTGGTTTCAACCATTGAGTAGTCGCAACTATCGCAATGTAGGTCAACTGCTAGACGAATTCATTGTAGAATTTTCCAAGAGTGGTATCAGGCATAACACATCGTCCCTGATCCACAGTTTGAAGCAGACACCCCAAGAAACAGTGCGACTAGCAGGTAGAAGGTTCAGACAGTACCTAGAAAGATGCACTGCTCCCGAGTTACCCACACCAGCCAAACAAGTGGCTTTGTTCTTAGATGGCTTACTGAGCACCAAGTTAAGATCATATGTATATTTGAAAGAGCCTAGATCCATAGAAGAGTGCGTGAGGACGTGCATCGACCTAGAAGATAACTTGGGTGAGGAGTTAGGATTGTCCAAACTCTACAAAGATTCGGATAGTTCTACTAGTCATACTTCAAAGATCTCCACAGAAATAGAAGAGATAGCTGAGCAAGTTGCCAAGAAGCTGGGAGTCCAAAATAGACAAACACAGAGAGTCACCCCATTGAATCGGTGCTATACTTGCGGAGGCGACCACATCGCTAATGTATGCCCAATGCAAAACCAAAACATTAGAGAAAGGAATGCTCCATATTGCACTATTGAGAGAAAATACAAAAACCACACGGCTCAAGATTGTCCCTACAATAGGCAGGCTGTTAGACAGAATTATCAGCAACCTTACCGACAAGGTAGGTATCAGAACCAATACCAACAGCCATATTATAGACCACAACAGCAATATCAGGTACCATATAGGCCACAACCTGTCTTGGGAAATCAACCACCAGCTCCAGCCAACGTGATTCGAGTCAAATATGCTGTGGGAGAGGAAAATCCAAATAGAGCTTTGGTGCCCCTAACCCCATTGATACCAGATAATGACTCTCATGCTCATTGTTCAGACTACTCCCATGAAGGTAGTCCACATGCGTATTACACAGAGTCACCTGAACATAGTGAGATTTACTCGTATCAATATGAGGCACCACCTATGGAGCAAAATTGGGAGCCAGAATACTCCAATGTCATGTACACAAATCCTAACCCTAGGCCCCAGTTGAGACAAATGAGAACACAAGTCCCTAGAGGATTTTGTTTCAGATGTCAAGGTGACCATTTCATTCGTGACTGTCCCCACCCACCATCTCCGAGTCAAGGACAAGCTATCACAATACAGGCTTTTTGTCCTGATTGCGGCAAAGACCATCTCCCCAGAGATTGTCCAAGAAACCCCTCCAGTGCACCCAAGTTTACACCCATTAATGTGGTAGGCTTAGTGGCGGATTCAAGTTCAAGTAGCAGTAATGTGGCACCTATACAGGCAGTTACTAGAGCACAAGCCTTAAAACACGATAAACCAGTAGAACAATCAGAGTCGAGTGAATCGGGAGAGCCTAGTAAGAGGAAAACAAGAACATGGAAGGATACCAGAGAGAAGGCCAATCGCAAGTGGAATAAAAAGTTATCGGAACTAGAAGAAAGCTTAAAAGAAGCGAAAACAAAAATAGAAGACATTGCATCTCAAAGCCTCTCGCATGCCGAAACTCCATCCACTCCACCTCATCCCACCCCACCACCCATTGTAAATAGACCACAACCAGGGTCTGTTCTTGCAGATCCAACCCCAGAAGGCTTGGACATGATGTTCAAGGCCTACCAGACTCGACTTCAAGAAGGGCCTACAACTGCAAACCTAGACAAGAGTTACCCTAGAGCGGACTTAGAAATTGAACGGATGAAAATGTGCATGAAAATGGTAGAACAAGCTCAAGCTATACTTGAGACTAGTCAAAAGTTCAATCAGACAAACTCTGTCAAAGGGGATTTGCATTTCCAAGGCTTATTAGAACGATTAGAGCAGTTGGTAAACAAACCACAAGTTTCTTTACCTCCACAGGCTCAACCAGTTATTGAAAGAGGAAGCTCACCACCAATGGGAGCTTATGTTCCTAATTTCACGGATCCAGGAATACCTCCAATTCAATTCAACAGTACTCTCAAGAATTCTTGCGGGAAATACAAGAAGAGAAATGGGCCAAGGAGAAGGTTAATTCCCCTCCTATTCCTGAGATTGATGATCTTCAGGATCAATTTCCCCAAGACATTCCATCTATTTACGGAGATGAAGCAGAACAACAAGAAGATGAAAAGTTAGATTTTGAATCTAATACCTTAGAAGAACTGCCTCAATTTCCAGGCCCATGGGAATCTGAATCTCTCCAGATTAGAGCTCCCACAATACTAGTAAGAAATGAAGACTCAGTGGTTCCAAGGAACACGGATGTCGTGAAGAACACTAAGGTTCAGTGTCATCTCACTGTAGAAGAGCTGCTCAAAGCAAAACCTGAGCTTTGGAATCATGTGAAGGATCAGGTTCCAGAACTTGATTCCAACATGCCAAAAACAGGCTCCAAGCACAGGGTACCAGAGATACCTCTAGACAAAATAGGGGACATGTGTGAGGGTGAAGAAGGTAATACTTATCTTCCAATCACCTACCAAGGTTACACAACCAAAGCAATCATAGATTCAGGTGCTGGTGTTGCTATTGCGACCACCTCCTTGTGGAAGCAATGGGGCAAGCCCACATTAAGACCAACTAGAATGAAGCTTCAAATGGCTGATGGTCATTTTGAAAGACCTCTAGGATTGCTAGAAGGGATCACTCTAACCACTTGTGGTGTAGAGTTTGAGCACACATTTGCTATATGTGACTTTGAGAAAAATAATGTCTATGAGATGATCCTAGGAAGACCCTTCCTACGACAATTGCAAATAGTACAGGATTGGGGAACTAACTCCTTGTACTTACAACACTTAGGGGTCACCACCAAGGTCAATTTGAAGGATTACACCTTCAGAGATGTACCACCCCTACAGTGGAATTCTATCCACAAAGCGAAAGAAGATTCCATCTCTGTGCATTCTGAAAGTTCACCTGATTCATCTTGGCTGCATGAAGATACTCATTTGTGGATGTGCAAGGTCGCAAAGGAAGAGGAAAAACGTTTAAAGGCAAGAGATAGGCCAGCCTACACACCGATGATCTTTCCAGATGAGGAGTTTGAGCCTCATGGCTGGCCAGAAATCTTAGCCACCATGGACATTGCTGTCAATGAGGAGCAGTGGACACCTCATTGTGATGAGGAGGGGTATGATATCTCAGTGTTCATGTGTCAACCCTTGCTAGAAGAATGTGACCCTAGTGATGTCATAGAAGAAGAAGAGAATGACGATGATCTGGAGTCTATTGTGATGGATAGTTGCTTTGACTCAGAGCAGCACTATCTAGAAGATATAGGAGTGCTCACCCAGAAAGAGGAAGAACCTCTCACAAGTATTAAAACAGTAAACTCAAAGGATGGAAGTGAGAGTAGTCAAAAGAAAAAGAAAAGAAAAGCAGTGAAACAAGAAGAGGAGGAATCATTGTTTGAAGTACCAAAAAACTTCAAGAAATATGAAGTTGACGACCGTAAAATTTTGGTACGAATGCCTAAGAGAGAGGCCATCATAGGAGAATCATATGATAATAAAGAAAAGACCAAGAAGATTGTAGTGACCATTGAAGAGAACGAAGAGAGATGCACATATATAGGAGATGACCTAAGTGCAAGAGAAGAAATGGAGCTCATAGCTCTATTAAGGGAATATAGGGATGTGTTTGCATGGCACTATAGAGACTTGAAAGGGGTAGATCCACGAATTTGCTCTCATACTATCCCCATGACTGCTGATGCTAGGCCCACCAAACAGAAGCCCTACACATATAATGATACCTATGCAGCCAAAATAAAAGAAGAAATTGATAGGTTGATTGAAGCTGGATTCATCTATGAGATTGAGCATACCGAATGGGTGTCCCCCATTGTTGTGGTACCCAAGAAGAACGGGAAGTTGCGAGTGTGTATTAACCTTAAAAAAGTGAATGCCGCTACGATTAGAGATAGTTATCCACTCCCAATCACAGAACACCTATTGGAGCGTGTTGCAGGCAAGGAAGTTTATAGCTTCCTTGATGGATTTTCAGGTTACAATCAAGTAGCCATTGCCCCAGAAGATCAACACAAAACAGCTTTTGCTACAGAGTGGGGAATCTTTGCATTTCGTGTGATGCCATTTGGGCTCACCAATGCACCTGCAACATTCCAAAGGCTCATGTGTCATGTCTTCAAAGAGTTCTTGCGAAAGAGCTTAGAAGTGTATGTGGATGATTTATGTGCTCATTCCCAAGAAAGAAGGTTTCACATCCCTGAGCTCGGACAAATCTTCCACAAGTGTAGAGAATATCGAGTGTGTCTGAACCCAGAAAAGTGTGTGTTTATGGTGCGTCAAGGTAAAATCTTAGGTCATATTGTTTCTAAGAATGGAATCTCAACAGATGAAGATAAGGTACGAGCCATAGCGGAGCTACCAAGGCCAAGGAATATTAAAGAGGTACAAGCCTTTATGGGCCATTGTGGATACTACCGTAGGTTTATCCACATGTATGCGATCATAGCTAGACCCCTTTATGCCTTGTTGTATAATTTTGAGTGGAACGACGAATGCGAGAATTCTTTCAACGAACTGAAGAAACGTTTGTGCACGGCACCAATACTCACCACTCCTGATTGGAATAAACCCTTTCATGTCCATGTGGATGCATCCAATCATGCCATAGGATGTGTGCTAGCACAACCCACAAGTGAAGGAAACTTAGATTTGCCCATAGCATATGCTAGTAGACAACTCACTGCAGCTGAACGGAACTATACCACAACTGAGTGAGAGGGCTTAGGCATGGTATATGCTGTGAAGAAGTTTAGACACTATTTATTGGCCAACAAGTTCAAGTTTTTCACTGATCATCAAGCTTTGTTATATTTGGTCAATAAACCTTGCAATACTGGACGCTTAGTAAGATGGTTCCTCTTACTAATGGAATATGACTTTGAAGTTGTTGTCAGGAAAGGTAGAACCCACCTTCGGGCAGATCACCTTTCTCGCATCACTTCAGGAGAGTCACCGCAAGGAGTGTCTGACGAATTACCCGATGCTTATCTGTTCAATTTAGAAGTTGTTCCTAAATGGGCAAATAAGTTGGTACCAGTCCTAACCTTTGGCCCTGCAAATAAGAATGTGAAAACATCACAAGAAGAAATTGTAAAATCACAAAAATATCACATATTAGCAGGAAGCATGTACAAACAAGATACTGAGGGTGTATTAGCTTGTTGTGTAGAGGATGATGAACATAGTAATTGGTTGCAACAAGCCCATGAAGGAATGCTAGGAAATCACTATTCTAAACAACGAACATTGCAGAATCTAAAGCGTTTAGGAGTGTATTGGCCTAGCATGGACAAAGAAATACATGAGTGGATTAAGAATTGTCCAAGGTGCAGAGAGAGACCCCCAGTGGAGCATGCGACCCTTTATCAAGTGTCATTAATTCTAGATTGGAGTGCTCCATTGGTAGAGTTTATGAGATCGGGAAGATTACCCAAAGAGGCTAGTCTAGCAAGAAGACGAAGCATGGAGCAAGAGGCTCAAGGCTATGCCTTAGTAGGGGACAACCTATACCGAAGAGGCAAAGATGGTTACTTAAGACTATGCGTTCATGAATCAGACTATTTAAAGGTCTTAGAGACTGCACACAGTGGTGTTGTAGGTGGACATTTTGGTCCTGACCGAGTGATCAAGACCATTCTATTTTCAGGACTTTGGTGGCCCACTCTTCATATGGACGCACATACCTATGTGAAGAAATGTGACACATGCCAACGTGCACAATATCCAGTGAGAAAAGACGAGATGCCCTTGAGGCCAATGATGGGAGGGCGTGCATTTTCGAAGTGGGGCATAGACTTCATAGGTCCTATTAACCCCCCAGCTAGAAACTCCCATGCAGAGTACATCATTGTAGCCACATATTACCTTACAAAGTGGGTAGAAGTCAAAGCCACAACAAAGAATGATGCTCAGACTACGGCTAAGTTCTTATTCGAGAATGTGTTCACGAGATATGGACTACCAATAGAGTTGGTGAGCGATAGAGGCACACACTTCTTGAATGAAGTCATTGAAAATCTTCTCCAAGAATTCTTGGTGATACATAAGAAGTCTGCCCCCTATCACCCACAAGCCAACGGACAAGCCGAGAGTACCAATAAGATCCTCTGTAACGTATTGACAAAACTGGTAAATAATAAACGCTCTGATTGGGACAAACAACTTCATCATGCTGTTTGGGCTTATCGAGTTGCCTACAAAACGGTACTCAATGCCACCCCATTTCAGATGGTCTTCGGACAGAACGCTGTGCTACCATTAGATTTCTTAATCCCTGCCTTAAAAGTAGCACAAGAGTATGAGTGGAATGGGCATGAATTGTCCTCTAGGATCTTTGATCTCGAACGCTTGGGTGAGACGAGGCTACGAGCGGCAGCAGGCATCTACGCTGCAAAGAAGAGGCAAAAGGCATATTTTGATGCACACATCAAGGATAAAGGATTGAAAGAGGGAGATCTAGTGTTGGTATACACACTAAAACAACATGCCCGTAAGTTGGAAAAAAGAGGATACGGACCCATGATCATTAATAGAATTTCCACTAGTGGTGCAGTTCAGTTGACCACTCTAGAAGGAGATATCTTGCCAAACTATATTAGTGGCTGTAGAGTCAAGCTATATCAAGAACCTCTTACTGAGGATATGCTAATGAGACTCAACACTGCTAAGAAGCGAAAAGAAGAAGAGTTAAGAGTGAGAGAAGAAGCACAGGTAGAGGCTAGAGAGCGTATTAGGCGAAATAAGTTAAGGCGATTAGGCCTAGATGTCAACTCAAAAGCCACAAAATATCACATGGATATGTGTCAGAAGTCAGGCATAGCAACTTCTCAGGTCATTGACCGAAGACCCTTTGTGACCATAGAGATAGGACAAGGGAAAGGTGCAAGGACGGTGAAAGCGTTGATTGACTCAGGTGCAGCAAGTAGTGCAGTTAGACTTTCCTACTGCCAAAACTTGCAGTTGAACATCAATCCCATAGAAGCTTATCTCATAGGATTGGGAGGTGTGGAAACCCCTTGTTTGGGCGAGGTGGAACTTCCCATCTACCTTCAAGATGTTCCAATGAAAGTCAAAGCGCTAGTATGTCAAGATGAGAACCTTACAGAACCACTTGTCTTGGGTCAAGATTGGATCTATGACCATGCAGTTAACATAAACCTAAGAAGTCACATTCTTCAAGTTTGGGTACATGAACAATGCATTACATTAGAATTAGAGAACTGCATGCTCTTAAATCATGGCACCACACACTCTCTTAGTTCTTCCAAGACTAATCATATGAAAGAAGATGTTGTATGTGTCAAAAGCTCTATGATGCAGAAGGAGTCAATCGTGGAAGACCAGATTCGACGGCGGGTGGATCTTTCTTCTTCTCCAAAGAATCAAGTAGCCACAGTAGTGCATCCACCACACAAGCAAACACAACCGTTCACGACAACTGCTACATCAAATAGAAAGACACCATTCGATAAAAAAACGGTTCCGAGCATGAAGCAGATATGGGTACGCAAAGGAGAGCAACCACCAACCTTGCCCCCACAAGTGCCATCCATGCACACCAACCAGGCCAGAAGACGAAGGAAGCAGCTCAGACAAGCTCAATCACAAGGTATCCAACAAGTTTGGGTGCCTGAGAAGTTAGCTGCAGCTCAACAAGGGCAATTACAGATGTGGGTACCTAAGAAGCTCCTACATCCACAACAACCTTTGTTCTCCCACATGCAAAAGGTTTCAACAAAGAAGCCAACAAGAGAAAAGGGTAAGAACCACGTACAGAGACCAAAGGAAGATCAAATCAGCTCTTCAACATTAGTAGGAAGACATGCAAAAAGGATATGGGTTTGGAAGCCAAAGGTGCAAGTAACCTCCACCGAACCAAAGCGTCAACCACACTGGATACCACAGTTCAGAAAGCATCCAAAGAGAAAGACGCCTGAAGTAACCTCTACAGTGCCAAATGATGTTCTAAAATGGACTCCAATAAGGAGGATTACATCAGTTCGAGACCCAATGGATACCTCCACCAAGGTCGGCATCAACCTCCACAAATAACATACAAAGCCTCGAACGAGCGACAACCATGTGCTCCTTGCACAACCCTGTCTTCTGCACCATTCAGGTCATGCATTTCCAAAGTATGCATTAATATAGGGCCACATTACACGGCCGTGCATAGACACACTTGAGAATCCCAAGCACAAGAGCACATTGACATATGTCAAATATTTCTATTGATACTAACTTTTGTGTTATTGTTTTGTGCTATTGTTCCTCAAAAAAAAAAAAAAAAAAAAAGGGGAGAAAGAAAAGAGGGAGAGAGCTTGTTCTTAGATTTGGCTTATGGAACATGAATGAGTCATGCTTAGGTGGACCATCAACCAGGGCATTCATCGACAATGATAAACCAACCAATGGTCCATCATGGTTGGATGAAAGGTGTACAACACGAAGCGATCTGCATCGACTGACCTTTCCTTATGGTAAGAATCTTCTAATTGGATCACAACCATGATAGTTTGGGAAACCTCTTCGTCAGCATACCTTTGAGCACTTAGCTCAAGACCCACAATTTTTGCACCATGATCTTCCAATGCATTTTCCAAGTAAGCATGCGTAGGGCTACATTACAAGGCCGTGCACAAGGCACATACTTTTTTCAACCCAGGCACGAACACACTTATCCTTCATTCATTATGGGTTATGAGTAGTTGGCATGACTGCTCTCAACATCATCTTTGGAAGAGCTAGCAGACGTTATGGGAACAACACCCATATCTCGAAAGCAAATTGAAGCAAGTAGTTGCTCCAAATCACTCTTGACAACCTCTTTTGAGCAACTTGCAGTTTTGAAACCTCACAACGGCACATTCTTGCTGGGATCCAAGGAACCAACTCATACAACGGATGGACACCACCTCTCAAAGCACTACATGGAACAACCCTTCCAACAAGGGTCTGTCAGGGACGACAGACTCGAGAGGGGGGGGAGTGTTGAAGCTCAAAGTCAAGGACAAAGCACGGAAGCACATCAAAAGGTGGACACACAAGGAAAGGGAGCAAGTAGGGAGCTCCAAGAAGTGTATGTCAAATTTTCAGAAGAATCCCCTACAAAAATAGTGATTTTCATCACTAAAAACCATTGTAAATACCACTATCTATTTTTAGTAACTCCATTTTGTTCAAGCCGAGGAGTCCTCGAGCTTGAGGAGTATTAGAAGTACCATCGTACCAGGAGATCAATGGAGAAAATGAAAATAAATTATATCATTCATGAATCCCTTTTTCTTCTATATATTTACATGATTTCAGACTTCAATTGAATTTGTGATGTATGTGTGTGTGTATGTGTATGTGTATGTGTATGTGTATGTGTATGTGTATGTGTATGTGTGTGTGTATGTGTATGTGTGTGTGTGTTTGTGTGTGTTTGTGTGTATATATATATATATACCTCATAATTTTTTGAGAAAAAAAATGGTCACATCAGGAAACGTCAGAAATGTTTTTCCTTACTCGTCATAAGTCGGATTACCGTCAGAAGTCAGAAGTCAGTATCCCATCAGTAACAACTATGATTATATTTGCATTCAGAACCTTATGGTGGACATTTTACACCTTGTATATGTGTGTTTGTTTGATAGGTGTGTTGATATATTTCAGTAGTGATTTATGTGAACACAATTAGGAGCGCCGGGGCACTTTTTTTACTCTTTAGGAGGTCCCCCCCCCCCCCCCCCCCCCCCCAAAGCTTGTATATATGCCTATAACCCTCACGGGTCACTTATCTTTGTGCATTCACTTGGTAATACATTCAGTATTGTGTGTTTTGCTCCAAGCTTCTTCATCTTCCTTGTGTTGCGTGCGTGCTTCTGCAGATCTCAAACTCCAATAATTGGTATTAGGCATGTCGTTGCTTCATCTAAGGCATTGTCGATACCCCTTCGGTCATAGTCTCAGAATCCACGAAATTTGGTAAGCATACTCAACGTGATTAGGAATTCAAAAGTGCTTCGCCTTGTGGTGTCGAAATTTCGATATGAGCTTATTTCGGCCTCTGAATGCACTATCGAAGCGCTTGTGCAGGCACTTTCATCTTTTTGTGCGAAATGTATAAATAGGTTTCGGTGTGCTAGTACAAGTGCCTCGAAACCACAAGTTTAGCCGAACTGGACAGGGTAGTTTTGATCAACTTTTTGAGATACAATCATTTTTTTGCATTACGGTATTTTAGTTAGTGGCCATGGTTGAAAGCAATGATATATTCCGTATGTTGGCTGTTGAGGGTAAGTTGGATGGTACCAATTACCCATTATGGGCATATATGATGTGTCATGTATTGGCTGCAAAAAGACTGTGGAATATAGTGCATGGTGTTGAAAAACGACCCACTACACCTCCAAATACAATTATTGAAGGTGATGCAGATGGCGTTGAAGATGATGATCGTCAGGTTCTTATTTGTGCTTCGGTTCCTCCCACACCTACTGTAGAGCAACTTCGTTGGGATAGAAGAGATTCTCAGGCACATGCATTGATAGCCTTGTCCATCAAACATGCCATCATCCCTTATATTTGCTCTTGGAAAACAACAAAAGATGCTTTGGATACACTTACCACTTTGTACGAGGCAAGAAATGAGGGTCGTGTTACTTACCTCCGAAAACAGTTGGAGAGTGAGCATGTGAATGAAGGAGATTCTATGGACAATTTTTCGGCAAAGATCAAAGATTTCAAGGAGAAGTTGATTTCGGTTGATGAAGTTTTACCGGATAGTTCACTTGTGCATACTGTTTTGAATGGTCTTCAAGATTCATATCAGAGTTTTGCTTCTACTCTTCGGTTGATGATGAAAGGCAATCCCAATGCCTCAACATTTGAGGAGTTAGTCTTTGTTTTGTTGCAGGATATGCGAATTCCACAGAGTCGAAAAAGGAAGACAAAGATGAGAAGAAAATAGAAAAGAAAAAAATGTTTTGCACAGACTCTAAAGGAAATGGTCATGTCATAAAGAGTTATCCAAAATTGGTTGCAAAAGAGGCTAAGAAAAAAGAGGCCGGAATGGTTGTTGTAGAGGCCTCTACACGTAGAACAGGGATTGCTAATCTTGTGCAAAATGAAGAATGGGCATTTACTGTTGTTTGTAGTTATGATCCATCTTCTAATGAACAATGTATGTCTATAATAGACTCGGATGTTTGGTACTTTGACACTGGGGCAAGCAAACATATTACCTCGCAGTGCAGTTTTTTCAGTTCACTTGAGCGTGTCCCTACAGGGAATACTGTCATATGCACTAACAACTCCTCCTATCCTGTAATGGGAGTTGGTAAGATCATTCTGACTATGGCTGAAGGTAGTTCTTTCACATTGTCAGATGTTTTGTTTGTGCGAGGAATCAACAAAAATTTGTTGTCAGTTTCAGCATTAGCCAAGATTGGCTTGG